>ML682021.1:20783793-20805316 GCA_007922195.1 Podocnemis expansa
GTGTGTGTGTGTGTGTGTGTGTGTGTGTGTGTGTGTGTGTGTGTGTGGACAGAATTGTGCTCCAGCAGTTGTGGGGGTGGGGGTGGGTAGGTGGGGGTGGGGGGGTGTGTGTGTGGGGGGGTGTGGACAGAATTGTGCTCCAGCAGTTATGGTACTAGCATGGGAAGTGTGGTCTGGCATGTCTGTTTACATCTCAAGTACTGCTAAGCAACCAAGGCTCTTCACAGATTTCAGCCTAGACTGGTGTCCATTGCTGAGCCACACCCCACATCATGGCATTACAGGGAGATCTGGGAGTTTCCCATTGCATCTTTCTTCTTTTATGTCATCATGTGCATTACAAATAGAATCCTTGCACCTGCTATTGGACTTATGTTAGGTGCCCCAATTTGTAGTCACTGTCTGATGAAACTCAAGATCAGAAATAGGACATCCAACAACTCAAACTCCTGTCCCCCTCAAAAAAAAAAAACAAAAAAAACCCAACCATGACTTTTGTGTTAATTTTAGTAATAGACAAGATCATTTATAGCAAAGGAAATAATCAAGCAGAATTTACCCCTTTTTGTGGTATTTTTTCCTGTCTTTCATTTTGGATTTTGTCTCCATTGTTTCTCATACTTGGACCTTCACAGTTTGAGAGGTACATTCATAGTTGTTTTCAGTTATTAGAAAACAATTTTCTTTGACTTGTTGCCAATTATTCTCAAGAGTTCCCCCACTATGGTCTTCTCCTCACCACTTACTGTTACATAAGTTTCCTCTTACATAAATTCTATATATTTCCACTAACTTTTCAATTATGGGTTATTAACTGCATGTTACTTGAAATTATAGGGCACTTTAAAAAATCATGTTAGGCAATAGAGGCCCTCATAGTGATAACTTCGTTGCTTGTGTAATATTTCAAAGGCACTGGAATAATACGTTTTAGTTAAAATTTAAAATGTTTTTCTATTTCATGGGTATTATGGATTTATTTTATTTTTATTATTAGCATATCCCTAAAATGTTTTTGTATAGTTACACAAACATAGGAATTTTTATCATTTTGCATGATTTGTTTTAAATTCCACCAAAATTTAGGTTTCAGTCCTGAAAATACTTACTTCTGGGTGTTCAGGTGCAGCCCCACTGTCTTCAGTAGACCAGCTATTGGAAGTAAGAGCAACATCCAGTGGTAAATATTTCCAGGATTGGGCATTTAAACTACAAGAATACTAGAAATGTGGAAAGAGCATAGTACAACTGCCCTGATTATTTACAGGACGCAATATGATCATAGTTTTTCCAAATTCCAGATTTTTTCCATCATGAATACACTTTAAGATGGGTGTCAGACGGGATACTGCAACTCCCCATCTTGAACAGAGTTTGTTTTGTTCAGATATGTGCTCTGGCTGCTTGCTGTTCTCCTAATTAATGGTGCAGTGACAAACCCATTCTATCAAACTGAGGTCATCTTTTATCAGAACTCTCTTATAAGGTGGAGAAAAAGACCTCATGCAACAATTTATCACAGAGGCATTTGTGGCAAGAGGAATAGTCCTGAGTGCTTACTTTTTTGGGGGGATGGAGTAGAATGAGGGAGTGAGTGTGGATTTTTCATTGTCTGTCTAGGATTTATAGGAAGCAGTTAGTAACTGAATTTGAATTTAAAATCTTTTAGTAATTCTTCTTCAGTAGTTGCTTTTTCTAATTCCCCAGCATACTAGCATATTTCATACTAGATATGTGACAAGATGATAGCACCCAGGAATCATACCAGAACCACATCACGTGAATGTTGCAATCACTATGGTGTCCCAAAATGTATGGATCTGATTTCATGGAATGAAGTCTAAAGGAAGAATTTCCCATGTTGGAATAAAATTACATGTTCCCTTGGCATTGAGCAACTGATCCCAAAACACTGATTTAACTGTTGCTGTGTTTATGACTTTGTGAAATATTGTGGTATTTAATAAATTACAACATAAACTTAAAAAAATAAAAGTAGGAGAAATGATAATGTTAACTGAAAGCGGAATTGGTTACAAAGAAAAATGAGAACTTTTGTGCTTCTAATTATGTGTATGTGATAAGAGTACTTGGAGGAACTGCAGCTGCTACCACAACAATTTTTTTCCCTGTAAATAAGGAAGGAAAGTTTGGTGGTACAGAGTGATCTAGTTGTGCAAGGTATGGTTTCTTGTATTACAATTATTTATACTTCCTTTTTTCTGCGAGCTGTTAAAGCCTGACACAATATGATACTTGTTCCTTAGAAGATCAGTATGTTATTATGGACAATAGCCACTTGTTTAAATTTTGTCTCCATTGGATAAATGAGATGTTTGTTTTGCACTAGTCATTAATTGTATTAATACATTAGTCATTGCGTTAGTCATTAATTTAATTTTTTTTAATGCTTTGTGGAGCTGGATAGACCAAACCTGGGCTGCATACAAGAGTCCTCAGCACACCTCAGGAGAAGGGAGAGCAAATAAGAACAAAAGTGGTTTTAAATAACCCAATGCTTGAGCTATGTGTAGTGACCACATCTTCTCTGGAATAAGTTAGAGCAGCAATTCCCAAACTGCATTTCACAGAGCACTGGTGTTACACATGATGTGAATAGGCGTTCCATGAAAAAAATTAGATGCAAGCGATATTTTTCCTCCTAACTCTTTAAGTTTTGAGTGGTATATGTGGCAATATTTCGATATGAACCACTACCACCCCCAACCCTCTGATCAGCATGTTTGTGTTCTGTCAGTATATTCCAAGCTCAAAAGTGTTCCATGTCCAAATTAGTTCAGGAAATGCTGAGTTAGAGCAACTTCAACAATGTAGCTCGAGCTTATGCCCTACTGCCTTTGGCTTTCAAGGAGCTGTTCCGGTAGCCAGGATCAGGGTATAAAGACATGCCTGCCTTTTCCACCTTCTTCGACCCAGAACCAATGGCCAGGATAGGGAATGGGATAGCAAGTATATGTCACCCAGGGATTCATCCATATGGGTTGAGGGGAAGGAGGGACTAGCCACATATAACAGTGTAAAGCAACCATAGCATAGACCAGGCCATAAAACTGTATACAAATTGAGAAGTTTATATTCCGTTCTGTCAGTTACTGCATAACCCATAAAAGTGAATTGCAATCAACTATATTGTCTCTCCCTCTGCTTCAGGTATTTCAGTTAAAGTTGATAATTGCTTTCTGAATAACAGAAGCAGCATCAATAGCAATAGAAAATGCTTCTTTTGTTTAGCTCCATACTCATATCACAAGTAGCATTTAATTAAGGTCACTATTAAAGGGTGACAGTAAAGTTCAAGAGAGCATCTCTGTATGTTCTTATATACAGAGGTACTGTAGACATCGTATATATATATGTGTGCCAAGATCCAAAGGGGTAGCCATGTTAGTCTAGTTCAGTAAAACAAACAAACAAGGAGTCCTGTGCCACTTAAAGACTAACAAATTTATTTTTTTGCATGAGCTTTCATGGGAGAAAATCCCACTTCGTCAGAGGCTTTGAAGGTAGGGAAACTGCTTCAAAGTGTCTGGCAAAGTAGGATTTTTCTCCCACAAAAGCTCATGCAAAAAAAAAATATTAGTCTTTAAGTGCCAAAGGAAGCCTTGTTTGTTTATAGTTATGTATGTATATAATATGTATATACATATATACACACACATCCAATGGACCATAAAGTCATGATTTTCATATTAACATAAGGTCAAGTAAGTGCTTTGTAGACCCTTTTGCTAAAAAACTAGAAGCTCTTCTGTATAAAAGGTTCATGTGTTCTCTGCTTAGCTTTTTTTCCCCCACCTGATGTGCACTGTACCAAATGTATAATGGAATCATTTTCTCAGGCATCCCCATTGTGCTTCGTCCTTCATTGATTCCATCAACCACAGAAGTGTTTGAAGCTGTTACAGAATGTCTATAAAATATCAAATATTGAGTAATTGCTTGGCAATTTAATTAAAGCAATTATTAGCTGCACTACAGATGCTAAGAAAAGACTTCTTTTGTTAGGGTTGAATGCCTAATATCTCTCAGTATTTAATAGTAACAACTGAGTATATCTAGTGATGGAAATGTTACTGAGAAGAGTCCTTCCATATTTATAGAGATTATTTTCAAAACACTCATATTTCCTTCCTGTGTAGTCACTGCTCTGAATACTGAGGAAAGACTTTTAATTGTTAGGGTTTTTTTTAAATTGTAAAATTTCTACATTTGTGATGAAAACAGGGAAAATCTTGTTGTAAAAATTGTCACAAAAACCCATTCTGTATTTGACTAACTACAAGCTGTGTGAAAAGGCTAGTTTTCCACATCTTTCAATGAAAAAACAGGACATATATTCTGTGAAAACTTCCACATTTTTCCCACTCCATTTTTAATAAGTTATAATGTTAATTTAGTTTTTGTGATTTCCTGGGAGGGCAAAGGGGGAACTGAGCTGGGGCATTTTTCTATAACAATTAGGAAACGTGCCATGAAACAGAATAATATCAAATGTGCTCTTTGCTGATTGACATGCTTATGAACAATCCAGTTCAGACAGACCTGTTTTCAACAGCTGGTTTTCCCATAATTTTGTGAATAGGACATAACAAGCTTCATGACACATGTTCATCAAAGTATTTTATAAAGGTTCTCACAATTTTTCTTCTAGTCAGTAAATGACAAATGTTCCAGTTTCTTCTGAAATTTGCTGATTTGAAAGGATAAGACCATCTTTACATGATGGCAACTAAATGATAATTAATGTCAGATCCAAAAAATGACAACTAAATGATGACAACTAAATGACGAATACAGTCAGATCCAAGAAATATGCAGGTTAGTAGTTTTACCTATGTAGTTACTTTATTGAGCTCAAGAAAGTAAAGTTACTCACATGAATACATGTTTGCAGTATTTGGCCCATTCAGCGCAAATACCGAATGGACATGGATACTTATAAAAGGCAAGCTGAGTGAGGTAATGTTTTTCATTGGACCAGCATCTGTTGGTGAGAGAGGCAAGTCTTCCAGCGACATGGAGCTCTTCGTCAGGTCTAGAAAGGGTACACAGAATGTCAGTTAAATACAAGGTGGAACAGATTGCTTAGCATAAATAATTAATACAGATTTTCCGAGACTATTCAAGGAGAATGGCCTGTTAACACCTCTGAGGTCATAGGGCAAAAAAGGTGGTGGGGTGGTGATGAGGTTTAGTGGGTATAGATTGTTGTAATGAGTGAAATAATCCCCCTTCTTTGTCCTGTGACTGCAGAGGTGTTAATAGGCCACTTCATCTTGAACAGTCTTTTAGGGTTATGTCTACTCTAGGGCAATTTCCAAAGGGATAGCCATGTTAGTCTAGTCCAGGAAAAAAAAAAAAAACCACCACAAGGAGTCATGTGGCACTTTAAGACTTAACAGATTTATTTTTCGCATAAGCTTTTGTGGGAGAAAATCATGTGAAAAATAAATCTGTTAGTCTTAAAGTGCCACACAACTCCTTTTTTTGTTGTTTTTGGTTTTTTTTACTCTAGGGCAGTTGTTCTCATCCATTATGTCAGGGCACATGACTGTGTCATCACACAGTTCTAAAATGTGTCATGGAGAGCCAGGTTGGGGGCTGCATTTGGCCTAGGCAGGACATACTGGTGTGGCCTATAGGGCTGCATCTGCTGCTAAGCGTGTTGCGGCCCACAAAAGGTTTAGAACTAGTGCTCTAGAGAGCAGCTGTGCTGCTATAAGGTTTCCTGGATAGCCACTCTATGCCAACAGGAGAGAGCTCTCCCATTGGCATAACTAAACTACCCTCAACAACTGGCAGTATCTATCTGTGGGAGAGCATATGCTGTCAGCATAGTGCTGTCCACAATGATGCATCTGTCAGTAAAATTTATGTTGCTCCGCTGTGGGTTTTTTTGCTGACAGATATTTTACAAACAGAAGTGCTAGTAAAGACATAGGCTTGGAACATGTGAGAGACAAGGTGAGTGAGTTAATATCTTTTTTTGGACCAATTTCTGTTGGTGAGAGAGACAAGTTTTTGAGCCACACAGAAGTTGATCCAGTAAATTAAAAAATATTAGCTCTCCCACCTTGGCTTTCTAATATCCTGGAGTCAAACAGCTACAACCCTGCAAACAAGAGATAATTAGGGGGTAGTATTAAGAGCATTGATCTTGGACAGGGCATTTTCTCTCAATGGTAAGTATCAGGAAAATTAATTTATGGAACACTGTATTTTTTAATTTTAGAAAACTCTGAGGTTCTGAACTTGAATGACACCTACAACCACCACTAACCATGGAGGTTGAAAATGCTTGGCCCCTCACAGGCTCAAACCAGGTCTACACAGGTCTCATTCATAGGTTTGCTGTCTACTGCAGGAGTGGGTGGGAAGGTCTGTGACCTGCATTGTGCAGGAGATCAGACTAGATGATCATATTGGTTCCTTCTGACCTTAAAATCTATGAATCTACACTAAAAAAAAGCTTGCATCAGTATGACTGTGTCACCAAGGGGTGTAAAAATATTCATACCCTGAGTTATAGCAATTTAGCCACCCACTACAGATAGCGCTATATTGATGGGAAGGCTACACAGCTACTGCCTCTCATAGAGTTGGATTAACTGCACTTACAGGAGAAGGTCTCTTGTTGGCATTTTAACTGAATCTCTACGGAGGCACACTTTCATTGCTGCTGCAGTGCTTTTAGTGTGGATGTGCCCTCAGGCTCTGACTGAAAGAATATGCATCTTGGAGATCAAATGGGAGTTTCAAAAGTGGTTAGTTTTCAACTTAACTCTGGTCCCTGTGAAGTGAATGGAAGCTTTACCACTGACCTCCATAGAGGAGAAGTTAGACCAACATCGAATGCTTTTTGAAGATCCCACTCCTAAAGATCCAATTAAAACTGTTTCTAGTTTATATCTCAGCCTGACAATGTTGTTATGTCAGAAGAAACCAAACCTATTTTCCTCCTCTTTGAAGGGTTTCATTTGTCTGTTACTACAGTATTGCTATTCAACGTTCAGGATGGAAAGGCTTAGCAGAAGAAAGAAGAATGGCTGTGTACACCACTTGGCAGTGATTGCGTTTTAGCTTGTGGTTTTTGTACAGAGCTCACTATGATCTCACCCACTAATGCTTGAAATGTTAGAGAATTACGTGTTCTTCTTTTTACCTCTATAATCATCATGTCATGTGATGACAATAAATTAGTGCTTCAGGAGTAACTTGGCCTGCTTTTAAAAACCCTCATGCACAAAGCCCATTGGAGGCATTGACATTAACTGACTCATAGTCGCCTTCACTCAGTCTTAATGCAGGCTTTCCTATAAATACTTTAATAATGTTCCCCTGATCTTCAGAAGCACCCTAGCTTCCCATGACTTCATTGGGAGCCATAGGTGCTTAGCCTTTCTGAAAATCAGACCAACACTAAAAGTACAGAACTGTTTTCATATTTGAATAATATGTATTTGCATCTAATTAGATCTCACACTGTGCTAATTACCTGTATTCTGATTTTATCATCCTTTTAAGGGGAAAAAAAAGCTTTAAAGAACCATTCAATAATTGGCAGAGCCAATAAAGCAGTCAGTTGAATCTGAGCATCCATCCATGTTTCTAACTATTCATCCATGTATAATCTGGTTGTTTTTAATCCTAACTCACAGAGAAAAGCTTTCTTCACCCCCTGATCAAATTAGTTTGGATCACATTGAGATAAAAATTGTGGTGATGTTACAGTAATTTCACTATGCTGTGTTGGCTCCTCATTATAAGACTCTACAGTCAGGGCCAAATTCTAATCTTAGATGTGTGTGTGCAGCTCTTGTTATCTTAAGCAATCAGCTACTGCTTTTGTTCACTTGAGATACAGAAAGTACGGCACAAACATCTTGCATCAGCAGGGAGTAAGGCATAGTACCAAAGAAAATAAAAATCTAATCTTTTAGCAGTTTATACTATTTCTCATTACACTTGTGCTTCATGTGCCATTAAAAACTTTACTTTAAGTTTCAGGAATCCTATCGCTATGATAGGAAGTAAGCCTGCCATAATTTAACAGCAAAAGAAGGTTGAAATTAGAATCAGGCCAATGAAGTTGAAAGATATGAGGCTATAATTTAATTTTGAATAATACTTTGTCTGACCTGCTACGAGACAAAGGTAACATAAATTAGTTTGTATCTGTTGACTGAAATTAAAGTAAATGACAAATGAAACTGTTCATATTTTTGACACTTAATTTGCCTTATATAGTTTATATATTTATTTCTTTATTAAAATACAGTTCTTCTTTGCAATCCAATTCATTATATTGATATAATATTCTTAATAAAAATTAATGTTATATTTTAGGTGAGGGGTTGTACCTTGTATATGCATAGATTCATACTCAAATGTCAATAGCACCAAGATTTCAATCTGTGTTTATGAAGCAGCTAGTACTATGGGGCCCCAATTTACCTGGCATCCTGGAGTTACTAGAAGATAAATATTTGTTGTTCTTACTATCATTAATAATATTAGTCTACATTGCTTTTCTCACATAATGTGACCAGTCCCAAAAAATGAGTTCAACACCTAGAATGCTTGATTAACAGTGATAATAAACACAATAATAAAATTATGATAATAAAATTATTATCTGGCCAATGAAAACATTTCCTTAACTAATGTTAGTTTAAAAAAAAAGTCAAATGAAACGGACGCTCCTAATGGCAGCTTAGATTTCAGTAAAGAAAAATTTTGAGTCAAACACATTTGCCCCAACACAAGTACAGATGTTTGTATCGAAGGACATTACTCAAAAAGATATATAACAACTGGAAAAGATGAAGAAAAGGCCAACAAAAACAACGAGAGCTATGGTAGAGTTTGCTTGCAAGAAACGAGTAAAAAGACTAGGAATGTACTTACTCTCTCATATAACACAAGAACTAATGAAATTGATAGGCAGCAGGTTTAAAAAAAGAGGTATTTCTTCACACAGTACACTGTCACTGTGTGAAATTCATTGCTGGGGATTGGGGATGTTCTGAAAGCCAAAAGTATATCTGAGTTCCAAAAAGAATTAGGTAAGTTCATGGAAGACAGGTCCATCATTAGCCGTTAGCCAAGATGGTCAGTGATAGACCCTGGACTCCAGGTGTCCCTAAACCTTGACTTCTCAACAGCGCAGTCCAAATTGCTCAGAATTGCCCTGTTCTGTTCATTCCTTATGAAGCATCTGGCACTAACCACTGTCAGAGACAGGATCCTGGGCTAGGTGGACCATTCTTATGTATTCTTTGTATTTGGGCTGTGCAAATTGATCTATGGTGCTTTCTCACAATTGCTGACAGATTTGTAATTGCAGTTCAGTGACACAGTCCCTCTGTCCACACTTTGGGTACTTGGATCTCTCAAGTGTGGCATATCTGGGTCCCTGAGAAACTTATTTATATGAAACTTGATATGAATAATCAATATCTTTCATTGCAACTACCTTTTCTTTATCACCATACACTGCATATATGCAGCTTTCTATAACCAGACCAGTTATACTATATTTAACTTCTACTTTGAATGTTGGAAAAACTGTTCCTAAAATTAAGTGAACATTAACACATACAAAACAATTTTGAGGAAAAGATTTGCAAAAATATCACTGGAAATTGGAAGAGTTTTCACATACCGTCAGATTCTGATCTCAATTACAAGAGTAGCAGTCTACTAACTTCACTGAATTCAGTCAAGTTACCCCATGACATACATAGGTATAGCTGAGAAAAGAATTTGGTTCATCTATATTGTGTGTACAGAATACATAATAAAATGTTGGAAATATAGGTTTTGATTTTTTTGATTAAAGCAATTAAGATACTGGGCTCAACTTCTGCTACTGTAGAAGTCAGTTACAACAGGCATGCATATGCTCCATCCCAGCCTTCAGGGGGCTCTGGGACAGCCCCTGCTCTGCCAGCAGTTGCAGGGAAGGGCCCTGGGGCGAAAGGCCAGGCTCCATGCTCTTGGTCTGCTTCTGGGCCAACTGATCCACCTCGGACCAGAGGGGGGATCCTGTGGTGGTGGGCAGCCTGGGGCCCCAGGGCTGCTTAATCTGGTCCTGAGGCCAGAAAGAAAAACTGCTTTATGCTTGATAATATCAGTTCTGAAAGGCTAATAATGTGAGAGGACATTTAGAAAAAGTGGCGACGAAGGAACAGGGCCTGAAGTGGAGTGGAGTGTTGTTTTGCTGTGTGATTGGATTACAGCAGTATTTTCTTAAACTGAGGTTCTCTGAAGTCTGTACAACCTTTTTGTGTATCTAAATAGTGGCAGGGTGCCCAGAACTTGTGGCAGGGTGCCTTCTTTTAACATTATAGTTCCAAAAACAAATATAAATAAATAATCTATTATTGACAGACTATCTTTGATGTGAAAGTCTTCTATCAGATGAAAGAACCCAAATTCAAAGCTGATATGGAATGTCACACTCCTCTACTTCCCTAATACCTTTAGTGCCAGCATCTTCAAAAAGAGCAGGATCTTAATCCCAAACACATCAGATTTGAAAAAGAATTTCCTTTATTATTCTTGTAACTAATGATAGTTCCTACATAGCAGTTTCCATTGGTAAATCTCAGAACACTTTATAAAGGAGATCAGTAAGGATAAGAATTCATTCCAAGCAACTAGTTGGTGACAGAACAAATTAATACAAACTGATTTTCTAAATCTGTGAGAGTCAAGAGTTGCTGCCATCTTTGAGAGTACTGTCTGTTAACTAACTTCTTTACTTCATAAAGGTAGACTGAGATCTAATGCCTGCCTGATTTACCCTCATGATAAATGAAGAATTCAGGAAAATGAGTAAATAAAATTAGAGTACAACAGATTGACCTGCTTCTCGGTAACAGACACTGTTTACGGGTGTTAATTTTATTATGAATGTCATGAATGACCTCTGCAGGGCTGCTACAACAGAGGCCAAGACCTTGTATTACACTTTCCAGTAGTAGGCTCCAAAACAATAGGTGATCCTGACAACCTGTGAAGAAGTCTGAGAGCTACATTCAAAATGGCCCTAAAAATTAATGAACACATGAGCTGCTCAAGGAAGTGACAGTTTCACCATTTAAAAATTTGCCCTGGAGTCATTGTTGTTATTACAATTAATTTTCACCTGCCACAATTTTGATAGATCAAGAAACTTTTAAGTAGTATGTCTAAATCTCATTTTCTACGTCTTTGACAATGGCCCCGTGTGGAGATGGAAGAGTCACATCTCCATCCTCTGAGTTATACAGGAAGCCTCTCAGACAGGAGATTTTAAGATGAGTGTAAGTATCTGTAAAATCTTACATATAAGGAGTTCATGTGCCCTTATTCAGGCAGAGTGGTTAGACTCAGTTTACAACTTATCCCATTTCCCATAGTTACTGTACTTACAAACATAAAGCCAAATCCCTCACTCTGCAATAGCTCCATGTAATTGAATTCTGCTCAGAGAAGTTCTGAGATGGTCTGGGAGTGATGAATTTTCTCTAACTTGCAGGGATGCAGTAAGTCATGTACATTGTCTATAGATGGGGTAGGTTGTTTCTCCTCTATAGAAAACTGGAAGGTCCAATCATTTTAGGAGATCTTTACATTTTCCTCTAAAAAGAACCATGCTGTGGTATATACTTAGTGGAAGATAACACTGTTATGCTCTTGACATTATTTTAGTGTCCTTCATGCCAAGAACCTTCTGATACTGTTATTTCCTGGAAAATAGTTGCTTTCTCAGAACAGGATATTTTGTCATTTGTAAATTAAATCACAATGTTTGCATTTGAAGGGAATAATAAAGCACTGATTGACAGTGCTGCTGGCCTAATGGATAGATGTAGTATATCTTGATTTTAAGAAAGCTTTTGACATGGTCCCTAATAGTCTTTTAAGCAAAGTAGGGGAATGTGATCCTGATGAAATTACCGTAAGATTGGTGCAAAACAGGTTGAAATACAATATTCAGAGAGTTTGCTGTCAGACTGGGAAGGAATATCTAATAGGATCCTGAAAGGGTCAGTCCTGGAAACAGTAAGAGTCAATATTTTCATTACTGATTTAGATAATGGAGTAAAGAGTATGCTTATAACACTTGAAGATAACATAAAAGTGGGAGTGGTTGCAAGCATTTTGGAGGGCAGGATTAGGCTTTGAAATGGCCTTGATAAATTGGAGAATTGATCTGAAATCAACAAGATAAAATTCAGTAAAAACAGGTGTAAAATTTTCCACTTAGGGGGGAAAAATCAAACGTGCAGCTACAAAATGGGAAATACTTGCTAGGCAGCAGTACTACTGAAAAGGATTTAGGGGTTATAATGCAACACAGATTGAATGTGAGTCAACAATATTGTGCAGAGTGAAAACTAATACTGTTCTGGGTTGTATATTATCAAGAATATTGTAGGTAAGACATGAGAGGAAATTGTCCTACCGGTAATATGCCCAGCACTGGTGTGGCCTCACCTGGAGAATTATGTCCAATTCTGGGTTCCATGCTTTAGGAAAGATTTGGAAAAATTGGTGATTGTCCAGAGGAGAGTAACACAAATGCTAAAATGTTAAAAACCTACTGTAACCTATGAGGAAAAGTTTAAAGAATTGATCATGTTGTCTTGAGAGAAGACTAAAAATCTTGAAATATACTAAGTGCTGGCATAAAGAGAACACTGATGAAGTGTTCACTGAAGATACAACAAGACATAATGGGCTTAATTTTCAGCAAAGGAGATTTAGGTTAGGTATTAGGAAAGACTGTCTATTTGTAAAGGTAATTACTGGAATAGGAATAGGCTTCCAAGGGATATTATAGGCTTCCAAAGAATATTGTAGAATCCTACTGGAGACTTTTACGACCAAGTAAGACAAACAGGGATAGTCTACGTTAATTTGGTCTTGCCTCAGTGCAAGGGGATGGACTTGATAAATTCTCAAGGTCTGTTCCAGCCTCATATTTCTATGAGTCTGCATATCTATAGAGAGAGAGATTTACATACATACTCAAGTATAACCAACTTGAGTATGAATATCCCTCTGAATTCTTATTTTAACACTCTCTGTAATGTCTGCTTGAATTTCTCACTTTCTCATTAATTTGTGGTCATTTTGGTTCTTAACATTATAACCAGTATGCAATATTTTTATCTACTTCATCTCACAGACAAAACAGTTACTCGTGAAGCTAAAGGGCATGGCACTCAGCAGGTGTATATTGGCAGATCTTAACTTATGTTAAAGGAACTTTGAGTGAAAACCAGTGTGGCTTCCTTGAAGTCAGTGGTATTATGTTGACCTACAGCTGCTGAGAAGCATATGCAGTGTAGTACAGCTGGTACATGGCTATTAATATCTTCTTTTGGAATAACAATTTTCTTTAACTAAATATAAGTGCCAAAAGTTAGATCAGAAAACTATATACTTTTGATTATTATTACTACATTCCTAATATGTAGGAATATATTCCATATAATATTCTAATATTCCATAAAATCTAGGTGACCTAAAAAAAATTAGAATTACATTAACTCATCTGGAAAGACGAACTCCGTGGAGTTCATTAGAGCTGTCATATTTGTGTTGTTAAAACTTGGTGCTAGGATTTGTGAGAGGGATTCATAAAATGAGCAGTACTAGAGAAATCAATGTGTCTTGCACTGTATTATTAATATTGTTAAATTTGTGCTTAAACTCCAATATCAGTAAGTCCCATGGTTGTGTGGTCCTCTCAAAAAAGCCCTACTTCCATCTCCTGTAAGATTAAAAATGGGCTGTCTCAGGAGGCAAACAAGATGGCATATGGAAAAAGAGGGGCTCCATTTTGGGCATTAAAGATTAAAACCAGATCTTGAACCAGACCTCTTATTCAGAACCCCATTGTAAACAGTGCTGAGATATCAATTTAACCTGCTTCAAAAGTGGGCTGTAGTCAGCTGTACTAAAACAGTGGTTTTGGGTAACAAAAGTCCTGGGGCACTTTCAGAGACCAACAAGTTTATTTATCACATTAGCTTTCATGGGAAAAAATCCCACGTCATCAGATGGTTTGAAGATGGAGAAACTGAGTGTCTGACAAAGTAGGATTTTTGCCCATGAAAGCTCATGTGATTAATACATTTGTTAGTCTTTAAAAGTGTCATAATACTCCTTTTTTGTTTTGCTGAAGTAAACTAATGTGGCTACCCCTTCGGAATTTGTTTTTGGATGGTCTTCCCAGTATGCCCCAGTTTAGGTACAATACCTTGTAATGTTGTGTACCTAGAGATGACAACATGGAGACTGCATGTAAATGAGATGGATAAACTCACCTGCCTGCTTTTAAATGAAACTTATTCCTAATTGATGTTGCTGTTTGGTGCAGTGTGATGAATAGTCCAACACACATGCTACCCTCGGCATTTCAAAGAGTAGAAACATCTTAAAGTTGCTGCTGGCAATTCATTCCAGCCAAGTTCTGAAGATGGGGAGCCACATCTCTTGCTCAGTGGTATTGAAGGTCAAAGACAAATTCACAACACCAGCATGGACAACTGACCTCTTTCTAAGCAGATCATCCATCAATGCTGTGAGTGCCATTTTCATGCCCTATCCAGGTCTGAAATAGGACCAGAAGTGTTCCACACTAAAGAAAATCATGCTAGCAAGTATAATTTAAGTATTTATGAGAAGTGAACTTTCCATTTTCTAATTGTTGCTGCTTGAATGAAATAGGTCTCAATTAGCATACCTAAACAAATGCAAGTGTAACTTTTCTGTACTGTCACTGTCAAATTCTGTTGGCTATTCTGTACTCTTTCCCACAGTAGTCAAGCAGGAAAGGTGGAATATTCTGTTTGAAGAAACCTCCTCAATAGCTAGAGGCTAGAGAGAACTGCTCAGGCTACCTCAAACCCAGCACTAGTTTCTGCCATAGAAGATGCACTGGGGTTAATGCACAACAGGACTTAAAAAATCTCCATAGCCCATGGGCTTGGATTAGGCCTGTTGTCTTTACATTCTCCCTGTCTAAGTACTGCAAATATTTCAGAATAAGTAATGAGATGAGATGAAGATGGGATGTTAGCGTTACTATGGATTTTCACATTTTACCACTTTATCTTGTCAGTCTAATTTTGAAATGTAGCTTTTCAGTTATGTTCTCATCCTCTGTATACTTTTGGGTACAAGATTGTTTGTAACAAACCATTTTTACAATGTACAGTCATTTATTCTACCAGACCATATTGTCCTAGGCATTATTAGTATATTGAGGTCAAGATTCTAAAAAGTAAGTCATGATTTTAGCTGCCTCAGTTTTCAAATGAACATCTGAAAGGAGCCTTATTTTCATGAGCTGTGTCCTGAGTGGTCTCTGGAAATTGCTTGGCACCCAAAATCATGTTGTTTTTTAAAAGTCTTGGGCCTAGTGTTTTGTGCCTCTAAAATGAAATTATCTAGCCTATATATGACATGGGAGCTATACTGAAACTATCCATGTTGATTTGTCCAAACTTCCCATGAACAACATGCTTGAATTATATGACAGCTTTTTACAGCTAGTGCCAGGTATGCAATACTGAAATAGGTTTGCCATCAATGGGATTGGAGAATCTGGAGTAGTATTTCTGGCATTTATTTAACTTTCTGGCAAACTATAAACCGATTAGATAAGATAGCTTCGAATGTCAACCATTTTGCGGATCTTGGCAGTAGGGGCAGAGCACTTTTGTGTGGTTGTAATGAGAAAGAATGGTTTCTGCTGAGAAGAAGCTCTTAGTGTCTTTGTATACTGTAAACTGCAACTCAGAGTCTTCAATGAGGTAGTATAGAAGGAAAAGATTGAGGATACTGAGGCTGCTAAAACAGTTCATCCCTCATAAGGCAAAGATCTGGTTATAGGAATAAGCTGCACCTGTCTTGCAATCCCTCCAAATCCAGCTATAATAAAAAATAGCTCTCCCAGTCATAGCAGAGCAGGCATCACTGACCTTATTTAAATAAGTATTTTCTTTCCTATATTGTAAAAAGAATGCTGTTACAAGGCTGCAGTAGAAGATTCATAGATTCTAAATCCAGAAGGGACCATTGTGATCATCTGGTCATCTGCTGAGTAGTACAGGTTGTAGCAGTTTCCCAAAATGATTCCTAGAGCAGACATTTTAAAAAAAATCCAATTCAATTTAAAAATTGTCAGTGATGGAGATTCTACCACAACACTTGGTAAATTGTTCCAATAGTTAATTACTCTCATTGTTAAAGAAAAGTATACACTATTTCCGTCTGAATTTGTCTAGCTTCAACTTCCACCCATTGGATCATGTTGCACCTTCCCAGGTTAGAATTAAGAGACCATTTTAAAGTATTTGTTCCCAGTGTAGGTACATACAGGCTGCAATCAAGTCATTCTTTAGCCTTCTCTTTGTTAAACTAAACAAATTGTGTTCCCTGAGTCTATCACCACATGGCAAGTTTAAAGATAATTCTCAAGGCCCTTATATGAACTTTCTCCAAAATATCAATATTTTTCATGAATTAAAGGCATTTAGACCTGGGTACAATACAAACAGCGGAGGTTGAACTACTGCAAAAACTGAGGTAAAGTAACCTCTTTAGTCCTAGTCAAAATTCCCTTATTTATGCATCCCAGGATCACATTGGCTTTTTTGGAGAGACTCAAGGGAATAGACGGAATGCAATAATAATGCTGTGACACCTATAACTGGTTCTAAATGATAATTTGTTTGATTGTTCTGATCATAAAATAATATGTATATAGAAAGCTCACCCTATTTAAAGGTCCACCACTGTCTGCCTTGATTATTTTAAAATACCATCTAGATTAAATTAATACATTTTCAGATCATAAAAATGGTTACATTGTCTCTTTGCTGTGTTCATGGGGATGAGCAATTCTTTTCACATAAGACAAGGAATACTGTGGCACCTGGAGACTAGCAAAAAATTTGGGGTGAGAGGCATCAGCTTTCATGGATGGAACCCACTTTGTCAGATGCATGCCATTAGTCCACAAAAGCTTATACCCAAAATAATTTTTTGTTAAGTCTCTAAGGTGCCATAGGATTCCTTGTTTTCTCAAAACAGAGTAGCACATCTACCCCTCTTAATTCTTTTCATGTATGTAAAATCTTGTGTGTTAAGACTGAAGTGACTATGCTGTATTGGTTTAAAAAAATGAGATCTGCTAATCGAAGTTTTTCTTTCATATTGTATACATTATTTAGACTGGAGCCCCAAGGGCCTGATCCAAAGTCCATTGAAGTCAATGGAAAGATTTCCATTGATTTCAATAACTTTTGGATCAGTCTCTGAAACTGCAAGGGCTGGGGAGAAAAAACACGTTTTGCTGAAATAAGTTTAAGAATCATTTAGAAAACTATTCAATTAACAAAGAAGAAAGTCTGTCTATATCTTAGTGTCTTCTCCTCTCCCCCCCCCACCCCAGTGTTTTTTATTTTAGCTGTTTTATGTTCCAGGTTGCCTTTCTATTGTTTATTAATTATTTTTTTTTGCCACATACATGCACCTCTCTGTGTCTGGAAAGCCCTCTCAGATTCTCAAAATTTAGGTGTTTAATTCTTTGTGCTTCTGTTGTTAATCCAAGGTCAGAGTTTACAGTCAACCCATTGCAAAGTTTTTGAAAATTTGCAGGGATAGGGCACTTGTGATAAAAACGCATTATAGTTAAAATGTAAGTAATTTGAAGGTAGTGAAAACTGAGGTCTTCAGCATCTCAAAGGATTAGCTCCTAAATGTTACATTTCAACTCATTTGGACTACTGAGGTTTCTTATTTTCACTTTCTTTTAATTAAGTATATCACATGCCAGCCATAAATGACAAATGCCAGTGGAAAATGAGTGCACTCAGCATCTCTCAGGAAGACTTAGCACCATGCAGGTTCCTCGTTTGTTAGCTTCTGAACATTACAGTCAGGACTTACATATGATTCTCAGAACTGACATCTATACGGGATTCTTGCCCTGGTGGACTGACTGGAGATACCAGGTATATAATCTAATATTATCATGAGTTTGTATTTCAGATGCAAACATAGATAGTTACTTTGTTTAAGCTGGCAAATGGATTCCAACTGTAAACATCAAAGTTTATTTTTCATAATTGTGGTTTTGAAAATAACTTTCCTATGGAACATTTAAAGTGTAGTGATTAATGGTATTGGAAATATTTTTAGAGAGAGCACTACTATGATTGTGTGTTCTCTGTGGCTGGCTTTGGTGGACCCATTAGCTTCAAAGTTACAAAATGATTAAATTAAATTTTTGAGTTGAAGACACATGTGGGCTTACTGCATGTTCAAAGCTCTGTCAAATGAAAAACAATCCAGTACAAAATTTAATTTTCTATGAAAGTATTTTTTAACTGTAATCGTAATTGGCAGCTCCATAACCTCAGGCAAAAGGAATATGGAAGCCAGCTAGTAGCCAGCTTTCATTAACTGAAGTCCTAATACAGTGTGATCCAGTACAGTGTGTTAAAAGTCAAGCTAAGGCACAGTACTTTGTTGTAAGTGCCCGTGGATGGTCATTTTTAAAGAGCAGTTTGTAAATTTAATATCAGAGAAAGATGGTGCCATAAAAATCTAACTTTCACTCACTTCCTGTCTTCTTTCAATGAACACTGTGCACCTGTCATTATATTTCGTAAATCTTTTAAAAACTCTTTAAAATTTGTCTTTAGAGGTAACAAAATACCTTCTTCCTGTCTGCCTTATTTTTGAATAACATATCATGAAAGAGATTTCCTTTTACTAATTGGCTTGGTTTGGTTTCTGAGATAACAAAACAAGGCAACTGTAAGTCTCTGATCTTTCCAGTGGGAGACTAAAGCTTTAAAATATGGTTTCTGATTATCAGCAGTGAGTGCAGGACCAAGTTAGGAATTAAGATAAATCCATTTAGGAGCAGCATGTTTTGTCACACTTAAGAAGTGCGCTCATGTTTAATATCCAGCAATTACATAATAACAGCAAATGTGGAAGGCGCACAGTGTGGCTTAACAGAGAACTCTGCACTGAGCTAAAGCATAAAAAGGAAGCTTACAGGAAATGGAAGCTTAAACAAATGACTAAGGAGGCATATAAAGACATTGCTCAGGACGGCAAGGATAAAATCAGAAAGGCCAAAGGACAATTGGAGTTGTGGCTAGCAAGGGATGTGAAGGATAACAGGAAGGAGTTCTACAAGTATGTCAATAACAAGAAGAGGATCAGAGCTGGTGTAGGTCTCTTACTGAATAGCACAGGTATCCTTGTGATGGAGAATGAGGAAAAAGCTGAAGTGCTCAATGCTTTTTTTACTTCAGTTCTCACAGGCAGGGCCAGCTCCCAGCCCACTACATTGGGTATGGCAGATTGGAGAGAAGAAGAGGGGCCCTTGGTGATGGAAGGTCAGGTTAGGCACTACTTAAAGAAGCTGGATTTGCACAAGTCCATGGGGCCAGAGGACCTGCATCCAAGGGTGCTGAGGGAGTTGGCCGATGAGGTAGCAGTACCACTGGCCATTATCTTTGAAAACTTGCAGTGAATGGGGGAGGTGCTGGAGGACTGGAAAAAAGCAAATATAGTGCCTGTCTTCAAGAAAGGGAAAAAGGAGGATCCAGGGAATTACAGACCTGTCAGCCTCACCTCAATCCCTGGAAAAATCATGGAGCAGATTCTCAAAGAATCCATCTTGAAACAGTTGGAGGAAAATAGAGTGATCGGGAACAGTCAGCATGGATTCACCAAGGGTAAATCATGCCTGACCAAACTCCTCACTTTCTATGATAAGATGACTAGATTTGTGATTGCAGGAAGAGCTGTTGATGTTCTACACCTTGACTTTAGCAAGGCTTTTGATACGGTTTCCCACAGCATTCTCGTCAGCAAGTTAAGGAAGACTGTAAGGTGGATAGAGAACTGGCTAGATCAACGGTTTCAGCACATAGGAACCAATGGCTCCATGTCTAGTTGGCAAGCAGTAACGAGTGGTGTGCCCCAGGGGTCGTTCCTGGGGCCAGTTCTGTTCAATATTTTCATTAATGATCTGAATGACGGGATTGATTGCACACTCAGTAAGTTTGTGGATGACACCAAGCTGGGGGGAATGGTAGACATGCTGGAGGGCAGGGAGAAGCTTCAGGAAGACCTTGACGAATTGGAGCAGTGGACCAATAGAAATCTCATGAGGTTCAACAAGGACAAGTGCGAAGTCCTGCACTTGGGACAGAAAAACTCCATGCACTGCTATAGGCTGGGGAGCGATCAGCTAAGTAGCAGCACCGTAGAAAAGGACCTAGGGGTCCTGGTGGATGGGAAGCTGGATATGAGTCAACAGTGTGCTCTTGCTATCAAAAAGGCCAATGGCATACTGGGCTGCATCAGAAGAAGTGTTGCCTGCAGATCAAGGGATGTGATCATTCCCCTCTATTTGGCACTGGTGAGGCCACATCTGGAATACTGTGTTCAGTTTTGGGCTCCCCACTACAAAAAGGATGTGGACAAATTAGAAATAGTCCAGTGGAGGGCAACAAAAATGATCAAGGGGCTGGAGCACAAGCCCTATGAAGAAAGACAGAAGGAACTAGGCTTATTTAGCCTGCAGAAGAGAAGACTGAAGGGGGATTTGATAGCAACCTTCAACTACCTGAAGGGATGCTCCAAGGAGGATGGAGCTCAGCTGTTCTCAGTAGTAACAGAGGATAGAACAAGGAGCAATGGTTTCAAGTTGCAGCTGGGGAGGTCGCGGCTGAATGTTAGGAAAAACTTTCTTACTAAGAGAATGGTAAAGCATTGGAATGGGCTACCTAGGCAGGTGGTGGAATCTCCATCTTTGGAGATGTTTAAGGCCTGCCTGGACAAAACTCTGGCTGGGATAATTTAGTGGGAGTGGTCCGCTTTTTTTGGCAGGGGTTTGAACTAGATGACCTCCTCAGGTCCCTTCCAACCCTATGGCTATGTCTACATGGCTCTTTTATTTCAAAATAACACTCGTTATTTTGAAATAAAAGAAACTAGGTCTACACGACGTTTTCTTATTTCGAAAGGACGGATCCTCTTTTTTCGAAATAAGAATCGTCATTTTGAAAAAGTAAAACTGGCCCCCCCCTCGAAACGACTGTTATTTCGGAATGGATATTTCAAAATAACGCCGTTTAGACCTGTTCTTTCAAAACAACACTGGCTATGTCTACACGGGGAGTGCTTGTTTCGAAACAACACTTTTCGAAACAAGCTGTTTCGAAATAATATGTTATTTCGAAACAACTTATTTCGCTGGACAAAAACCATGTCCGCGAAATAAGGGAGTGAAATAGCAGGTCCACAGTGTGGACCTGCTCTTTCGCCTGGGGAGGGGACTGCAGGCACCCACAGGGTGCAGTGCAGAGGGGCACTGCATCCCATGGGTGCCTGCAGAGGGCTGCAGGCACCGGCGGAGTCAGGCGCAGGGCTGCGCCTCACTCCGCCAGTACCTGCAAGGGACTGCAGG
>ML682021.1:20805716-20933002 GCA_007922195.1 Podocnemis expansa
AGACCATGGCCATTTCGAAAGAAGCGGTTTGCTTCTTTCGAAATGGCCGTGCGTCGTGTGGCCATGGCACTCCTTATTTCGAAACAACCTCTGTTGTTTCGAAATAAGGAGTGTGTGTGGACATACCCACTGTGTAGACCTGTTGTTTCGAAAGAACTGTTTTGAAACAACAGGTCCAAACAGCTTTGTCTCAAAATAACCATTTCAAAATAATGGCCATTTGGATTGCAGGCTTTCCCTTAATTCGAATTAACATTTTGTTAATTCGAATTAACTTATTTTGAAATAAAGATTTTATTTCAAAACAACTCATTTCAAAATCCTTATTTCGAAATAACAATGCATGTGTAGACATAGCCTATGGTTCTATGATTCTATGATTTTATGAGCTTGTTTTTGGGGGGAGTTTTGGAAATATGAAATCATGGATGCTTTTGCAGAAAAATTAAATAAAACCTGGACCAGATGATATTCATCCAGGAGTTCTGAAGGAACTCAGATATGAAATATCCTTTACTCATATGCCAGGTGGCTGGAGGATAGCTAATATGACAATTTTTTAAAAAGGATCCAGAGGCAATCCTGGCAATTACAGGGCACTAAGTCTAGCTTCAGTACCAGGCAAAATTAATTGGAACTATAATAAAGAATAGAATTATCAGACAGATAAATGAACACAGTATGTTGGGAAAGCGTCAACGTGATGTTTGTAAAAGGGAAATTATGTCTCACCAATCCATTAGAGTTTTTTCAGGATGCCAGCAAACATGCAGCTAAATTCCAAAGGAGTAGTCATGTTAGTTTAGTTCAGCAAAACAAACAAGGAGTTCTATGGCATTTTTAAAGACTAACAAATTTATTTATTGCATGAGCTATTGTCAGCAAAGTTCCACTTTCTCAGGTGCCAGAGTGGAGCAAACTTACAACGAAAAAACCCCAAAAAACAGTATGGAAGGGGAAGATACTTCCTGTGAGTACTTTTCACTGCATCAGGTCAGATTACTACAGCAAATCAAACAAGTTGTATGAATTCTAACACAACATATCAGAAAGTGGTGATGCTGAGAGAGGTGAGAATCTTCAACGCGTCTGATGAAGTGGGATTTTCTCCCATGAAAGCTCATGTAATAAATAAATTTGTTAGTTTTTAAGTGCCACAAGACTCCTTGCTTATTTTGCTGAACTAGACTAAAATGGCTACCCCTTTGGAAAATAAGAGTCACTGTTACCAATGAAAAATGAAGGAGGAGACCTGTGGCACTTTTCATGTCTAATGTTTATAGTGGGAAAGCCAGTTCAAGTCCTTATTCAGACCCAGATTTGCATATGCATTATAACTCTGAAGTCTCTATTTGAAGTTTTGCTCTAGAGTTAATGTGTTTGAGAATGCTTACATATAGTACATTACTGAGTGATTTGGGAGATTAAAGTGATTTCCTATTGGTTTTTGAGTGTTCTCATTTCTGATGTCAGATTTGTGTCCATCTGTTCTTTTGCGCAGAGACAGTCCAGTTTGTCTGATGTATAAGGCAGAGGGGAATTGTTGGCATATGATAACGTACATCAAATTGGTGGATGTGCAGGTAAATGAACCCCTGATGGAGAAGCTATTTTGACTAGGTCCGACGATGATGTAATTAGTATTGATATGTGGGCAGAGTTGGCAGCAGGATTTGTTGCAGGCATATGTACCTATTTTGCTGTTTCTGTAGTATGGTCTGTAGTTGCTGATGAGTATCCATTTAATGTTCAGTGGGTGTGTGTACCCGAGGAGATGTTCTGCCTCCCAAGGCTTGGGAGAATGAGGTATCCTCTTGTAGGATAAGCTGTAGATTCTTGATGATGTGTTTTAGAGATTTGAGTTGGTGGCTGTAGATGATGACCAATGGCATTCTGTAGTCTTCCTTGTTGGCTTTGTCCTGTAGAATTTGACTTCTGGGTATCCATCTAATCCATGCAGGTAAGAGTGATCCAGAGTTTATAGCATACTAGAGCTCTCAGAAGGTCTTTGACAAGGTCCCTCAACAAATGCTCTTAAATAATGTAGGTAGATAAGAGGGAAGGTCCTCTCATGCATCAGTAACTGGCTAAAAGATAAGAAACAAAGGGTAAGAATAAATGGTCAGTCTTCACAGTGAAGAAAGGCTTATAGTGAGGTCCCCCAATAATCTGTATTGGCACCAGTGCTGTTCAGCATATTCATAAATAAACTAGAAAAGAGGTAAAGAGTGTTTTGGCAAAGTTTGTGGATGATTAAAAATTTCTCAAGGTAGTTAAGACCAAGGAAGAAAAAAATGCAGTGTTTTGTGTTTAGTTGAAGGGATAGTCAAGAGCAACCTTGAAAAAGAAAATGTAACACACTTGTAATCCGTCTGCATTTATAATTGCTTTTGACTTCAGTGTTCAAGTGCTTTATGAGCAAAACTATTTCAGGATTAGAGTAAAATAAGAAGAATAAATCCCACATACCAAACCAGCAAAAGTGAAAGATCACCCATGGATAGAGTAACGAACAAACAGACAAACAAACCCAGTTATTCTGGGCTTAAATGCAAGCAGAATGCTTCATTAAGGATACACTTGCATATTTAATCTTGTATGTATGAGCTTCATATTTTTGCTGGAATGAGACAAAGAAATAAAGAAGGAAAGCAACCAAAATAATCTAATATCAACTGATCTGTTGTTATACAGTGAAGGAATTAGCAGTATAGTAGGGTCATTTCGTCACCTTCAGTTTGTCTCATTTAGCTCTGACTGGAACATGGTATGTCCAGAGGCAGTTATCAGTGCACCATCATTGGAGTTATTGATGATTATGTTGAGTGAAGCGTTCAAAAATGCTCCGAGTCCAGCACTGCTCATGACTGGGGAAGCATTAAATGACCCATGTAAGACTTTTAGGCTATGTCTACACTAGTAAATTAGTCTGGATTAAGGAGACTTGATCTGGACTAATTTGGCCCCTGTCTACACTAGACTTAGCCTAGTTCAAACTGAAAAATCTTTCAGTTCAAACTAAGCAAAGCTTAGTTCGAACTAGTTGGTTCAAACAGTAATTCGAACTAGCTGCTTAGTTCGAATTTTAGTTCAAACTAGCACGATGTAGCTGTTAGTTCGAACTAGCCACATTGTTTAGTTTGAATGAATTTATAGTTTGAACGAGCTGCGCTTTTTTAGTTTGACTCAAAAAGTTAGTTCAAACTAAAAAAAGTGGCTAGTTTGAACTAAAAAGCCCTGCTTACATGAAACTATCTTTAAAACTTTTTTTAAAGCTTCACAACTTTCCTGGCCCCCTAATCTGTGATTTTTAAACCAGCTGTAGTTAGAGTTGATTTACCAAGGCTATGCTTACACTACAATTTATGTTGTCATAATTTATATCACTCAAAGGATAGGTTTATTAACAAGCTATGAATAAATCATCCTCCTAAGTGACATAAATTACACCAACATGAAAAAATGAGGGTACTGTGACACCTTAAAGAGTAACAGATTTCTCTGGGCATAAACTTTCGTGGACTGAATGCATCTCACGAAGCGAGTTGGAGCCCACTTTGTACACTAGCAAATTAGTCTGGATTAGGGGGGAGGCTTAATCTGAACTATTTTGGTCCCTGTCTACACTGGGCTTTGCCTAGTTTGAACTAAAAAATTAAAACTAAAAAAGTTAGTTCGAACTAAAAAAAGCATGGCTAGTTTCAACTAAAAAGCTGTGGTTTGTTTAGACTAACCAACTGGGCACTGCTTAGTTCAGACTAAGGAAGTCCAAACTAAGCTTGCTAAGGTAGGCATAGCATAAGGTGCCACAGGACTCTCCTTTTTTTTGCTGTACACAGACTAACACAGCTACCCCTCTGGAAACCAGCATGAAAGCTAGTGTGGACAGCACTATGTCAGTGGAGAGCTTCTCCTGCCAGCATAGCTACTGCTACATGTAGGGGCTGCATAGCTAAGCCCAATGGAAGAACTCTCTCCCATCAGCTTAGAGTGGCAGCTCCTGTAATCTTTCTAGTGCATCTGTGCCTTAATGCACAACAGAACTGATTCTTGTGAGATGAAGAAGCAGTTAATAGATGGTAGATGAAAAGTAGCAAAAGGAGAATTATCTTTGTGTATCATGCGTATTTAAAGGATTTCTCTGTTCAGTAAATCTGAAACTGAGACACTACCCCTCACAGATCAGATTGGGCAGGCATACTGCAATCAGTGTTTAGCTTCTGTGGTGTACTGAAACCAGCAAATGACTGAGCAAATACAGAAAGAGTAAGTGCTGAACTCTATGCAACCCTAAATAATGCTGAAACAGCTAGATGGTCATATGTAATGGAAAAATTAAAAACAGAATATTCCAGTGTATCACAAGGAATGGCTGCTGGGCAGATGTCCAACAAACTGCCATAAGAATTCCAGTGAAAAGTAATCATTGCCTGTTTCTATACTTTGTTAATCTCAAATAACTAAATTCAAGCAGCCTGAACTTCTAGTGGAGGGGATGCAGGCAATTCATTCGCCACTCACACATTTTCTAGGGCAACTCAGAAGCCCAAACTTTCTGTTCACAAAGACACAAAGCTTCAGGAGTATATTTGGCATACAGTTTGGATATTCCCAACTGTTACATTCTGATGGACTCCATAAGAGCGAAGAATCACACTGATTCAAATGGACCAGCTGATCAGCTGGTATAACTTGGCATAGTTCTGTTTAACTCAATAGAGGTACATTGGTCTATACCAGCTGCTCAGCCCATTGAGCTGTCTTAGTGCATAATAGCAACTGAAAGCAAGGACAACCTGCTGCTATGGGACCAGTCAACTTTTTATAGACCATAAGCTAATATTCCAGGGATCTCACTTTGAAACTACTGTTACGTAACATATCAGAACACCACAAAGACTCCCCTAGCCTCGCTTAACTCTGTTGCTAAAACTCATTTGCTCACTTAGATTTCCCTCTCTACCATCATGTGTATTGGCCTGTGTACCTATCCACTGATGTCTTTTAAAACAGCATTTCTCGGTAGCGAACTCTAGTGTTGTGAAAACCCCTCTGCGTCCTGAATTTTTGTTATTTTGTAAAATCTAACTAAAGCCAAAGCTAGCTAGTCAATCCTGTTATTTATATAAGATCATTGTGGGGATGCCAATGAAAATATTCTGAATTTACATTGGGTGTAACACAGGATTTTCACATTACCCTCTCCCTCTGCGGGAAGTGCATAACTTTGTCTAACATGAACTCTGCAGGAACAGGTCACTACCGATTTACCTAGTCAATGTGTTTGTTTCCACTTCCATTTTCATTGGTACAAAACCAAAGAGGAAACAGGTGGTGCAGGGCCCCCACCCTGACTTTGAGATTTTCTTCTATTGTAATTTGTTCCCTCAGTTCCCCAGATCAATCAGAAACGGGTAGGGTTACTGCTTTATCCAGCCACCCACTATCAGGGGATAGAATCTTCTGTGTGCACATAAAATGGTAATCATGTGTAAAGCCTTATATTACATAGTGATTCATCTAAAAATTATCCCAAGTCATGGTGTGTTTATAGCCCAAAAATAATTGTGTAAACTCAGGGTCTATATTATAGGGTCAGGTCTTCAGCAAGAGTCAGTTTAATGGAGCTATGAGGTACCTTAGCTGGGGAATGGAACAGTCAAGTCCAATTTCACTTCCATTGTCATCAATGGGAATCTGCCACTGATTTGAATGAGGGAAGGATAGGCCCCTTCTTTGCTGTCAATGATTTCCATGTTAGATTTTCTCAGTCAATAATTTACCACTTTCATATCCAAATAAATTTATTAGTCTGTAAGTGCCACAGAACACCTCGTTTAAATTTGGCTTTCTGTCTGAAAAATTAAGCCTTGTTCTTTCTGCCTTTTATAATGAATTGTCACTTTTAATTGTGATTCTTCAATAGGTATTTATTAGCTTTCCATTTTGTTGATTATGTAAAGCAGAATAGAGTAGAAGCTATTTCCCTTTCCCATATTTGTAATGAATCCATTACTAACATTAGTATGTAGGAATTGCCATGATGGGCCATTCCCAAAGGCCAGCTGGTTCAGTATGCTATAACCAAAACCAGATGCTTCAGAGGGAAGTGTAAGAACCCTGAAGGAGGCTGCTCATACAGGTAGTCCTCACTTAGTGACCGGGTTCCGTTCCTGAAACCCGGTTGATAAACGAATTGGTCACTAAACGAGGAGCAGCCCTTACTGGTATTTCAGGCATAATGTACTTTACTGGTAGTGGGTTTTTCAACCATCGGTAGATAGTTTTAATGTCACCTTTGCATCATTTATAACATTTTTAATATATATTTTAAATGTTTTAAGCTCTAATGTACTGAACTTAGTTTGCATAGTGTACTGTAAATATAGGTAATCTGAGAGAGTTGATGCGAGTTCTCGTACATCGCCATAATACCAACTCATCAGAGAGCCGGTCATAACTCTGAGGGGTCACTAAACGAGTAGGTCACTAAGTGAGGACTAGCTGTATAAAGAATAATGTGCAGCCCAAGAAAGGACTCTCCTGACCTATAATAGGTATAGATAGGCTTAAATCTTGAATGTTTGAAGTTTAATATCCCTTCCAAATTGTTATCACCATGAATTATAATTTATTGAGAACTATGTCTGGCTATTCTTGAAATCCACAATAACATCCCTTTTCCCTTATTCAGTCTTGCTGCATTCTTGGCTTTAACAACTTTATATGGCAAAGACACAGTCTAATGACACGTTCTGTGAAAAAGTATTTCCTTTTACTAGTTTGGAATTTCTCTCCTTTTCATTTCACTGAATGTCCCATTGAACTTGTGTTACAAGACAAGGAGAAGAGAAGTTCCTGCTCTATCTTCCACAAGAGAAGAAACTTCTTCTCCAAATAAAGAAAGTAGTAAAAATCTGGACTACTAAAAAGCAGATATATGGCCTAAAAAGTCACTCTGCTGATTGCAGTTGTATTTTAATATATGAATATAAATGCCACACTGCAAGGAAGTGTTCTCTACTGCTTCACTGTTACACGCACCCAGCCAATTCAGCCATATAAAGAGCTTACAGCAAGATATACTATATCAGCAAATGAAGACGTGAGGCAAGCTGACATGACTTGACAGTGCACAATACTTTCTTTGTCTCCTGGCTTCAGTGGCCGAAACCCAATTGCTGAATAATTTGTGCGACAGCACAATCTTGTCTTTCATTGAATTATAAAAGGGTCCATCAGGGTTATATGCTATTTCTAGTCAAGAATATGAAGGCTTTAAATTCTTGCTGTGTACAAGGAGCACTGCAATAGAGATGATAGCATTGGGTTGATCCAGAAATGTGAGTCTGAACTGAGGTTTAGGTTTTAATTCTTAAAATAGCATTCTTTTTCTTGCAAGTCAAAAATACAAAGCTCATTTGCTAATGTTCAAACCAAGAATAGTACGAAGAGGTATGAGATTCTTGACACACATGACCTCACTGAATATGTGATATGAACAATATATTGGGGTATGTATGTGTTCAGGTGTATAATAAATAGTGCTGAGGACAAAATAAATTTAGTTTAGGATGGACATGTCACTCAGGAGATTATTTATGTTTTCTCGTGTGAGTTCTAACACAACTCCATGCTACAGCACACCATCATGAATGCTGTTTGCTGCATATGTTACAGAAAAACTAAACTATGTCAGGAACTTTTTAAGAGAATTTTTAAAAAAAATTGTATTATGTATTATTTTGTATTCATCAGCCTGCACAGCAAGAAGCTTTAGTAATCATGAGGCCAGAGATTCAGCCAGGGCTTTTAGAGGAAATATAAAACTTATAAAAATGACTTGTAATACCTTTCTGTACTCAGAAATGTTACACTTTTAAACTCTGTTGTCTGTGGTCCTTAATGGGCTGGAAATAGACGCTAGCATCCCTTTGGGAAGCGATGGTGAGGACAAATCCCTTTCCAGAAGGCTAAAGCTTCTATTTCTAGTTTTGGAATGACAGATGATAGGTGACTTTATTATGACGTTTTAGAAAACTCATTTATCATAGATTTACAGGGTCTGGTGTACATTCCAGCCTGTAGCCAGTCTCTTGGTAGTGATATGTTTAGTGGGCCAGGCCTTAAGGGCTCACACAGTTCCACCAGGGCAGGCCCGTGACCTCCAAGATGCCAAACTGGGTCTTCAGAACTCGTGATCCCTATGGCTACGCCTACACTAGCAAATTAGCTCCAGTTAAGAAGCCTTAATTCAAACTAATTTGAACCCTGTCTACCCTAGGCTTTGCCTAGTTCGAACTAAAAAAATTTTTAAAACATTAGTTCAAACTAGATAGTTCAGCTGATTAGTTCGAACTAACAGCTTAGTTTGAACTAATTTGCATATTTAGTTCGAACTAGCACAATGTAGACATGCTAGTTTGAACTAAATAAGCTTGAACTAGCAGTTAGTTTGAACTAAACTCTTTTTTTTTTAGTTTGAACTAACCATGCTTTTTTAGTTGGAACTAAAAAGTTAGTTCCAACTAAAAAAAGTGTGGCTAGTTCAAACCAAAAGTTAGTTCAAACTAAGAAAAATGTGCTTAGTTCGAACTAACTTTCGCACTATTTAGTTTGGACTAACCAAGTCTGAACTATTTTAGGTGACAAAGCCTTAGTGAATAAGGCAAGGATCATGGGGAAAAAATAGTAAGTGATCATCGAATTAAAGAGAATTTCATAAAGCAGACATACAAAAGGTCCAAATTAAGGTTGTGCAGGCAACCTTAACTTCTACATGAAGTGTTTGACTTTGCAACCTTATTGTCCTTTAAAGCATTTTTTTTTGTTGCAATATATTTATTTTCAATCTAGATTATCCACCAATTCAGTGAGGCAAGGTAATTGAGAAGCAGGTTTTGAACTGTGTCCATGGAGTCACTTGACTGTCATGTATTTGTTTATTGTTCTCATTAAATCAATAAATACTTCAGTTTGCATGTAGATTGCTTACTACTTGCACTGCTGTAATTACTCAGTATCCTCAGTCCAGTGGTGCACTGGGCCAATGGGGTTATAAAATATTTCTTAGCCTTTGTTGACAGTCTGAGATTACCATACGCCTTTTGTTTGTTAAGGACCATGTGAAATATGGGATGTTTAAAACAGAGTAAACACCACCTGGGAAGTGCTGCAGAAATGTCCATTCAAAAACAAAGAGAGAGAGAGAGTGTAAAACTATGTAAAAAAGGTACCTTATGAAAAAAAATTGAACCTTCCTCATTAAAAAAAAAGTGATGTCTCTCTCTCTCTCTCTTTTTTTTTTAATCAGAAGTGAGCTTTTACTCTTTTACTCTGTTTAACATGAATGCAAATGCAACTACAAGAGAACTTTAATCTCAGTAAAACAATTGACAATAAAAATAAAATTGTTGCATTCTTACTAGCCAATTCACAGTGAAAAGAAAGAGAAATAAGATCCAAAACAGGTAGCTGTATTAGTCTAGTTCAGTCAAACAAACAAGAATTCTGTGGCACTTAAAGACTAACAAATTTGTTTACTGCATGAGTTTTCATGGGAGAAATCGTCTGATGAAGTGGAATTTTCTACCACAAAAGCTCATACAATAAATAAATTTGTTAGCCTTTAAGTGCCACAGAACTCTTTTGTTTTAGGGCAAAATAACAGCATCTTTGCTATGGACTCTGATATTTATTTTTTATGATATGTAGAAATCATATGTACTTCAGACCAATAGGCTGACAGAGAGAACTGGATTCTATTCTTGCTGACTCACAGTCAGTGAAATTGATAACAAGGTTCTTCATTGAGGAGCGTCCTATGCTGCTCCACCTTGGGTGCATTTGGGTCCCTCCACCAAATCCATGGTATTTTGTTAGCAGTATTCATGGGGTCACACTTGCCCAGAAGAGAGGTCTCGCGGCAGCTTTGGCAAGGCTTTGGCGCGAGTGCGCCCTTTTCCCATCAGTTCCTTTTTAACCATCTCTGACTGATTACAGCTTCTCTTGCTCTCTGTCTCCTCAGATGCAGTAACCCCTCCTACGGGCAACAAAACCACGTTCTTGTTGCCTTTTACCTCACTATCTTTTTCTTTTCTTCCCTTTTTGTCCTCCCCCCCCCAATCCTTTTGATGGATGTTTATTTCTCCATCTCTTACCTTATCTGTACCACACACAAACAGTGTTAATAATTCTTAGATAATCCTCACGCTGGAGAATACAAGAAAAAGACAAACCGACCAGAATGACTATGCCATCACCACCAGACTTCAAGAGATGTGAGACATGTAACAAAGCAATGCCTGCGTCGGACGGGCACTCATTACATATTAGATGCCTTGGAGAGTCTCACATCCCTGAAAAGTGTGCAGACTGTGCTAACTTGAGCAGTAGAGCTTGGAAAGACAGAGAACTCAGGCTCAAACTTCTCCTAATGCAGAAGTCGCTACAACCACAACCTGCCTTGAGTCACGATAACTTGGCAGATCAGCCAAAAGACCCAGCTAAACAAACATTGGCAGTCCGCAAACGATCGACTTCTAACAGAGGTCATACATCCAAAAGGAAGTCTCCTTAACTAAACACCCCAGAGGCTTTAGGATCCTCAGGTGATAATGACGCTAATAACCCTCACGCTTCAAAACAATTTGAAACAATGACAGACCTCACCATGCTAAGCGTTAGCAATTAACGAACGCTCGGGATCACTTAAGCAAGATAAGCAAGCCCAACAGTTCGTGTTGACACTGTCGGCAGCTTTAGCTCACAAATCGGTGCCTAAGAAAGGTGTGGCACCCTGTAAAGATTCTAATTCTTTGGCAGCACCTCAAACCTGCTCAGAAGCGACCTCCATGGTGCAGTCTCAAACAAACAACATACTGGCACCGAGTAAGCCACAGTCTAGCAATGGTGCGAACTCCACGATTCAACCGCACCAACAGAGCAGCTCTCCACCTAGGAAAAGAGCTAGGAAACAACATCACATATCGTCACCATATACCTATGGCCATCATAGGTCAAGATCCCCTAGTTTTTGTTCTTCAGCTCACTATTCCTCCCACAGGCATAGCTCATATCCAGACTCCCACTTATCCTTTTGCTATTCATCACCAATGATGGCACATCAGATATCTCACACCCCATATTACCACCATAACCAAAGGCATCATTCTAGATACACACCTTCTTGTTGTCGCTCAATTCAGCATTCCCACAAGTCAAGATATAGTGAACATACACAGTGAACTACTCACAAGCCTTCCAATCACCAAAATAGGATTCATACTTCGAATCCAACGTTACCAGGACGTAGTCACAGAACTGCATCAGAACAAAGAAACAGAGCTTAGTCTATATCCACAACAAGATCACATGGTTAACCATCTGAATTACAGGATTCTTCACTGCTCCCTGATGATGCGCTTGTCCCTACCACTTCCAACGCATCAGATGATTCAAGACAGTTTAATGAGCTATTCAAAAGGGTAGCTCAAGATCTCAAAATCAACTTAAAACAAGTTGCCGAATCGCACCATAAGCTGCTAAAAATTTTACACCTTGCAGCATCATCCAAAATAGCTATTCCAGTGAATGAATCAATCTTAGAACCCGCCAACATTATCTGGCAAACTCCAGCATTTATTTTACCAACAAACAAATATACTGATGGAAAATATTATATTCCACCTAAAGACATGGAGTTCCTCTTTACCCATCCAACAACAAACTCCTTAGTGATAGATGCAGCAAATCACAGGAGCAAGCAGAACACTTTCGGATCTACTCCACCTGATAAGAACTGGAAAAAAATAGATATATTTGGTAGGAAGATACATTCTGCTTCCACCTTAATAATGAGAATAATGAATTATGCAGCTCTTCTATCCAACTATAATCATTCAATATTCAAAAAACTGTCAAAACTTACCTCAGATGTGGCCAAGAACAAAAGAGAACAATATAGAGCCTTACTTACTGAGGGCCAGTTGGTGGCTCACACAGCACTCCAGGCATCCTTGGATGTCACTGATACTGCAGCCAGGATGACAGCCACAGCAGTCGATCTCAGGCATGCTTCTTGGCTCCAAGTGGTGGCTCTTCAAAGAGACCTGCAAAACAAAATAGAAAACCTACCTTTTGGTAGACATCAATTATTTTCAGATAGAACTGACGAGGTATTACACTCTATGAAAGATTCTAGGGCCACCTTGCGCACCCTAGGAATTTATGCTCCTGCTTTTAGGAAGAAAATTTCATTTCCGACCCTACAACCACAGATAACCAAACGCAGTACCAATCTACGTATACTGCAAACTCATACGACCAGCAGCAAAGGAGGAGACAAAGACCCTACAAATGCAAACGAACATCTCAATCTACTCCTAACGCACAACCTCTCCCAGCAAAATCACAATTCTGAGTAATTGGTCGAGGGTCTGAAACCCTCCCAACAGAAATAAGCAGCATATACGACTTGAATTTTGAGTTTTGTCTAAAAAACTTCTATAGAGTCTGAGCTTCCATTAGTTCAGATAAGTGGGTTTTGGAAACTATCTAAGAAGGTTACTCAGTTCCTTTTACCACCATGCCCCCATGCCATCCACCTCCCCCATCCCTCTTTAGGGACCTCGTTCATGTACAAATTCTTAAGGAGGAAATCCAACAACTCCTTAAACTGGGGCACATAGAACCTGTCCCACATCAGTTTAGACAGTCAGGATTCTACTCCAGGTATTTTGTAGTCCGGAAAAAAAACAGATGGATGGAGGCCAATTCTAGATTTAAGGTGACTAAATAAATGTGTTAGACAACAAAAATTTTAAATGGTAATATTAAATACTATCATTCCTGTGCTGCAACATGGGGATTGGTTTTCAGCCCTCAGCCTCAAGGATGCCTATTTTCATGTTACAATTCATCCTTCCCACAGGTGTTTTCTAAGGTTCGTGGTCGAGAATCAGCACTATCAATACAAGGTCCTACCCTTTGGTCTTTCCACCTCACCTTGAGTATTCTCCAAGTTTATTGCAGTCGTAGCAGCACATCTACGTATCCAGGGAATCAAGATCTACCCTTATTTAGACAACTGCCCGATCACAGCTCACTCCAGGGAAAATTCACTGCAACATGCCAGACTAACAACAACACTATTTACAAGTCTGGGCTTTCACATAAATTTGCAGAAATCAGCGTTCATCCCGGTGCAAAGAATAGAGTTTATCGGTGCCGTGCTCGACTCCACCACAAGCAAAGCATACCTGCCACTCGCTTGAGCCACAGTAATAATGGGCCTAGTGTATTATATCCAAACGGTTCCAACGCTCACTGCAAAAATAGTCCTCCAGTTTCAAGGACACATGGCAGCTGTACCACTGTTGTTCCAAATGCCAGACTTTGAATGAGAGCCTTACAAGCATGGTTCGCTACAGTCTACAGGCCCCACATACGCTCGCTAAAAAGACAGCTATCTGTTCCATCAATGAGCAAGTCATCGCTAGACTGGTGGACAAACCTAGACAACCTGCTTCAAGGAATCTCATTCTCACAACCTCAGCGCTCCATAACCATAACAACAGGTGCCTCTTTAGCCGACTGGGGCGCATACTTCGATGTGCACACTATCTAGGGCAGATGGTCACAATCAGAGTCAACAATGCACATAAACACCTTAGAGCTCAGAGCCATCAGGTGTGCTTGCATGCATTTTCTAACAGTACTCCAAGGAAAATCATTACAAATCAGGACAGACAACATCGCTTGTATGTTTTACATAAAAGACAAAGAGGAGCTTGGTCACAGTCACTATGTGCAGAGTCTGTAAAACTATGGAACTGGTGCATCCACAACTATGTCTCTGTATCAGCTGTTTACCTTCCCGGCACACAAAACAACACTGCTGATACTCTGAGCAGACTTTTTCCCACTCCACACGAGTGGGAATTAAACAACAAAGTTCTTCAACACCTCTTTTGATGATGGGGTTTCCCATTAATAGACCTCTTTGCCACCTCATGCAACAAGAAATGTCCATGCTTTTGCTCCACAGGGGGGAAACAACCTACACTCCCTCGGCGACGCTTTTCTCATAGACTGGTCGCAAAATCTGCTTTACGCAATTCCCCCAATACCCCTGGTACGCAAGGTCTTACAAAAGATAAAAGCTGACCATGCCACCATCATCGTGATAGCACCAGCTTGGCCCAGACGAGCTTGGTTCCCTCAACTTATCGCTCTGTCAGCACACAAACTGATCAGACTGCCTCTCAGCGACAACCTGTTGTATCAGTGCAACATAACAGCACATCACCCAGAAATTCACAAACTCCATCTCACGGCGTGGTACCTCATTGGTTCCAACATACAAATGTAGATTGCTCAGAACCAGTACAATTCATTTTACTCAACAGCAGAAAGCCAACTACAAGAGTATCTTACATATACAAATGGAATAGATTTCAGTTTTTGTGTTCAGACAGAGAAATCATTCCTACCCAGGAGACAGTCCCACAGATCTTAGATTATCTACTATATCTGAAAACAAGCAAGCTATCCAATAGTTCCATTAGAGTCCATTTGTCAGCAATTGTGGTTTTTCATGACTGCATGCTCAATGATACAATTTTCAATCATCCTACAGTAAAGGAGTTTTCGCACGGGCTACAAAAACTTTACCCAAGAATAAGATCTCCAACTATCCCATGGAATCTTAACTTAGTCCTTCATACTTTAACGAAGGAACCCTTTGAACTGATGGCGACCTGCTCTCTTTATCACCTGTCGATGAAAGCATCATTTCTAGTAGCCATCATGTCTGCAAGGAGAGTAGGCAAAATAAATGCTCTCAGATGTGATCCCCCTTATATAATTTTTCACAAGGATAAAGTTACCTTGCACCCAGATCCAAAGTTTCTACCTAAAAAGATTTCAGACTTCCACTTAAATCAATCAATATGCCTTCGCACTTTCCTCCCAAAACCCCACAGTATTTACCATGAAGCAATACTCCATACCCTTGAGATCAGACAGTCCCTCACCTTTTACCTGGAGAGAACAAAACAGTTTAGAAACACAAATAAACTCTTTGTATGATTTGTAGAACATTTAAAAGGATCATCGATATCAAATCAGAGGCTATCAAAATGGATAAGGGAGTGCATACAGACATGTTACACACTCAACAACCGTGGCATCCCAACTGCAGTTCGCTCCCATTCAACCAGAGCAATGGCATCAACAACCGCTTTCCTCAAAGATGTTCATATTTTGGACATTTGCAGAGTGGCCACGTGGTCATCACAATATACATTCATGACTCACTATGCACTGGACATTGCAGCTGCGAATGATGCTACTGTGGGAAGACAAGTACTTTCGACTGTACAGGAAAACCCTCCGCCAATGGGGACAACTGCTAAACAGTCACGTAAGGTGGCGTAGCACAGGACACTACTCGATGAAGAATAGATGGTTGCTCACCTGTAGTAACCGATGCTCTTTGAGTTGTGTGTCCTGTACTGCTCCACCACCCTCCCACCCCTCTATTTTCCTTCTTTTCTTCTTTCTCAGATTAATGACAATTGTTATAAAGGAACTGAGTGGGGAAGGGCGTGCTCGCGCCAAAGCTGTGCTGAGGCTGCCGCAAGACCTCTCTTCTGCAATTTCCAAAGGGATAGCCATGTTAGTCTAGTCCAGAAAAAAAAAACAAAAAAAAAAAACAAGGAGTCGTGTTTCACTTTAAGACTAACAGATTTATTTTTCACATGAGCTTTCGTGGGAGAAAATCCCACTTCGTCAGATGCTTTGAAGATGGGTGAACTTACAGAATGGAATGAAAATAAAGGCAAGGGGGTGTAAAACATAGGATCAGGTCATACAGTAACAGCAAATCAGAGCAGTTGTTAGGTTCAAACCATGGGAAGCCTTAAGTCAAATTACCTTTTGTAATGGGGAAAGAACCCATAGTCTCGGTTAAGTCCTGCTTTCACAGAATTTAGCTTGCATATAAATTTGAGTTCAGCTGTTTCTCTTTGAAGTCTTGATGTCCCAGCTACTTCTCTGACAACAGTCATTAACAAATCATTTCTCGAGTGATTAAAAAGATGAAAGTGCTCAGCAACTGGTTTCTTTGTTTTCTGATATCAGCTCTGTGCTCATTTATTCTTTTGCGCAGCGATTGTCCTGTTTGTCCAATGTATAAGGTGTTGGGGCATTTCTTGCACATGATGGCATAGATCACATTAGTAGATGAGCAGGTAAATGAGCGTTTGATGGAGTAGCAGGCTTGATTAGGACCTGTGATGATATCTATTATGCAGATATGTGGGCAGACTTGGCAGTGTGGTTTGTTGCAGGGGTGTGTGCCTGCTTCAATGTTCCTGTTGTTAGATCTGTAGTTGCTGCTGAACATCTGTTTAAGATTGGGTGGCTGTCTGTAGGCAAGGAGAGGTCTGTCTCCCAAGGCTTGAGAGAGAGAGGGATCATCTTTTAGAATAGGTTGTAGGTCCTTAATGATCTGTTGCAGAGGTCTGACTTGGGGGTTGTATGTGGTGACTAGTGGTGTTCTGTTGCTTTCTTTCTTGGGTCTCTCCTGTAGTAGATGACTTCGGGGAACCCATCTAGCTCTGTCAATTTGTTTTCTTACTTCTCCAGGTGGGTACTGTAGTTTCAAGAATGCTTGACAGAGATCCTCAAGATGTCTGTCTCTGTCTGAGGGATCAGAGCAGATGCAGTTATATCTTTGGGCTTGGCTGTAGACAATGGATCGTGTGGTGTGTTTAGGATGGAAGCTCAAAGGATGTAGGTAACTATACCAATCAGTAGGTCTTCGGTACAGGCTGGTGGTGATGTGTCTATCCCTGATTTGTACTGTAGTGTCGAGAAAGTGAATCTCCTGTGTGGAGTGTTCCAGGCTTAATTTGATGGTGGAGTGGAAATTGTTGAAATCTCTGTGAAAATCTTCAAGCGCATCCCTGCCATGTGTCCAAATGATGAAGAGGTCATCAATGTAGCATAGGTAAAGAAGAGGTGTTTTGGGATGAGAGTTGAGGAAATGTTGTTCTAAGTCACCCATAAAGATGTTGGCATATTGTGGGGCCATGCGGGTGCCCATAGCAATGCCACTGATTTGGAGGTATAAATGATCCTCAAATCTGAAGTGGTTGTGGGTGAGCACAAAGTTACAAAGTTCAGTCACAAGCTTTGCTGTGGCATCATCTGGGATGGTTCTTCTAATAACTTGTAATCCATCCTTGTGTGGGATGTTGGTGTAAAGAGCTTCTACATCCATAGTGGCCAGAATGGTGTTTAAATATACTCTCTTCTGTGCAAGCGCGACCCCATGAATACTGCTAACGGAATGCCGTAGATTTGGTGCAGGGACCCGAATGCACCTGAGGTAGAGCAGCACAGGACACACATTTCAAAGAACATTGGTTACTACAGGTGAGCAACCATCTATTCCTGCTGCCAAAATTTTTATAACCTGTACAGTGCACAAGTTTGACTTTCAGTTTCCACACTGAGTTTTCTGTACTACCAGTTAGGCAGAAACATTCTTTATAGGTAACCTGAAAAAATTCTTCCTGGAAGATATATAAAAATATAGAAGTCAGCAATGAAGTTTTTAGAGTGTCATTATATCAGACTATAATCACCCTTTAGGGGCCAGAATCTCAGCTAGTGAAAATCAGTATCCATGGAGCTATCCCAGTTTACATCATTTGAGGATCTGACCCCAAGGGCTCAGTCTTTTGCCCTAGTTCCAACTGCTATGCTCTGCTGAAGCATGAAGGGATCCTTAGATTGTGCAAAGACAGCATAGACAGCTCTATGTCATCTATTTTTCCTTCCTTCTCCTAACAGTCAGCAAGGAGAAGCAGGCAAGGGATGTGGCAAGGATGAGAGGGAGAAAAGTAGAATGCGTAGCACTCTGCCAAATCCTCAGCCACTGTACTAATCTGTGGCCATGGCACAGTTACTGAACTGAAAATAACTAGTATATCTGTCTGTATGATAAAGTATTCTGCTAGCAGACAGCATAACATAGAGCAGTCCTGAAGGTACTCTAAATTGTGTTAAAGTTGTTATCCTCTAGCCAGCCAGAATCAGGGCAGCAGAAAGGTGATTTAGTGCCACCTTTCTATGGGAAAGTCTATGCTGATAACAGCAAATTCACCACCATTAGTTCAATCTTTCCAGTTCAGCTGAGGTCAGTGAAGACCTGCTCAGTTGATCCAGAAGTTGACATTGTAGGTCCACCCCCTCAAGGAAAGCAGTGCTGAGTTGAAGGGAGAGCATCTCCCTTCAAGTCAGTGCAGTAGAGACACCAAGGTAAGTAGACGTTAGAAAGTCAGTGGAAGATATGAAAGTTATTTTATGTAGCTTGCATCTCACCCTTTGAGTGCCACCAAAAACCTTGGTAAGTGTAGCCCAAGCCTCTGTCCCTCTCATTGTGATATTGCTCTCTTATATATGCTGCTCACCCTAAGTGGTTGTCCTCCATGTTTGGCGTCATAATCATATCCACAACAAGCAACTGTGGTATGGCAAATAAAGACTGATGTGACCATGAGATCTCATGAATCACTGCCAACCTTCTGCATTATGCAGATCAGATTTTTGCCTAATACCATGATGACAGCACTAGCATTTGTGTATGTTTTCATGGAAATACCTATACAGCTGCCTTCCCTGCACTCTGCCCACATAACTCCAAAGCGCCACAGAGACACAACCTTCCTGTCTTTGCAGTGAGGCTTTATGATAATTCTGAAATTTAAGCAAATGACATTTCTATAGTCTTTGTTAACAGCTATCCTCCATAGCCTTTGTTCTGGATCTCTACAAATCAATGACCTCTCCACTTAGGGCTATGTGCTTCCATGAGTTGCACACAGAAAAAATGTAGAAATGCATTACAAAATCTGCTTCCACATTTTCATTCCAGAGCAAAACCTCCTGCTCACCATGATACCATACCAATGAAAAACATAGAAAAGTCCCATGTAAACTCTAGTAATGGGGTATGGTCTGAGGAAATGTGGTGAGAATGAGAGCAAAGCTGCAATGCCACATATGCTACTGTGATAAAAAGAAGAGTACCTTTCAGTTACCTGATAGAGCAAGTGCTGTGAAAATAACTTGTTTTTGGTAAAAATTCCCATCTCACTGAAACAGCCTTCTGTGGATGTCTGACTAGACATGAGCCATCTCCCAATGATCTCAGTGAAAAATATGTCTTGGTTAAGAAGAGTCCAAAAAAAGTTTGAAGCCTACTATCTATATCAATGGGAGCGTCAGGCAGCATTGCACACAGAAGTTCCTTGATTATTCACAGAGCAGACCCTTCACGTGTCTGGTTCTGGAGCATGTTGTTGGGTTCACTGCCCCATTCCCTCTCCTTACTAATCTTGTTCTTAGTTTTTGGTCCTTTTTCTGCATCCGAGAGGGGATAGAAACTAACTCCGAGGTCTCTTTGCACTTAAGTAACCAAAATTAATTCCCTTTTTTTGTAAATAAAATTTCATTTTTTCTGAGTTTTTTTCCTGTGATTCTCCCAACCCCAGTCCTGAAAGAGAAGGTAGTAGATACATGTCCAGTCATAAATGCTTCCCCAACCAACTTTGTGTACAGAACAGTTAGTACAATACTAGAATTGTGCCAAATCAAGCTTTGCTCACCTAATCCTTGTTGCCTGTAGGACAGCTCACCTGTAATGACCCCTGTGCTCATACAACAATCAAAGCTGGGAAACCTGCCATAATCCCATCATCAATTTACACTGCTAAAAAGTACTTGAACTGGAAACACTGAGAAATTCAATACACTAAAAAGCCACTTTTATTTCATTTATGACAGTCATGGTGCATAGAGTAAACACTGCTTCCATTTGTTAATTGATAGGTCTAAATGTTAATCAATTGAATTGGTTCCTGTAAAGTACCCAGATATTGTTTACCCAAGAATATTCTGAATACTTCTTTGAGGCAGGCACCATCCTTTTGTGCTATGTCTGTGCAGTGCCTAGCACAGTGGAGGCCTAGTCAAAGCCACAGTCTCCAAGAAATGAGTGTGATACAAATACTAATACTATCATTTTAGTTATTTATACTGTTCACATATACTAACATTGCCCATAGCATAGAACATATGTATTGCATTTTAGTGGTAGCATATATTTTTTCAAGTGCTTTTGTTCTCTCTCTTTACTGTTGTGTATTTTAGTGACATTGTCTACTAACTTTAATGGGATTTCAGTCAGGCATTTTAGGAGCAATTCAAGAGCAATGTCTGCTGATGAAGCATTACAATCTGAAAAGGACTTCTCTCGCGACAGAAGTGAAAGTTAATTAATCATGTCTCTGCTTTTCTTTTAATGAGTTGCTAAAAATCAGGGAAGTTGCTATCGACAAAGTTATGTAACTTTTACTTGTTATTGTATTGAAGATAACAGTCTTTAAATCCAGCAAGTGGAACTGAAAGAATAGCCTTTTTTTTGTTTTGCAGCAGCATATTTAATACTTTGTTTACATTTGATGTTGCATAAAGGTGCAGCATGGTTTAACCCCTTTAAGCCTCGAGTCTTGATTTTCCATGGCTTAACTCAGTTTATGTAATAACATAGTTTCAAATCCTACCACCCTGAATAGTACCTTACATCAGGAGCAAGACCCAATGAAATCAGGAGATCTGTTTCAGAGCAAGGAACTCAGCGTGACTGAGTGACAGAAACTGGCCCTTTTCAGTTCTTGCCTGAATTGCTTAGTATTATTTTGTAAGAGGTAGCTGGTACAGATTTGAACGGCAGGAAGAAATCATTTTCATTCATAGATTTTAAGGTCAGATGGGAGCATTGTGATCATCTGGCCTCCTGCCAGTGTAGGCCACAGAACCTTGCCCACCTACTCCTGATACAGATCCTTCCAACCCTATGATTCTGTGACTGAGTTACTGAAGAACTAAACTTGTGGTTTAAAGACTTCAGTGCACAGAGAATCCACCAGCAATGTCCCATTCTGAAGAGGTAGGAGAGGGGAGAACTACCCAGGCCTCTTCCAATCTGTCCTGGGGGAAAAATCCTTTCCAGTCCCAAATATGGTGTTCAGCTACACCCTGAGCATGCGAGTAAGACTCACCAGCCATACATTCATACCTCTTCATCTGAGAATATCTAGGTTTTTACAAGAATCTTTAACGGCTAGATCTGCCTTTGGTCTGCATGGTCATGCAGGGCCTAAGAGAGAACAAGAATTCACTCATACCCATGTGTGGACTCTCTCTTTTCTGCTTCTGCTAGCCAGTGGACTGAGTCAGCATGGGAACAGTGCAATAACTTGCTGTTGATACAAACCAGCAACAAATTTTTACCTTTCTGCGGAAAGGGGAGAGCAAGAGCATGCAAAGAGTTGTAAATAAACTTGTTGGAAAATTGCTGATACATTCAGCTTGAGTCAAGAGATTATAAAGTAGCTACTGTAGCCTTTGTAGAGTGTTAGTTAAAGGGTATGTGTGTGTTTGAGAGCATGAGAGTTGTTTTTAGATTGATTGCATTAGTATATCAGGCAAACATAAAAAGATATGGCATGGCATACCCACTGAGTATTAATCACAGTATTATGTATTTCTTTTCTGGAGTATTTCTTACATATGAGCTTCTTTTTAGTCTTCCTTTACCTCAAATGTTATTGTCTTTTAAAGGAACACCTTCTTGTCATCTCCTCCTTTCACTTAAACCTTACTTGTTTTAGCAATTTCTTGTTTTATTTCATGTTACAATATCTTTCTATCCTTTCTGACCATTTTTCTTTTTTGGCCTTGCAGTTCTTGGATGCTCTGACTGCAGGATATCGCTGTCCAACCCCACGGGATTTTTCACCTCTCCATGTTTTCCGAGTGATTACCCTAACAACCAAGCCTGCAAATGGACCTTACGAGCTCCTCCTGGATTCATCATTCAGATAACATTTACTGAGTTTGACATCGAAGAAGCTCCGAACTGCATTTACGATTCACTAACTCTAAATACTGGAGAGAATCAGGTTAAATTTTGTGGTGTCACTGCCAAAGGGTTATCATTTAACTCTACTGGAAATGAAATGACTGTGTCTTTTGCAAGTGATTTTAGTATCCAAAAGAGAGGCTTCAACGCCAGCTATACCCGAGGTATGTAAGCATAAAACATTTCTTCCCTCTTTTGTCTTGCATGTCACATATCAACTAGACTCTCCGTAGGTAGTAAAGTGGAACTTTGAGGTGGGAATTGAGTAATCCAGTTCTGTCTTCAGGTGTGTTCGGGGGGCAAAATATGCTCATAAGCAGTTACTTATGGGTACTTTTAAATAGTTAATCTGTGTGTGTGTAAATGAATATACAATGCTTGATTCTGTTCTGGCAAATGGCTTCCTCCAGTTTCTGAAAAAGCATCTACAATGCCTGTGCAGATTTTTAATTATCCCTGAAAGCAGTCAGTGTAGTTGTCACAGGGATGTTATTCAGGCACCAGTGGGAAAGCAGGTGAGTCCACAAGGCAATCTTTCTAGAATAGGGTAGTTCACCCTGGATAGAAGTTTGCGACCCTGAAGCTCACGTGGTAAGGTATTAATAGCTTCCATAAACTAGGTCTTTAATCTGTAGGCAGTCTCAGATCTCAGTAAAGTTGATGGGTTTCTTCAGTCTAAGTAGAAGAAGAAATTAAATATCCCTTCATGTTCTAATAGTGGTAGACAGCAGGGAGTTACGTGTCTTCAGCCATGTGTCAAGACCAGCTCTACGCTGAGTACTTCAGTGTAACTATGTCTCTCAGGGGTGCGAAAAATCTACACCCCTCAATGACATAGTTATTTCAACTATGACTCCCATGTAGACAGCACTGTGTCCTGAGAAAGGAAAAAATGTCCTTGTAGTGAACATAGTGGTTGTCAAGAGTATAGCTGATCCTCTGAAGGCATCACACGCACAGAGCCAGCTCCAGGGATGAACCAGTGTGGCACTGACTCGGGGCACCGAAGCTTAGGGGCACCAGCCTGGCCCTACCCCTCCTGCCTCCACAGGCGCAGAATCAGAACTTAAGGTTGCCAGCCTGGCCCTGCCATTACATGACTGCTTTTCTGCTTCGCTGATCCCAGAATTCAGTGCAGTTCCTGCCTTGGAGCTTGGTTCTTCATTTGGCATGCTAATGCTTGTTCCATGATTGATGCAAATGAGGTTCTCTGTTTTACATTTTGTGTGCTAATGGAGATTTCTCCTCATATCTTCAGTGTAGATGAGGCTAGGGGAGTTGCCTTAATCGTGTCACCCTTGTTTGGGGGGGTTTAGGTGTGTTTCCCATTGCCTGTTCATTGCTTTTGACTTCTGATTCAAGCAGAGGCTAACAATAAGGGAGACTGGGGAGGGAGTTGTGCAGGTGAGTCAGAGAGGCTGGGTACTGTGCCCTGGTTCCTAAGAACACATAGCTGACTAGCAATACAGTCTCCACAAAGGAGGAAATGAGTCAATTCCATTTCACCCCAAAACTACAAAGAATGGACAAACCTGACATCAGTGTGTGTTTTGGATATGTAGGATTAGAAGCCAGGCCCTCTGAAGCTGAATTAAGTGGCCTTCCCATAGAGCCTTAATTCAAACTGGTTTGAGCCCTGTTTACATTAGGCTTTGCATAGTTCAAACTAAAAAAATTTTAAAAAGGTAAGTTTGAACTAGTTAGCTTGGCTGGGTAGTCTGAACTAACTACTTAGTTGAACTAATTTGCCTATTTAGTTCGAACTAGCCCAATGTAGACATCTTAGTTTGAACTAAATAAGTTCAAATTAGCGGTTAGTTCAAACTAAACTCTGCCACTTTTTTTTTTAGTTCATATTAAAAAGTTCAAATTAAAAAATCTGGGTTTAGTTCAAACTCACTTTGAACTACTTAGTTCAGACTAATAAAGTCCAAACTAAGATTTTAGGTGTAGACATAGCCTTAGTGGTTAATAGTTCAATATACTGTGGCAAAGCTCCCCCTCTGTTTTTCCAGGAGTCCGGTTATCTCCTCCAGCAGGATAGGCCTGGAGTAAATCAGTCCCACCGTGGACAAGTTCTTTACTCCCCCATCAGCATCTCTTTGTCGCAGCATTTAGAGTGTGTTCACACAGCAGTCTTGTTTCGAAATAAGAAAGGCCATGTTCACACGACGCACCATTGTTTCAAAACAACTTAAACCCCATGTGGGGACGAAACAACTTGTTTCAAAATGATTGTTTCAAAACAATGCCATCTGAACATGTTGTTTCGAAACAACAGTGACTCGTTTAGAAATAACTGTTGTCTGAACATGCTATTTTGCTTTGAGCTTTTTTCCTTAATTTGAATTAACAAGCTGTTAAATCGAATTAACTTAGTTCGAAATAAGGTGTTATTTCGATACAACTTGTATCGAAACAACTTGTATTGAAATAACCCCCTGTGTGTGAACATAGCCTTAATATTGGGTCTAAGTCAGGACTGATAGAACACCTCTCCATCCCACAACGGCGTGGGGAGGTGAATTAGTCCGTCTGTGCAGCCCAGACTTCAGGCAGGATCTTGGCTTCTCCAGTGATCTTGCAAACATGACCTCAGGCTGGTACCAGAGTTATCCTTTTTCTGCTCCCCAGCTGGAGAAAAACACTGTCTTCTGTTCTGGGAAGTCTCTCCTTTTCCTAACATAAGCCTCCAAGAAGCCTTCCCTCCACTCCACAGCAGAGGTGAGGATTTGATAGGCCTGAAGCAGCCTTTGACTAGTCTCAGGTGTTTTTAATCAAACTGCAACCCAAGCTCCCACACCACCAGGGAAAAGGACTTTCACCCTTCTAGAACTGACATATCTGCCCTCCAGTACACTTGTGTAGCTTTCCAGCCTGGCTTCATCAAAATATGTAATTCAGTCTCAGGGATTATTAGTTATATGGAATGTGGACACTGAAGTGATCTTTGCCCATTTTTAGTTAACTGAACCACCAGTCTAAATGCACCTTCATTTGCAATAGTAGGCCAATCCAGTGATAAACATCTGCTTCTAAATGTTTGGTTTAATGAATGTTAGCTGTTTCTTTGTTTTAAACTAGTTTATGTCCCCCTTTATGATTAATGTATGTATGTGTTGTTTTTTTGTTTTTGGTTTTGGTTTTTGCCAGTTGCTGTGTCTCTGAGGAATCAGAAGGTCATCATCCCCCAAACACCAGATGTTGACCCTATATCTGTGACAAAAACCATTCCAGTGCCAGAGCTCAGGCAGTTCACACTCTGCTTTGAAGCAACCCAAGCCAGCAATGGTACCAGTGACTGGAAGGCTTTCTCCTATGGTGATTCTTTCTCAAAAGAATTCCTCAGCTTTGGAAAGATAGCCAAAGGACATTTCCTGTCAATTGCAGGCACACAGTGCCTACTAGACAGTGCACCAAACATAAATTCTGGTGGAGATATTTTTACAGAAACTTTTGAACAATTGTGCATAGTATGGGATAGTTTGTCTGGGACTATTGGTGTAAATGACAAGAGCAACTATTACATAGTTCACTGCCAAGGTACAGTTGGCCAGGTTATCCCTGGCAGTGGAAGATTGGTGTTGGGCTCCAACAGCAGTGAAATAAGATCCTTAAATGGGGACATATACAACTTTCGTCTTTGGAATTTCACTATGAGTTCCCAGAAGCTGTCCAATCTCAGCTGTGATGTAAAAGGGAACGTTGTGGACTGGGAAAATGACTTCTGGAATATCCCAGCTTCAGCACTGAAAACAGAAAACAACTTAAGTTGTGGTGAGTATATTTGGCAGGCACTTTTGTTAATTCGCATCCACCCTTCACCCTCTTCCCTCCAGCATTGTTCTGCAAATATCATGTGTCAGCAAGAAACTATATGTTTACAGTTACAGTCAAGAGCACTTCCCAAAACACAACCTCACTTTTTCTAGGCTTTCTAGCTCCATTCCACCAAATTCATTTTATCCCTGGGTGTATGTGTTACTTTAGTTTAATCAAAGCCCATATCCAGCCTGATTTCAAAAAATAACTAATATGGTTAAAAACAGCTTATTTATAAATTTAGTTATATTATTCAGGACTGAAGCAGTAAATAATTTAAAGTAATGAGTTATCAATAAAAATACCCTGATCTTTCCTTTCCATAATTTCATTAAAATAAATAGAATTTTAAAGCAAGTTAGTTAGTATATTTGATTGTGGAGACCTGGGGGAAAGATGGAATGTGCCTTTGTTTAAAAGAGGTAAAAAGTAGACATAATACTGCGCCTCATCAGGTTAGGTGCTGTAAAGACACATGAATACATGGGTCCTGATCTAAAGAGTTTAATTAGCTTAGATGTTTTTTAGGAAAACAATAGTCTAATATACAGAAAGTTGAAAGAACAAAAGGAGTAAAAGCCCTATCCACCCACACCACACTCTATTTGATCTGGGTGCAAAAAGGCTAAGCACTCCAAGGAAAGGAGGTCTCCCTGGGTAATTGCATCTCTCTAGTCCCAAAGCCAGAAAGAAAACTCTAGCTCCCCTTTTAGTCTTCTTTTTCCCAGTGTGCAAAATGATTGCAATATTAGGGGGTAACCCAACTATAGCATTTCCTCAGAGAAAGTACTTGGAGAAATACCACCTCAAAAACTCAGCTAGAAATTCCAGAGGATGCATCTGTAAGATTTTTCTTTTTTCATCATTATTTTGAGTAATAAAGAATTCTTTGTCAGACTAACCTTTGAAATAAAAGTTGATGAGTCAAGCTATCAACTACAGACAAAGCACTTACAACATTAGAGAAATGACTGAATCCTACTGATAAGGATTCATTTAATTGCAAAGCAAAGGCTTTTTCAGAAAAGAGATACCCATAAATGGAAAAAAGCTAAATAACAAAGCATTCTGAACACTTAGCAGTGAATACAGCATATTTGCATATGAATGTCATTTGCATTTTTTAACTCTGCAAAGGGCTATTATTTTCATTTATGGTTAACAGAATTTTCAGACAAAGCTTTTGCTAAAGGACTTGTTTGGCATGAGAACAGTAATAAACTACTGCAGGTAACCTTTTTTCTTGAGGACTTTGCCCTGTAGTGGTATAATATTCCATTCAGAATTTAATTTATGCTTATAGTCATACCACTGTGATGTGGTTTGGGGGTTTTCTGGATTTATCCATAGGGGGTCCCACCCACTAAGCTGCCTTTTCAATACAGCACAGTAACGCTACCTGTCATTTAGATGGGCAAAGATTCTATTTCACTATAAAAATACCAGCTGCATTTGATATTGTGACATTCCACTCCTAGAATCTGATTTGGTGTGCCTCTGTGACCCCCCCATCTCCACTCCTGGACCCTGACTTACCACACTATGCCAGGTGACTGTCCACTCCTGAGGCAGTTCATGCCAGCCTCCCACATGTAATCAGTCCCAAGCAGCGAGTGTGTTCCCTCAAGCCACTTAGGAGATGGTCCCCCAGCTAGCACTCCCAGCCTACAGATGCCACACTCGAAACTACTATGCTACAGGGAGCAGGACTGTTCTCTCAATCACCACTAGACTCGTGGACTCCAGTTTGCCCATTTATCAATGAAATGAGTATAACCAGCCTCACTCATTCACACCTTCTAAAGTTCACACAGCTTTAGATGAAACAAACGCTAGGTTTTTTTTATTAGAGCATGATTTTAAATGAGTCAATGCATAATCATTTAATAAAGGAGTCAGGAGTTATCACAATCAAATGAAAGATGCAAGACACGTTCTAAACCTACATCACTACTTCACCTAATGGTCCACGATTACTCACAAGACGTTCGCCTTGAAGATGTTTTTACAGCCAGTCTCTGCCTGTCACTAGGCAGGGCCCAAGTCTTGCCTTAAGTTGGAGAATGCTTCAAGATGGAGTTTCTCTGGCAAAAAAAGCTGGTCACAGTTCAAAGTGTCTCTATTTGTTTCCCATGTCCTCTCAGCTCCTTCTCTTCCTGGGCTGAACTGATTTCCTTTTTTCCATCTGCTGAGAGATAACCCTGAGTCATGTAAAATGCCTGGAAACACGCTTCACATCCGTACACATACATGATGCTGTGGTAATTATGCAGAATATGTTATGAGTATTCATGAAGGAACCTTGCACAGACTGTTTGGCATCAAACCACACAATTACATTGCAAAAGTGAACAGAAAAGTTACACAGCTCATAAGCAGTTGTGCATCACATGACATGTAACAATAGTACTTGTCTTTATCCTAAACCCACATTAAAACAAAACATGGAATGGTTCAGCAGTAACTGGCCATCCCTTTTAAGTCCAGACAGTGACTGAAGCAAGTTATATCAAGGTTTGACATGCTTAGGCAATATTGATGAAAATATCACAGCAATACAAAGTATGTTATCATTTAAATCCTCATATCCTCTTTTACTAAGCTCTAAGAGATTATATGGTCTGGCCAAAACTAGGCTTAATAAAGCCAAAAAAGAGTATGTTTAGCATAGTTCCCACGCATATTTATCTTTTTAAAAAAATGAGTGAGGTCCATTGCAATATGAAATCACAGTGTCTTTCAGGCTGCTGCTTAGCCAATTGCACAGCCAACAGGAAATCAGCTTTCAAGCAATTTATATATTAGTCTATTAATACTAGCAAATATATTTGTAAAAATGCTTTACTAGGACCTAATGTGGATTTCAAAGGCCCCAGTGGAGTTTAGTTTCATATATAATATGCAACTCATACCACCATCCACATGTTTAATGGAAAAATATGTTAGCATATTTTTAACTCTGGCCCTGCATTTGCTCACATTCCTAGCCAACAATATCCACCTTAAACGGGCTCTAGATTCACTGCTACCAAGAGAGGGGCCCACTTACTTTTTACACATCTGGTCCATTCACTTTTTACTCATGCAAGCTGTTTTATTAGTAGGAGTATTTATATATCTTGTTTTTAGTATTTATTTAGTATTCTTTCTACATGTGCACTATCACATGGTCTAAGGTCTGATTCTCAGGATATATGTACATCACTGTCTTTGATAGTAGACTGGTAAGTGCTTTTTCTAATTCTCATGGACAGGCACAATGTCTCATGAGAGGATCTCCTTTAAGTAACATGATTCTGAAGTAGCAGGGGTAATTCTAAAAGGGCAACAGACACTGGAGACCCAGAATGTGCCATGTTATGTAGTCTCATTATTTTCAAAGTGCAAAAGCTGTATGTGAAGCTGAAGCACAGAGATATTCAAAGTATGGTGAATGTAGCTACATCATTACTTCCTCAGTTGGTCACTGTTATATCTGTAACTAGGTTTCCAAGTCACCAAAATATGTGGATGTTGATAAGAATAATTCAACGAATGCACATTCTTGTATCTTTATATGTTTGTCATACACGCATACCAGACTATTAATTATGCCCACACCCTGCACTTAGGAATAGATTGAATCACTGCTTATCTCCTTGATATCTCCCTAAATGAATTTAGACTATAGACTATAGACTGTAATGCCACAGCTGAGTTCAGAACTCTTCTGAAGAAGTTGTTATCATTCATTAACTCCTCATTGGCACTGCAGTCATAGTAATTGCTACATTTTTAAACAGTTGGATGGAATTCTGCCAGAGTATGTAGTGATTTTCAGGGGAGCAGTGTAGCGACATCTAGAGGAAATCTTAGAAAACATGAGGGAAGAAGGTCCATGTTAGGTATGTCTATAACTTGCAAGCCAGCAGGACTTTCCTGGAGTTGCAAGAATGTCACAGGATGCACATACGTGCATCCCTGGGCTATGATATGTGTAATTTTTCTGTTCACTTTTGCAATGTAATTGTATGGTTTGATGCCAGTTATGCCATTCAGGGATCCCTTTTGAATGCTCAACCATGTTGTTATGATGTCATATTTGATGCAGAATCATGTACATGTGCAGATGTGAAGCATGTTACTTAGTTCAGACCTTCAGGATTCCCTCTCTGAGACTGAAGAATTATATGGCAAAGGCAATGCAGATTTTAATCTAGCTCAGGTGGTTGGGGATTGGAGAAGAAACGCAGACACTTTGGCTATGTCTACATTACAAAATGTTTTTCAAAAAAAGGTTTTTCAAGAGATCTATTTTGAAATAAATTTGAAATAGGTAATTCAAAATAACCTTTTTTCGAAAATGTTATTTGGCAAAGAGTCCGGAGATGACACTTTGTCCCTCCCCCCCAAAAAAAGGCTTCATATTTTTTCGAAAAAGAGAGTCCATACTGCACCCAGCAAGGACTTTTTTCAAAAAAAATTTTTTTGAAAAAGCTGCTTTTTAGAAAACCAACGAGGTTTAGCTTTTTTGAAAAAGCACTTTGGTTTTTTAAAATACCAAAGTGCTTTTTTGAAAAAGTAAAATGCCTGCCCAGATACGGAAAAAAAATTTCAGGATAAGGAGGCTTATCCTGAAAAAACTTTGCAGTGTAGACATGCCCTTGGAGAGGAGAGAGAAGCTGCTGGCTTTGACCACAGAAACACCATCTTAGAAGTAACTGAAGATACTGACCCAGCCCACATGGCCAGGAGGGCCTAGGTTGACTGAACTCCACCAACCAGCCAGTCTTGAGGGTAAGAACAAGTCAAATAAGCTAAAGCATGACCCTAGAGTGTCATTAGATCAGCATGTGTTTTATATCTTTTATTTGATAATGGCAACACTTGCTTCCTTTATTAAATGATTGTGCATTGATTTGCTATATACTCACTTAAAATCATATTCTAATCAATAAACTAGTATTTGTTTTATCTTACGATGTGTGGACTTTAGAGTCTGTGAATAAATGTAACTGGGCCTATCCATTTCAGTGTTAAATGGAAGGAGGTGAGTCTATGGTGATTGTGGAAGGGTCCCAATCTTTGTAGAATGGGGTCTGGGCACTGAGGGTGCTCGCTTGGGGACGGTCTTGTAGGTGACCAGAGGACATGTACCCACTGGCTGGGACTGATTACATGCAAGAGGCTGGTGTGGACTAACTCAGGAGCGAGTGGTCACCTGGCAAAGATGGGTAAGTCGGGTTCAGGGCTGAGGATGGAGGGGGTCATAGTGTCACAGCAGACTGGATTCGGGGAGCACCCTGTTGCGCAGCAACACAGGGAAACAGGGATACATGAGTTTTCTGCACAAAATGATGTATTAGTTTCCCCACTGAGATAAACAAGAAAAAGAACTACAATCTCATGACCTAATGTATTTCGAGACATGGCAATATTACGAATCATAGATCAAATATTTTAAATAATTTCTCTTTTCCTTATTCCACAGGTTCATACTTAATTTCCCCACCTACAACTGAACCAACCAGTTGTGCAAATCTGGGAAGCCTTTGCCAAGGTAAGAAACTAAAGATATTGTTTCTACTTTCAGGTTTGTCAAATCTCTGTTTTCTTTTTCTTATCATCTTATTTTTTTCATTTCATGTTACTTTAACTTTTTAAGGCTGATCCTCTAGGAATATGAGCAAAGAAAGGACTTTCTTAATCTCAACAGATGTGTGGGTGTTCTGTATATATCATATGTAGAAAGAATGCAATTAGACTCTTGATAAGACAGTCAAATTCATACGTCTTCATTGTATCAAAACTTAACAATCATATGCTCATACAATGATGAATTGGTTTAATTTCTTCACCTATCTTTTTTTCTCCTGCACAGTTAAAGGCTATAATGTTATCTTGGTACAAAACTCTGTATATCAAGCATAAACTGGTTTGATTACAGGATCTGATCATTATTCAGACATTTTTAAAGGACTGCTGTGAGACTTACTTAATTGTTTATTAGAGTGATTTGAAGTGAAAGGTGTTATACAAAAAGTAGTAGTTATTACTCATATAATAAAGCTACTTGTAGCAATAACTGATGGTTTTCTGCAGCCCCCACCCTCCCAGGCAAACTACTGAATGATCATTGGAGGTATGCAACATGTCTTGTCAGTCGCAACAGTGTCATGACAGCAGGCCTCTTGACAGGGCCAGATCAGTGGTGTGCAAGATTTGCACAGGAGCTGGGTGAACAGTGCAAAGTTCCACTTCTGTGTGCCATATGAATCAAACATGCAGGGACTGCACAAAGGGACTCTCCCCCAATTAATTTCTTCCCCTCTGCTTGGTGGATGGAATTCTGTACAGTCCCTAGCATGAATGGTGCCAGGCCTATTTTCAAAATTTATTCATGAACCCAGATCTTACTAGTGGGGCTAAGCTGCTCTGTAAAGCTTTCATACAACTCTTTGCTTGCTGCAGAAGCAGCACCTGCACTAAAATAATATTGAATAATTTAACCCTTTTAAGGATAAGGAATGGAACATAGAGGCAAGAGAGAAAAAAATGTAAATAAATGGAAAGGAATTGATTCTTAGAACTCTTTCTATGATAAAGTGTAAAAGTTAAAATGTATTGAGCTTAGCAACAACGGGTAAAATTAACTCCAGGTGGGAAGCCAGTGTAACAGCTATAATGCGGCTTCAGTCACTTGCACCAAATTTGCTGGTGGTGATTTTGACTTAGGGTGCCGGGCCATATACGTGCAGTGTTTCAAATTAGGTCTATACTGATGCCCAGTTTGCAAAGTTCATAAATGAAGTAATATGTCAGTTATGTCTAGAATTTTGTTTTAAATAGCATCTTTTGGTTTTAAGGAATCCAAACGACATTGTATATGTTTAATGTTGGTCCTTCAGGCTTCAGTGATTGCTTAGGTGAATGTGGTGACTATCATGAACTTAGTAATAGGTCTCACACAGCACTTGTTATTAAAACCAGTTTTACTGAGACAGGATATGATAACCAGGACATCAGGATGGTCCTCTGCTCCTTTTAGAAGAATGCCCAGAGAATTTTGACTTGCACCAGAATAACAGTCAGTGTTGCAGTTTATTATCACATCCAAGGATGATATTTCTTAATGTACTGCCCTACTTTGAGACATGTTTATGTTAAAATGCCACATTTCTGTATTTATTGTTTCAAACATGTCAGATCAACTTTGGTTAGTTTATAACTGAAAAGAGAGTGAAAGCATTTGTGTTTCTGGCTGCCAACCCTGCAAACTTTGGATTCCAAGAACCAGTGTGTGGGTTCTTTCTTTTTTGGGCTTTTTTTCTTTGTTTGTTTTTTCCCTTTGGTTCTTTGGGGGCTTTTTGTATTGTTTTGTTTTACATCATCACTAGTTATGAAAGTCCTGCATTCCAAATCATGACATCAATTACAGGCGGGGAGCTTCACTTTCTTCACTATGTTGACACAGGTATAATTATTTCAAATTAAGTAGATAATTCTTTTGATTTAAAGAGATAGGATTCATATGCCCTCCTAGCTGTGTTGTGCTTTTAGCCTTGGAGTGCTGAAAGAAGTAAAAAGCCACGGAACTCACTTCTCAGATCTGATTCTGAAATTGTGAGGTGAAGAGCTCTGCTCTCTACAAAGGTGCCACTTCTGTTTGCCAATGTTCAGATAACCCCCACAATTACAGCATCGCACCCCCTTGCATGCTGTATTACAATGGCAAAACTAGATCAAAGCTCACCTCATTGGATGATACTTAAACCATATTTTTTTTGTCTGAGAGGCTAGATCGTTACCAACAAAACTAAGCTAAGCAGCCACATTAACATTAGTTTTATTACTTTAGTTGACAAAGCCTGTGCTTTCAATTCCATTTTAGGTAGCAAGTGTTTAAGGCACCTGCATACAGGCTGCTGAAATTTTGTTCTTTTTGTGCAGTCACTTTGGTCAATTTTCCTTCTTCCAATCCTCTCACTTACAGGAAGCCATTATTTAAACACTTTACCAAGAGGATGACTTTTATAGTTTTCTTGTAAACTACCAGATCCATGAAGAAAGATGTGGTGGTGACTGTTCTTAAACCAAAGACAGTATCTTTCCATCAGATAAGGAAAGAATGGATCAAACCAAATTTGTAGTAGGTCACAGTTCATTATTAGGACTTTCTGGAAGAAGACTCTACGCAGGCAGCTAAGATGATGAAGAAAACTGTGTGCACATTTTCCCAGCCCCTGATCACTCCAGCAAGAAGTTCATTGATCTGCAAGTAAACATTGATCCTTCTCACGACCAGATACAGTAAACTAGTTCAGGTTTTCAGCCCTGTTGAGCACCTGCAGCTCTCATTATCTTCATCTAGAGTTTTGAGGTCTCAGCACCTCTGAATATCAAGCTGCCTATTCTTACTAGGACTCTAGAAAGCAAAGAAACTTTTAGCTTTTCCTGTCAAAGTTGCTGAACTTCCACTTCTCTTTCAGATTCTCATATTTGTTTCACTGTAAATTCTGTCTACCTCCCATGAAGCTGCTGGAACTCAGCCCAGAAATGGAATCATAAAGAAGAAATTTTTACTTTACAATTAACATCTATTAACCCTGATGAAATCCAAGTGATCTAAGTTTGATAGGGAATATTATAAACTAATATGGTCCACTGAACAATATTGAAATCTCCTATTCCCACCTACATAAATCTTGTCATTTGTTTAGAATTATTACTGAATGCTATTCTTTGGAGAGTTTGCCACTATTCAGATGTCAAATTTTTTTTAACGAACTCATTTCCATGGTGTCGTAAAAGCAATTGCTGAAGAAAAAGAACTTGTGGTGGATTTTTGTGGGTTAAAGACCTTAGATTTCTATGGCAGCAGCTGGTAATAGGCGTTTTTGGTTTTTGCCGCATTTATCAATTTGTCTGATTATACAATGACTGAACATTCAGACTTTTTTTCTGAATTTTGTTTAATGAAATATGAATGGAAAATAAATAATAAAGATATATGCTTTCATTTTCCCTCACCAAAACTCATACAAGAAGCTTGTAACATAAAACAACAGAATATAACTAGGAAAGAACCCTGTTGAAAAATACACTTGCATAACCTTTACAGGTTGGTTATTGGCTGAAATGGTATCACAAAGAACATGGCAGGTTGAGAGCTTGTGATTACATATAAGTCCATATTGTAAAAAGAGATTTCCTGCCCCAAAAAACTATCAATTTTGAGTAGATATTCCCTGAGAATTACTGAATAAAATGCATTTATTTCCCAAACTGTTCTTTAAAATGTGGTGATGTGAGTTTTAATTCTTTTGCTAAAGTTCTGTATACTCACACATGTTCCATTCTGAATGGAATTTCCTCATATATCTTCCCTGTGCCAAATGAAAATGCATTGGAATCAGTGTATCAAGCAGACATTTTGGAAACGTTGTGTGAGGTGCCTCCTACTGATGTCATTTGTACAGTTAGAATCGCACGTACAACGTTGAAAAGACATCTCTTGCAAGTATTCCATGTTTGATTTTAATTCTGTTCCCTTTACATATCTCAGTGGAGCTAATCAGATCTACACGGGTGCTTTAGTTTCACAGTTATACTTCCTGTTCAGTCCCTAGGTAGAGACTCCTATTTTTTTCTCAAGTTAATGTTCTCAGTTGATGTGTCTTTGAAGCTGTGTTATTTATTTCTAGCCTTCGCACAGATCTTCACTGAAGATCTTATGAGATGATTCAGAATTTATGGAGATAGTACAGGCTGGATCTTGCAACCTTTACTCCCACTGGAGTCAAAGAGAGTAAGGATTGCAGGAGTAGGAGCTACATCAGTTCATTCATATTCATCACTTTATACAGAAGTTTGGGGTGTGCATATTAACATGTATAGTAAATGGTTTCCTTCATCTCTATATATGTTTTCATGCATTATTTCCATTGTGCCTGACCACATTAACATTCTTATTTCATGCATATTCACCTCTTTCTCATCTTTGTTACCAGCCACTACTGTAATTGCTACTACTCCTCCACCACCCACTGTCACCACTAACATGCCTGATACTAATAGAACCGATAAGCCAAACGATGGTAAGAAATTCCGTGTTACATTTTTCCTTGTACTGTATTTAAAGAAAATGTATTGTTATAAGGTTTCTTAAATATCATAAATGTCACATATTGGGCTTGAGTCTGCTCTTAATTACAGTACCATAAAATCAGAAGTAACTCTACTGATGTCCACCATGTAAAAGCTGGTTTGAGAACAGAATCAAGCCCAATATTTGTTTACTGTGTTTGCATATTTCTTGCATAAAAGAGAACAATTTCCACATTATGTATCACTTGTTATGTATATTGTTCATTCACTAGTCTACAAAGAACAAAGGGCCAAGATAAACATTTTAAAAAGAGAATAAAATAGATGTCTGAGATCTTTTAACACAGCTGCTCTTTAAGTGCCACATAGCAGCCATTTTTTTCATCTGGGTCAGTGAAGCTTCAGAATTGTTTATGGCCCATTAGTAAGCTTGAGAAGTGAAGCAAGATCTGTCTTATGGGAGCCATATATTTTCCACTGAGTCAATAGGAATTTTTCCACTGACTTCAAGGGCAGCTGGATCATGTTTTATTTTGGAAAATATTGATGACATTGAGTATAATGTAGTTTTCATTCAGGAAGATTATGAAAACTTTCTTCTGATGCTACCAGATGAATCTATTTAAACCCGCTGCTCTTCACAAAGAAGTAGAGATTTCCTCTCAGATTTTGTCAAGTTCTGAGAGATCTCTTTCCTCAAAAGATATTATTGTAGCATGTCGAGGGAGCTACCAAAATACATATTAAGTAAAAAGAATAACAATAAACTGCAAGAAACTATTGTAATACAGCTTTCATTAGTTTTCTGCAAAACTTTCCAGCAGATTTCACAAAAATCACTTTCTGTAGGGATTTCATACTCAGTGGTATCCATAGAATTAAATCAGTGATGGGGAATTTTCAACAAGTGCATCCATTTCTGTTGCAGGATTTAAAACTTCTGGTAGTTTTATACTCTTGCTTATTATATCCTACATACACTATTGTAAAGTTTATCATAGAATGTAGTAGTTTGTGCCTATGTATTTCTTCTTTGATATGTGATATGTTCTGAAGGAAAGGAGCCAGATCCTGAAAGGTGTCAAATTACTTATGTTGACACAGGTTTTGTTTCAGTTTATAGAGACAATCCCTTGATGGTCACATCGAATAGTTAACTCAGTACAGTAAATCTGAGATTTTCAAAGCCACCTGGGGAAAGTGGATGTCCAGTTCCCACTAAAATCAATGGGAACTGGATGTCTAAATCCTGTGGGTGTCTATGAAATTCTCATCATAACGCAGAAAGACTAAAATGGCAGGAGGCCAAGGAAATACAGCTTCCACTGAGCTAACTGATAGTTTCTTATAGGAGATGAATCTTTAATTTGCAGAAATAATGTTTCTTTTGTCCATTAATTATATGGCTTGCTATGTACAGACCTGCAGGAATTAAGAGTTCCTGCTAGAGCTGTCTTCAGAATGAAGAGAAATTCAGCTGCATCTTCCCACTCCCTGCTACAAGGGCAGCAAGATTCTAAGATAAAAGGGGTAAAAAATATAGGAATTATCTCAACTCCAATTATTTGGCCAGTGAGACAACGGCCTCTCCAACCCAGTAAAAGTTCATCACCCAAGGACCAAAACCCAGAGAGAAAAAATGCACTCAATTTCTTCCTCCTGCCTACTTCTGAGGCCACATCAGCTGCTCCTGGGGAGACTGAAGTTAGTATGTTGGATTCTTTTATGGAGCATAATACTACAATGAGTCAGTCAATCCATAATATTTTTTTGAATAACTCTCGTGACTTATTGAATGAAATTCGTGATATAGCACAAACTCCAACAACCTCCACAGTAACAGATCATTCCAAGAATGCAGAACTTTCTTTTCTGCAGAGTGAAAATTTTAATGCAGAATTAACATGGACTTTAGTCGATGGATTGAAATACACCAGTACTGAGTCAGCATTCCTCACTCTGATCAGCAAAAGCACCCTTTTGGAACACACAAAAGAACCTCCATGGATTTTTTCCTCTAACAGTGGGACATCTTCTTCCACACATGAAAATATATACAATGTCTTGGAATCGTTCAGCTGGTGGAGCAGTGCTGCATCCAAGCATCATGTCATTTCTGACATTCCAGAAGAAAACCATTATTCTTTGTCTAGTGTGTCTGCTGCTTCCATGCAATATGAGTCATTGTTTCAAAAAAGTAGGCTGGACATAGTAGAATTTTCACCTGAAAATGGTTACCTGGTTTCCACTAAGGAAATTATAGGAGATGATTCTGTTGGGAATAGCTTTTATATTTCAGAAGCAAATGATGAATTGCAGTCTACAAAATTTAAATATTTTAAGGAACATGAATCAGTAAACATTACAAAGGTAACCTCAAAACAGAGTCAACCTTCAAACCCATCTAGTCTCTTCCAAGATACAGAAGAAGTATTCAAAGAAGCTATGCTTGACATCCAACTGACAGATGTTCTTCTAACATTAGAAGACAGCATGGAATTACTGAAATTGTCAGCACTCTTGTTATCAACAAGAAAGAGTTCAGAACTCCAACACACTGTTACTGTTTCACCTGTTGATCAAGAATCCCTGAGTCATGCATATTTCAAAAGTGACTTATTTATACTTAGACCTTTGACCAAATTACCAAAAGAGCAAAATGAGAAACCATCTTCCCTGGAAGATGAATTTGATCACTTCGACGCAGTTACTTCTGCCAACAGCTACATACCTCATTCTTTAAAACACTCTCAAAATATGCAAAAGAAACCAAGTGAGATTACTGGAAAAGAAAAATTAGAAAGCAGTTCAGATGGAGTTCATAATGATAACCTATATGGTGTTTCTGTTTTTTCCACACATGAGCCAGAAAACATGAACCAAATCAGTAATGCCTGGAAACTAAATTACTTGAGTCTCCCAACACAGTATGTCAATATTGCTCCATCTTTATTGTTGAGTTTTTGGACTTTGTACTATAACTTCAAACAAGAGTCTTCAGAATTTTCTGGGGAAGCTTCAGAAAGCTCGTGGTCCTCATTTAATAAACCACTTTCTTCTTTGACAGAGAAACAGCCATATTTTAGTTCCTCTCCTAAGGTTGGTAATATCCTTATGTACACTACCGACATCAATATATCAGATTCTGGAACACAAGAAGTGAATCTTTCTACCTATATGTCATCACTACTTACAGAGAGTTTTAATACTATTGTTCTGATCCCTTCACAGGGGTTTTCAGAAAATACAGAAAAGAAAATGTCACAGTTTAAAACAATCATTTCTCTTAGCATAAATGTTTCTAATGACGTATCTTCTTACAATTCTCATTTCCCTTCACTGGAAATGTCTTCATATCAGTCTTTCAAGAAGGTACAGATGAGTACCCCTGATATTTCACATGCAACTTTTATAGACAAATTTAAAAGTTTCACTAGTTTACACATGCAGAGTTGGGACCAAATTTCAAGTACTAATAAAATCAGCATGACATTCCAGCATCATAGTCAGACATTTGCTTCAACTTTCTTCCCTTACTCAACAGTCCAACCTTCATGTACAAAGGATGGCAGTATTGCTTGCTCAGTGGACACATCATCTGAGGGTTTGGTAAGCTGTACAAAAGCTAATGGACTATCTCAAAATCAAAATATTGATATGGACATGAAGAGTAATCCAATAACCAGTGCTTTTGATAATGGAAAAAGTAAAGTTCAGCCAGATATAGAGACTGGTCTTGCAGGAACATACAGCTCATTGAGTTCTATTTTATTCACAATGACATTGTCTTTGGAACAAAAAGCCACTCTTCATTCAGAACAAAAAATTGGCTCCATGTCATTGTTCTTTGCTACACCTCCACTATCACAAAATCTTGAAAATAATCTTGACCAAATTTCACCAAGTTTGGGTCATCTATGGAACACAGCAGAGTTAAATTTACTAACAAAGCTAGCAATTAAAAGTCACATAACTGTTCTAGAACAAAAATCTGTTGAAGATCCCGATAGCAATCTGACCCCTTCTCTTCAAATGGGAATGTTCTATGATGATGTAAATAATGGGAGTACTAAATTACTGATGTCAAATACTGAGTCACTTCTTTCACAAAGGGAATCAGAATGGAAGATATTCAACTACTCTAGCAGACAAACTGAAGTATTTATTAAAAAAGGAATGTCCTCTTTGAATGGTAGTAATATTCATACCACTGGTTTGCAACAACAGATAATGCCTCTGTCTTTTGAAGCCTACACTGATTATGGAAAATTAACTAATATCTCTTTTATTTTTGAACCAACAACAATTTCAGTAGTGGCCAGTTCAGTATCTCTGTCACCTCCATACAGTGAGACTCTTACTCATGCTAGTGAGAGTATTGTGAACCACACCTTAACAATAAATGGAGCAACCACACATCATTCTCTCTTGCAATCCCAAAGATCAGCTTCTCAAGTAATGCACCATCAGTCTTCTGTTTCATCACATGAAAAGATGGTTAGTGCATCTGCTGGAGCAAGTCAAATCTCCATTCCATACAGACCACTGAATTCACTTACCAGCTCTCCTAAATTAATTTTGTCTTATTTATGTAACTCCTTCCCTGAACTGAGCTGCCTGTGTGGACCTGAGGTCAACTACAGTACGTTAAAACATTAAGCTAGATATAGAGAAAATATTACCTCATCTGCTAGATATGCACTTTGTAGAAGTGGGTGTAGAGATAGCTGGGTTTAATACTTACATGTAGTTTCATGTAGCATAATATAAAATTTTAGAATAGCAATTTAATTACAGTAGGAGGGAATTTGTAACATATTCCAAAACAATCCAAGCATGTGCCATTAACATGTAGTTTCTAAGAACTATCTTCCCATTCTTTAACCAAAAGAGCTCTAAGGAGACTGCTGGAAAATAAGTTGATTGCAATCTATTTATTTTATTAATGTTTGTTATTTTTATTTTTCAAATATTTTTAGATTTTGTTCAATTATGGTATTTATATTTTTGTGGTTTTGATTATTTTAAAGTCAAATCCAGGGTCCAGCCTAAATTTAACAATGAATTTTTTGAAAAATGTGTCTAACAAAAGGGTAAGAGGAAATCCAAAAATCCTGCTCATTTTGCTGACCTTCTATTATTTTTGCAATTTTAATTATTTTTATTTATTTTTTAATGTTAAATGGCTTCAGTCCATTTTTGTCAATTATTTTCCTGTAAAAACAATTTTCTAGAAGCAATATTTCTGGGTGGGTCAGAAGCACTCTTTTGAATTTTACCAGCTATTCTGTAGTCTCCTGAGAGTGATTAGAAATGTAGAGTAGTTTTTTGCTAGACTGACTGAAGAATGCTTTGGGTCATCATGTGGTGATGTCTGTTAAATCATTTGATACTAATTAATAGATGCTGTGTAACAAAAGTATTTTACTTTGTACATTAAAATGATTTTACTCATATTTGACACTTTATGACTATATAAAACACTATACATATAATATGACACTGTATATATATATGCATGTGTATATGTATATACATATTAAATACATTATATACAAATATATAAAATGTATTTTCATGATCTATGTATCATACATAGCATGTATTTTACAGTGCAGCATATTTTTTCTTTTAGAGTCAAAAATTAAACTTTATATAATCACAGCAAAGATAACAGTGGAAATGCCATTTTCAAAGTAAACCAAATAATGAATTTTTTGATTTTTTACAAGGAAAACCTACATTAGCATCCCTTAAGTTTATGACCTTTTTCTGTGAGAGTTTAGCAAAAATGTTACTTGCAATCAAGCTTTCCTTAGGTGTGTGATTTTGCACTGTTGAGTTCAAAAGGAGTTTCCATGCTGACCTCTATGGCAGTAGGAGCAAACCCATAATGAAAAGAAAAGCAAGCTCATGAGTAGGGCACTGCAAAATATTATATAAATTGGAAAATCTGAGGTTTCACTCAGAATCCATTAAACTGATTCTGTTTTTTTCACAGACTGTACCATGCATTGGTTAATGTATAATTTGAGAGGCCTCGGAACCCTTCTAATCTCTGGGTTCCCCGCCAACTCCCCAACCCCCATTTAGCCCCCCCTTACCCAGCCAGAGCTGCTCCCTGGCCAGGCCACTTAGGGTGGAAGATTTGCAAACTCCCCCAGCTTTGCCGCCGCTCCCAGGCCAGGGAAGGGCAGAACATGCATTCCACCTGATTTTTCTATTTTGGGGGGCTTGGAATTCTGGCCCCTCAAATTTGTGGGCCCCGAAACTGCATTCTGATGTGTTCTGGCTTACTTAACCCCTAGTACCATGATCTATTTTAACAAAATCTTCGGTATTTTTAAGTTTTTACTTTGATTTTTTATCTTGCATCCTGAAAGGCTTCAGAAAAATCTGAGTGTTTGAGTTATTTCAGCAGGAACTGTGAAGCAGTTTGGGGGATTAAATTCAGTTCCACAACAGCCCAGAACCACAACAGGAGCCCCAGGCATATATTCACCATAGTTGCTATTCCAGCCAATTCATTGTAAGAGTGGCCACAATCCCTCTGCACCAGGTACCAATGGCAGTTAAGTCATAGGCTCTGTGTAAACAGAGATCTGTAGTCCACACCCATGGCTAATGTAGCCTGCAGAGGTAGTGCTGATACCCTTTTTCATAGTTCATAGAGGTTAGGTAACCTTCCTAGTCACTCAGCAATGGTTCAGTCCCTCATACTACACATCTGGGGTATGTCTACATTGAAAAGCTTTTTCGGGATAAGGAGGCTTATCCCAAAAAAACTTTTCTGTGTCTGGGAAGGTATTTGCTTTTTCAAAATAAAGCAGTTCTGTATTCTGAAAAAACTAAGCGCTTTTTCAAAATCATTAAACCTGCTTTTATTTCAAAAGAGCAAATCTTTCAAAATAGTTATTTCAAAAAAAGCCGTTCCAGGATGTGGAACTGGCTTTTTCAAAATAACTGTCAGGAGATTCCCCCTGGGAGGGCTGTGTTTTACTGGTCCCTCCGTGGCAAGGCAGAATTCCCCACTGGGAAAAGATGCCCCAGGCAGCCTTGTTCTCCACGGGGGACAGAGTTCTCCATGGGGCAACCCAGGAACCCCGGCAGAGTTGTGTTCCCCACCAGGGCAGCCAGCAACTCCTGTGGGGCTATGCTCCATAGCTGGTACAGCCAGGAACCCAGGTGGGGCTGCATTCCCTGCCAGGGCAGCCAGGGAACCGGGCGTGCTGCCCCCCCCACCTTGTGCTGATCTGGCCCTCAGCCTCCCTGTTCAGGATGGGGGGGGTCTAGCAGTGGGCTAGGAGACCAATGAAACTGGGAGTGGCTTCCCAGCGCCGCAAGCAGCTCTGAGCCTGGTCAGTCTCCTAGCCCTTGCCCCTGTATGCACGCTGCATGGGAATAAGGGGATACCAAGCGCCTAGGAGCCCAATCAGGCTTGGAGCTGCTTGGGGCACCCGATAAGCCACTCCCAGCTGGTCAATTTCACGTGAAATTGACCAGCCTGGAGCTGCTTGCCATGTACCACAAGCAGCACCCAGTCCGATAGGGCTCTTAGCTCTCTACTAGCCCACCCCCCATCCTGAACATGAAGGCTGGGGGGCAGATCAGCATACCGGGGCAGGGGGTAAGCGGCACCCCCTGTTCCCTGGCTGTCCCGCTGGGATCACAGCCCTGCTGAGGTTCCTGGCTGCCCCGGTGGGGATCGCAGCCCCGTCACAGCCCATCCAGGCTTCCCTGGTTGCCCTTGACGGGGCATCTCTCCCCAGGTGGGGAAACCTGTCTGGGGGAGGGATCTATTTCCAATTAGAGAGTCTAATGTAGACTCTCTAACTTGAAATACTAATTCCTACCTTATTTTGAAAAAGGAGTCTCATGAAGACTCACTTTTTCAAAATTATGTCAAGTTAATATTGACAAAGCTATTTCAAAATAACTTTGGCAGTGTGGACATAGACCTGGAGCTTAATTGGTTTGGAGATCTTAGTTCTACCCACCATATCTAGATGAATTTCATGCAAATAGAGCTATTTCCCATTAAAGCTGGCAAAATTTTGCAGTTTTTAAGCACAGCTGTGATTTTATGAAAAGTCAAATTTTGGTGTCACAAAATGGCCTGGAAAAAAAGTGATTGTATTTATTATTTAGGTATATGTGAGATTTTGTAACAGAAAAAAACTATTTACCCTCCTCATCAGTTTAGAAAGACTTTGTCTGAAGTTACCTGCTGTCACTTCAAAAATAGTCTTGTTCATGTTCTAAAGTTTCATAGAATCATAGGGTTGGAAAGGACCTCACGCGGTCATCTAGTTCAACCCCCTACTAAAAGCAGGACCACTCCCACTAAATCCTCCCAGCCAGGGTTTTGTGTAACCAGGCCTTAAAATTTTCCAAAGATGGAGATTCCACCACCTTCCTTGGTAACCCATCCCAATGTTTCACCACTCTCCTAATGAGAAAGTTTTTCCTAATAGCCAAGCTCGACCACCTCAGCTACAGCTTGAAACCATTGCTCCTTCTTCTGTCCTCTGTTACTACTGAGAACAGCCTACCTCCCTCCTCTTTGGATACCCCTTCAGGTAGTTGGAGGCTGCTATCAAATCCCCTCTCAGTCTTCTCTTCCCCAGACTAAATAAGTCTAGTTCCTTCAGTATCTCCTTGTAAGTCATATGCCCCAGCCCTCTAATCATTTTCTTTGCCCTCTGCTGGACTCTTTCTAATTTGTCCACATCCTTTCTGTAGTGGGGAGCCCAAAGCTGGACACAGTATTCCAGATGTGGCCTCACCAGCACCGGATAGAGATCTGCTGGCAACACTCCTATTGATGTAGCCCAATATGCCATTGACCTTTTTGGCTGCAAGAGCACACCGTTGACTCCTATCCAGCTTCCCATCCACCATAACCACCAGGCCCTTTTCTACAGTGCTGCTACTTAGCCATCTGTTCCCCAGCCTGTAGCAGTGCATGGGATTTTTCCGTCCTAAGTGCAGAACTTTGCCCTTGTCCTTGTTGAACCTCATGGGATCTCATTTGGCCCAAAGCTCCAATTTGTCTAGGTCTCCCTGAATGCTGTCCCTGCTGTCCAGCATGTTCACCATTCCCCCAGCTTGGTGTCATCTGAATTTACTGAATGTGCAAGCTAACCCATCATACAGATCATTAATGAAGATGTTGAACAGAACCGGCCCCAGGATCCACCCCTGGGGCACTCCACTAATTACTGGTTGCCAACTAGACATTGAGCCAATGATCGCTACCTGCTGAGCCCAATAAGCTAGTCAGCTTTCTATCCACCTTATGGCCCATTCATCCAAACCATACTTCTTTAACTTTCTGACAAGTATGCTGTGGGAAATCATATCAAAAGCTTTGCTAAAGTCAAGGTGTATCACATTGACAGCTATTCCTGCATCCACATATCCAGTCATCTCATCATAGAAGGCAATCAGTTTGGTCAGGCACAATTCGCCCTTGGTGAATTCATGCTGTTTCTGATCACTCTATTTCCCTCCAAGTGTTTCAGAATGGATTATTTGAGGATGTGCTCCATGATTTTTCCAGGGATCGAGGTGAGGCTGATTGATCTGTAGTTCGCTGGCTCCTCCTTTTTCCCTTTCTTGAAGATAGGCACTATAATTGCCTTTTTCTAATCATCCAGGATCTCCCCCGTTTGCCATGAGTTTTCAGAGATAATGATTTCACTCATATCTAAATTGTGACTTCCTAAAAATGGTACAGTTGGGTTCTAGATTTATTTTATCTCAAGATTCTCTAAATGAAGTTTGTTCATTTTGCAGTTAAAATGTGGTGAAACTAACTGCCAGCAGTGCAAACTCAACCTGGCATGTGAAAAATCAAATTGTGCTTTTTCTGGCCATCACCACCCCTAGGAACAAAAATTCTTCAACAGTACTGTGTCCAAGTAACAGCCATCCAACCTTACTATCCTTAAATTCTGTCCTAAATTATTTTGCTGCTTTTAAGCTAATGGTGTCACATTATGCCCTCAGGGCACTGTGAAACCTGAGAGACTTCAGAGAAATCTGTGGAGTTTTTCTGGATTACACCAGATTATGTCCTGTTTGAAAACTCAATATTTGTGATTACTTTATACTTATGGCACTTTCAGAATCTTACTGCTACATTTGAGTCATATAAAGAATCATATTTACATATAAATTACTTTTGAAGTTTGATATTGCACTTCAAAGTGTCATATAAATGGGGGATAAGGGGGGGAAATATACTTTAAATTGGGATTAACACTTATATTTGTGAACAGTAGGCCCAATTCTGCAGTCAGATTCCTCTAATATCAATGAGAATTTTGGGTATACCACAACATGTGTTCAGGCTATCTACCAAGTATCTTTTACTGCAAAAATAAGGTCTTGAATTTTTAAACTAAGAAAGTTTGGTGACATATTTTGAATGATGTTCAGTGTTTCCGATATTTGTAATACTGTTTTTAATGGACAGGGGGGCTATTCTACAGGATTTCCATTACTGTCCACGATTACATGCACAACTCAGAATCAAAAGTACAGAGTATCGTGGCCGAATGGGTAAGTTAAGTTTCTTTGTATTTTAGCGAGTTGTACATGTGTGAGTCTGCACCTTAAATTATGTCATATTGATAAGAACCGGGAAGAGGGGAGGAAAGGCAAAGAAACCAGTTGATTTAGTTTTTGAGCGCTCTTGAGTAGGGTCTGTCTTTTGTTATTTGTTTTCACAGTAGTTAAAAAAAAGGGCACGTGCTCCTTTTTAGGCCTTAGGTACCATGGATAAAATTTTCAAATGGTACCTAAGTGACTTGGAAATCCAACTGCTGGTCTACACTGTCAAAGACTTTTGACATAATGCTGTTTACCTCCACCTTTTGCAGCCTGAGTTTCCACTGTCAGAGCATTAAGTTTGAATTAAACAGTGCTGTAATTTGACTTGATAACATCACCCCTGCAGGTGGCATAGCACTGAGATCAAAATCTACAATTTGAATTTACAGCCGCAAAGGCTGAGAACAATGGCATTCAATCTCATTGGCCCCTTGGATCTATCCCAGAACTCTCTGTTCTCTTCTTGATTTTCCACTGTACTGCCTCCTGGCAGGTAAGCAGCATGTAGCTCTTCCCCTGCCTGGTGCTCCAGGAAGTTTTTAATTCATCCCTCTAGCTGCCTACAGCACCGTGCCTCTCTGAGCCTGGAACAAAGAAAAGCAGGAAAAGCTTTTCGCCTCCCCTCCTTTTTTTTTTTTTTTTTTTTTGGAGAGAGAGAGAGAGAGAGAAGAGGGGAGGGGGAGCAAACACATTGCATCATGGGAGAACGACTGCCTCTCCACAAGTCTGTGCCTAGTTGCACTGTGGGATAGCTAGCCACAGTGAAATTGATTTCAGGAAGTCGTGATGACCACAGGGGACACAAGAGCCTAGAATCATATGCAGAGTGCAATCAGTCTCCTGTGGACTGTGTAATTAGACAGCCTAAAATTGAATTGCAATTGCATCCCAAGCCCTAAATCACATTTTCAAAAGTAATATAGGCACTTAGGGTTAATAATCAGTGAGTATTAGAATCCCACTTGGTGCCTATCTGAATCTTTAGCCACCTAAATGCCTTTAAAATATGATCATTATACATCTCAATCCCATTCAAAGTCAGCAGGACTCAGGATCCCAAGTGCTAAAGTCACTAGTGAAAACTGGTTAGGCTTCTAATTCATATGGGGGTTTTGGAGTGTTACTCTCCAATAATAAAAATGAGGAGCCAGCCCTGGTAGTGGTCCATGGACATCTGCAGCAGAGATTCTCAAAGACATGCCTGCTTGCTGTAGTTGTTGTAATAGCAAGAGGCTGCATTATTTATTGCAGTATACTTTCCACGGCCCTGGCTTGATTTATAGGGTATGTCTACACACAGGTTTTAAATCGAAATAACACTGGTTATTTCGATTTAAAAATGTTTAGGTTGACACAACGTTTCTTATTTCAAAATAAGGAGCTCCCTTATCTTGAAATAAGGTAAATCATTTCAATATAATAAAGCCTAGTTTTATATTGAAATGAGGGTTATCTCGAAACTGTGGTTTCAAAATAACTCAGTGTGGCTTTATTATATCAATATGACCCACATATCAAAATAAGAGCTTATCCTTCCTCGGAGGGTGCATGGCCCAGAGCTCAGTGGGGGAAAAGACATCCCCCAGACTACCTGCAGCCTTGGAGAACAGCCAGGCAGGGGGGAGATGGGACCCCCATGTCCCAGACTTCCCAGCACCTAGCCAGGTGTTCGGGGAAAGGAGTTCCGTGTGCCCAGTGTCCCCATGTGTGGGGCTGCCTACCCCCACCCCCCGCATCTGTGGAGGATGCTGGGTGTGTGGGGCTCCTTTTCCGCGCACCCGGCAGCTGCAGGGGGAAGCTGGTTGTGCCACCTTCTTTCCCCTGCTGCCCAACATCTGCCAGGGGAAGCCAGACATACTGGTTTCCCTGCCCCCGCCGCCTGCCAGGTATGGAGATGCCAGGCTCCAGGGGTTCCTTTCCCTGCGCACCTGGCTAGGTGCAGGTAAGTCCGGGGCATGGGGTTCCCGTCTCCAGGGGCGGCCAGCCGGGCCCCGGATCCCTGGCCTGGCCGCCAGTGGCTACGGCGACCCCGTCCCCAGCCGGGGATCCGGGACTCGGCCAGCAGCCCGCAGCTGCAGCGGCCCCGTCCCCCGCTGGGGATCCAGGGCTGCGGCCGTGGGCCCGGCCTCCAGCGGCCGCTTCCGGCCACACCGGGCCAGGCTAGGCTGAGCCGCGCCGCACAGCAGAGCAGGCTAGCTGGCGGCAGTGGCGTGGCCACCCCCTGGCCCTATCCCAGGCCAGGGGGCGGGGCCTGCCAGGCGGCCAGATAGGCCCCGGATCCCTGGCCGGAGACGCGGCCGCCGTGGCCGCGGACCGCCAGGGATCGGGCCCCGGATCCCCGGCCCGATTGGGCTGGAGACCCAGGGCACCAGCGTTGGGACCCGGGGCACGTGCCCCGTGTGCCCAGCGCTAGCGACGCCACTGCCCGTCTCCACCCTGCCTGACTGCTCCCCAAGGCTGCAGCCAGTCTGGGATGTCTTTTCTCCCACTGGACTCTGGAAGCCAGGAACCAGTGGGGGCTTTCTTTCCCCTGCCACTAGCTCTCCTGGGAAGAGCCAGGCAGGGGATTGGGTGACAACGTGGCCCCCAGGGGACCATGCTGCCACATCTCCCAGGGTGCCCCTCACCTAAATCGAACTAGCGCGTCCTGTCCCCAGACATGCTAATAGGATTTGGTTTTTTGGTGGGGACCTGTTAAATCGATTTAAGTTAAATGGATTTAATAGTTATTATATCAATTTAACATAAATTGCTGCAAGCTAAATCGATTTAACTCCCTGTGTGTGGCATAGCCATATTGAGCTCAGGGATCCAGAATTGTCAGGCCACCAAAATGTAAGTTGATGTGGAGAAAAGGATAGGCTGCAAAAGCGATCATCAAATTGGTGAGCAGGGATCTTAGAAATCTGTTTGCCATGGGAAAACATGGAATATGAGTGTTTTTTTATGGCAACAATCTTTAGTTTTTACATTTTGTGGAAAAGTAAAAACATTTATTAACTAAATTTTACTGAAAGTTTCTTTCCACTTATTCAATGGGCACAACCTCTGTCTTTTATGGGGGAGTTTCGAATGCACTGACAGCTGAAGCCCCAGCCATCTCTGGCTGACAAATGGAGCCCCAGCTGCTGTCAACCCTGAGCAACTGATGTTCCATCAATACAGAGAGCTGGATAATAGAAAACAGACAAGGATAATGGGAAACCAACAAGAGTTCTCCCATCTTCAAAGCATCTGAGAAAGTGGGATTTTCTCCCACAAAAGCTCATGTGATAAATAAATTGGTTAGTTTTTAAAAGTGGCACAGGACTTCTTGTTTGTTTTGCTGAACTAGACTAGCATGGCTACCTCTTTGGAACTGGGTAATGGAGGCTCGGTTAAGCAGCGTTCTATTGTACATAGCTAAACACACTCCAATAAGCTGTTTCCAGCATATAGCGGTTATTCATCTGTGTATAGGGGTTTGTGTTTTGGCGCATCTCAAATGTCACTCCACCCGCTAGGACTAACACAGAAAGTGAGTAATATTAGAATGAAAGCCATTTTCACTTTATCTTTTTGTGCATTTTAAACCCCCCAATTTTCTAAAAATATAGGATACAGCTGTAGAAGATTTGGTATATTAAGAAATACAGGTTTCAATTCTATTGATTTAATTTGATTATAATGCTTGACAGCTAGGAAGATTAAAGTTCAGTGTTTCATTTTAGTCATTGAAAAATGCAAGGTTTTTTGTTTTTTTAATCCAGAGAATTTTGGGGTCTTTATCACAGAAAACTCGTTTCCCTGGTAATGGGTAAAGGCCCAGGAAATAATAATCAAGACACGTCACCAGAATGAACTGGATCAGCAAGCTATTATTACAATACGAAGAACTTAGTACAGTATAGTATTTCTGGAAGAGGCGTGGCCTGGGGGAACCTTGGGATTGTTTTAAAATAACTTTCACCTAATGTTGACATTTGACCTTAACATTGATTAATGTATAATTAACTGATGTAAAGCAAAAGCATATGGCAAATATGAGGGTTTCTTGAAAATGAGGTCAACACATATACAAAAGCAGAAAAGCGGACAGAACAGTAAGATCTTGTTCTTGTTCATGAGGCGTTTTAGAATATGAGATAGTACGTTAAGGTTCTAGCTACCTCAGTCCTTCCCTACTTCATATTAGGGAGCTTTTTTTATGGAGATTAGATCTGTGGTGGAATGTATTTTTATGTCTCGATAGCTGTTAATTATTATTATTGTAATTTATTTATTTGCAGCAGTTGGTAGGATGCCTAGATATGCCTCCTTTTTATTCTTTGTATACATTTAAAGATTTTTTTAAATGGTAAATCACTGTATGTCTGTGGAATATTTTAATACAGCAACCGTGAAGTAATATTTGCATGTTACACACACATAATTTTATGTCCTAAAACAAATATTTGAGCAAAACAGTTTAGGAATATTCAGTAATTGGAATCTTCTTTAGGATATTTAAATATAATGACTTTCCACAAAGTATTAAATTGTAAATTAGATCAGGTGATGGCTGATAGATGTAACTGAGGGTCATTGCTTTTTTATTGGTGGTTTGAGGATGGGCATTTTGCTGTGTGCATATGAAGGGGCAGCCTTTCTATTTTTATTCTTTATTACCATTACTTTTCCAGAAGAAAAATGGCTGGTAGATTTATTAACACAAATCTTCGTTGTTTATATTTCTGTAGCAGGAGACCCTAAATCTGTCCATGAATTACTAAAATAAATTATAGCATGAAAAATGACTGATGTAGATTGAGAGATGATGTTTGATGGATGTTGGAGCTGAGGAATGACAGCTGTATTCTATGTTTTTGTTGATTCTATATTTGAATGTCTTAGAGAACAGCTTCACAGTCTCTTAAACTGATCAGTGAAAAGCTGGTCCATAGAGCACAGTTGGCATCAGCCGTGTATTTTGTACAGTAGGGATCAATGGAATAGTTGAGCAACTGGGTTCTTTGTATTTCATCTGAGTTATAGGAGGTCTCACATATTAAAAATGGATTGAGTACACTGTGTCCATCTTGGATGTTACTCTCCCAGTGTGGTTAGGAAGGGTCTAGTCTTGGTATGGCAGTCACCCTATTGTTAAGTTCCTTGATGGTCTGATAAAATTTCTCACTCCTGTGATGCTGAAGTCAGGAAGTATGGATATCTCAATAAGAGTTTTAGTTCTCTAGAATGGCCAAAAACTACTTTGTTCCACTCTTTCAGCCAGTGTAAAATGAGCACTGTACAATCTCCTAGACAGGCCACAAAGTCCTTTTTCCAAGTACAACAAACAAGGAGTCCTGTGGCACCTTAAAGACTAACAGATTTATTTGAGCATGAGCTTTTGTGGGCTATAACCCACTTTGTCAGATGCAAGCGCTCTTTCTTTGTTTTTGGAAACATAGTAACACCCCTCTGGAACTTCCCTGTACACGTACTCTTTCAACTCTCAATTTCCTCTCAAGGGAAACAAACAAACCAACCCTCTCTATCCACTGAATTTCCACTCCCACAAGTTACAATCCTTTCCTCATTTATAAAATCCTTCAATGTCATTCAGAGGATAGTGGTGCCAGGCAGTTCAAGCCATGCCTTCGATAGCCAACACCAAATCATTTGCACCCTTTGTAACCTCTCAGCTGCATAGATCTTGGACCCATTCATTCACAGAAAAGAGGGAATAGAAACTAGTATATCTTTTCAAATACTTAGGGCTAGACTCTGCACTGACTGAAATCAATGGTAAAGCTCCCTATTTAAAGGTTGGGCCTATTTAAAATACAAGCAAAAACAGAGAGGCTCAGCAGCAGATTGTAGACTTTTGATGAAAATTTAATGCATATTTCCCATATCATTCACTGCCCATAAATCTTTCCAACCACAAACTTTACAGAAACAGTAGCATGTGAGACATTTCAGTACCTCTTACAGTTATCTGTTGGAATCAATATTCCACAGTGCCTTTATTAGGTTTCCGTTTTGCCCTGAAACCCTCCCCTGTAAATAAATAAACACACCTAATCAGCTCATAGTCTCACAATGAGGAAATTTTAATCTTTTCATTTTGCTGAATAAAGGTGTTGTTATTGGTGTAAGAAGGGCAGTTTGCAAAATTCAGGGGCCTTTCTTCACAGTACCATCTGTGTAATTTTTCTCTCTGTATTTTTCAGCTAAATCAGACCTTCCAGAACTGGAATTATACCGTTTATGTGGTCAATATCAGGTAAATGTTGGTGACAATTGAGAGAAAATACTTAATTTAAGTCCTTAGTGTAGTTACTACACACTAATTGCTATTTACGCTTGCTTTTAAGTATTCAGTCAACGACTGTGAACCAACAGACAAGGGAGAAAAGAAGCATCACTAATAAAAGGTACTTTTATGGGATTTTTTTAGTGATAGAGACAACACATACTGTCAAAATTGGGGGCAACATAATTACATGCTCTGAACCATACTCGCCATTTAGTAAATGTAATTTATGGCCTCCCACTCCTCTGGATTTGCACATAAACCTCATGTTGGTATGAAGTTTATTGTAATTTGAAACTACATTGGATTTAAATCAGCTAATTTACTGAGTTTCTTAAAGCTTGGTTGATCATTTTTCAAAATTTAATTTTTACCTGTCACAAAATGTTGTAGAGCTGTCTAACATTTATGGAAAGTTATTCATTCTTCTGCCCCAGAACTATGTACCTCAAGGTTTCTGTAGCACACATGACTGGTATCTAAGCACTGTCTCTGGAAAGAGGCATTTTTCTCCTCTGCCTCATCTTTAAGCAGTGTTATACCAAGGGTGTCTGGCACCCAAGAGTCAAACCCACATTTGTAGCTTTTCTGTGCCTTGTGCCTCACCTGCCCAGGGCAGGAGGAGTCCCGGTTCCACCCCTTCGCTGCCAAGGGTAAGGGGGTCTGTACCAGCGTTGGGACTTGAGGTTGGGGGAAAGCTGGAATGCTCTGGGGAGGAGTATCATGAATCTAGCCACAGTCAGGACTGGAAACTACAGGTGCAATACCACAGGCATCTCCTCAGGGAGCACAGAGGGGCCCCTTGCATCCTGTATCCTGGTGGTATTCAGCCAGACTCTCTGAATGCAGAAGCAGCCTCTGCTGGAGGCTCTGTGACTCCTGCTGTGTAGATGGGTTTAGGGGAGCACACAGAGGCAGGAATTTGACTGGACACATGCCCCCACTTGCCTCCCCCACCTGCCCCACCATGGAGAGCAATTCAAGCAATAGCTGAGCATTGGTGACTTAAGGGCAAGGTCACAGTGTGTCATACCCTTCCCTTTCCTCCCCACTTCCCACATGAGCCCTACAGCTCCATCAACCCTGACTCCTGCCCCCTTCCCTGCTCCCTGGATCAAATCCATGTTAACTTCCTTTCCTGAACTGGACTTGAGTGCTGTGCTGTGGTTAGATGTTGCCTCCTGGGCCTTAGTGCTGGAAGGCTTCCATTTCTGTGTACTCTCTGCAGCACGTCATACATAGAAATGGAAGCCTTCCAGCACTAGAACTCAGGAGGCAGCACCCAGCTGGCTCAGCCTGCCACTCATCAGGGCCAGCCCAGCCTGGCAGATACCTCCCCTGTCCTCACCCCCCAACAGCACTTACTTGTTGCCCCTGGCTCTGATGTGGTGGGGGCCTAGCCGGTCTTTCACAATGTGGGAGGGGCACAGAAGGCTTTGTACCTCTCAGCCTCCTTTGTCTGTCCTCTTGCATCTTGAGATGGGCCAGCCTGGTACTCCCCTGCAGGGTCATGGTCATCCACCACCCTTTTTCTTCCATTTGCCACTGTCTTTTTTCAGCTGATTTCAGTGGCAAATGGAGCAAGACCCAGGTGCCAGAAGATTATGCTGGAACTGAATGCCAAATTTGTGTGAATCACACTAGTTCCCACATGTCCTCATTTCCTTATACTAGTGGACTTCTGATTAGGTACTAGGGTTGGGTTTTGCAAAGATAACCTAAGGAAGTTAGGTGTCCAGCTAACACTGAAAGGTATTGCGAGCTGAGTGCCTAACATCCATAGGGTCCCTTGGAAAATCTCATTCCAAACTCTGAGATGCAAGTGAGGAGGATGCTAGTCTTCAGATTGAATCTAGGGCAAGTGGCCAAAAAATACTGGCTGCTATGGGGTAAAGAGAAACTGAATGTGGAGTGCATCTCCTGCCAGCATTTGTAACTGTTTTCTCATTAAGATGTACATTAGAATTGCTGTGCTAGGAATGGATAAACAATCTTTTTATCCTATGGGTGACTGATTCAAGAATCATTATCAGAAGCTAAACAAAAAAGGAGTCCTATGTCACTTTTAAACACCAACACATTTATTTATATATAAACTTATTTATGAACTTATTTATTTGTTGATCTTTAAAAGTACCACAGGACTCCTTGTTTGTTTTGTTGAAATAGACTAACATGGCTTCCCCGCTGGAACTCACCAGGAGCTAGTTTTTGATGCTCTTTTCTCTTGTACACACTTCCTTATTCTTAAGGCTTGTCTACACTGAAGTTGCTGCATCGATCTCCATGGATCAATGCAGCGTGATCAAATGAGTGGCCAGTGGAGACCCTCTCATCGATTCCAGAAATGCTCTCGGTTCAATGCAGTAACTCCAGGACCCAGAAAAGAGTAGCACTGTGTTGAACAGAGAGCATTTCCTGTTGATGCATCTCAGTGAAGACACTGCAGTAAGGGAGAGTAAGAAAGTTGAGGAGATACACATTCTACAGAACGTAGATTGCATATCTCCATTGACCCAGCACGGAAGTCTGGACTATGCCTTAGTGATATGGCAGCCTGTGAGCAATGGATGCTGTCACCACTGAGAGAAGGAGTCAAGGGATGCATGGCATATAAATAGCTTTTCCTTTCAGTGTCTCTGCATCTCTTACAGGAGAAATGGCTGCCCAGCCTGACAGCAGACCTGTTCCCCCAGTACACATGCATAACTTAAGTAGGTTTCAGCCTCTCATTATTCTACTATCAGTTCTAGGGCTTTTTTTCCTCCCTTTTCTCTGTACATTCTAGTCCCTAATAAGGGAGGTGAAGAGAAAGCACTGTCTCTTTCTACTTTACAATGCCAGAAGTCTCTGTGTGGGTGCTCTTTCTGAGAAGCCACTATGTCTTCTAGGCACAATCCAGCAAATCATTTAGGCATGTGCTTAATTTTAAGCATGTGAGTCGTTCCACTTCCTTCAGGAGGACTACACACATGCTTAAAATTAAGCATGTGCTTAAGTACTTTGCTGGACCAGGCCCATAGTGCTCAGGGCCATTTAGAGAATGAGACCCAAGATACCTGTTCAGCTCTGCACATGACCTCATCACACTGTCACTAGAACAGTGGCATTCTGCAGCTGGAGATGGAATTCAGGGGATCCAAAATAAAGTCAAATTTAAAACTATTTTCAAATAACCCTAAGCTTTACTCCAGATTCCCCACTGATATTGAAAAGATTTGGCTGGGGAGTAAAACAACATTTTAAGCCACCATTTTTAGCAGGAGATGTGCAGTTTTGATGGTAAGATTCTGTCCTTTTCTTTTTTCTTTTAGTTCTTGAAGTTTATATTGCTCCTTCAATATATTTCTCATCCACCTATATTCACATGTTGTAAGGAGTTAACTTAGGTGCTAAGTAATGAATCTAGCTGTTATGAATTTTCACAGTGATGTATTACTGTGAATTTTTGTGCACTGTATGTGAACACCTCGTCTTCTTGATCCTTCACTCATCAGATTCCATTTCAGAGGTAATAGGTATTATGTTTAACTTGAAACTGCACAATTTTTCGGAATTAAGGATCTTGTTCCAAAGGCTAAATACATGCAATAGCTTTAACAGACTTTGAGTTAGGCCCAAATAGAATAGAAAGCATTGTCTCTTCATTATGATTTATTTTAAATAACAATCATGTCACATATAACGGGAGTCTGGTTCATATACTCTGCATGTGCCACACAGAAAATAGAAAACCTAAATAGCCCTTGATTCTATCTGAAGAAATTGACTCATTGGAATTGCCTGGGTGTAATTAAGGGTGGAATTTAGCTCAGTGGGTGTTCTGAGTAGGAATTAAAATCATTTGTTTGATCTTTATAGTGGTTTTAATTTTTTTTTTTTTTTTAGTGTCAATGGCATGTATTTTCATCTTGTAATGTCACAGGCAGTGGAATCCAATCAGAAAATCTGTATTTTCCCTGTGCCATGTGACTAGTGTATATTCATTTATCATGATACACTGTGTCATTGTTGCAAAAACAGGGGACTTAGCTTAACAATAGTCTCAACTATCCCTTTCTCTAAAAATCAGTCTTTTAAATCCTTGCAGTCCACATGTGTTAGTACATGGATATTTACAGAATTGACAGAAGTAATCAACTGAATCTCAGATGAGGACCTAGGAAACCAACTCCCTTACCACTTCCTCCAGACTGTTGACTTTAAAATGTTAAAATTTTCAGTTTCAAGTTTCTCTTGGACAAGACTCTAAAGAAACCAAAAAGCACTTTGGGTATCATTTATAACTATGAAAGTTAATGGGTGACCCTTGTAAATCTTTATCCCAAATGGAGATAATGTTTGTTTCTTACTTTTAGGATGATCTAGATGAACTTTTCTTTTATGGATGAATCTTGCTCTCACTGACTATTTATAAGATTTTTGTAAACAAATTATCAAAGCTGATATTTTCTTGTTTTCTGTACTATAGACAGTCAAATAATGATGATCTCTTAGTTTCAGGAAGCCCACTATGTCATCTATCTAATAAATTCCCCCTTGCTTTTAAATACTTTTATTCCACTTTCTTTCAGGTTTTCTCTAACCTCAAGTCAGCTCAGAATTTAAAACTTCACTCTTAGCCCATAAGCAGCATGGCCTTTGACCTTATTTTTAGTAGCTATAATCCTATTTGTCTATCTTTTAACTCATTCAACATCATCTCTCACCTTCTTTTTTCTGACTTCTGTTCAGAATAATGTTCTTCGTATTTCTAAGTGATTAGGACCTTGGTTCTTCCATTTATCTTTCCTAGTATCTATCCTCTTTTTTCCCCATTCATCCAATAATTTTTTATTGTTCTAACTTTGCTTCCTTTCTTTGCCTTCACTATACACATACTATAACCATTTCATTCAATAGCACCTCTCACAGTTGTCTATCATTGTGCAGTACTTTTATTAAGGTTCCCTCTTACCCACTAAAATCCTCTGCTGTAAACCAGTAAATACACATGCCTTATAAGGCCATAGTCTTTCAGTGCTACTTCCTAACAACTTCTACTCTAGTTATTTTTTACTGTTTTACTCTAATCTGTATCTGTGCTCATTATCTATATAACATCCATAACTTTTAAAACAACCTCAGCATAGTACAGTACTTCAGCAAGTCTCCTATGAAGTAGTGGATACAGAAACAATAGAGACAGATTATGCAGGTGGAGGGAAAATGGGAGTGGTGAAGCTGTGATTTGGGGGCATGCTAAAAATAGGTATTTTCAAAAGAAAGTTCTAAACAGTTACATTCTGGAGAAGAGAAAACCAAAATAAACTATGGAAGAGGTTTGTTATTCTTGTATTATTGGACTCTAAAAGCTGAAGCAGTCGAAAGTGCACTGTGCTTATGATGTGTTAATTATATGTACAATCCCAAGTCCAAGTATGACTATTATGATCAGCACCTTGAACAGTGTAAAGACCTCTGAATGGCAGCAATGCAACACTATCATTCATTGGGAAATTATTAACTAAATTAAAAGATGGAATTTTGTCACAACTGGACTGTAATCTTTGTGTGCGTCTCACTTTCTCATCCTGATAGCACTATTTCCATTCCAGGTGTTAGTTCAAAATAGAGTTGATAGGGCATTTGGGGAGAGGGAGGGATAAACACAATGGTTTGTGAGTTTGGTGGTCTTTTCTCCCCACCATTTTGCGCAAAGATTTAAAAATAAATTTGTGTTCTTTCTGCAGATAAAATTTGCATGTGTTTTGTTTCTGCCATTGATTTCTTGCCCTTTTTGACACCACAGTAATGCCACACATTTCTGCTACTGCTGCTGCTGCTTTTCCCAGAAAGATCCTACAGATCCTAGGTGTAGCCATATGACCAAGGTTGGGTCGCTTGGGTAAGAGAGATGGCTTCCACAGAGCCATTCAGCATCCCTGCTTTCCTTATGCTTTTTTCCAAACAATTTTGCAAACCTTGAGCCTTGATTTCATTTATGAGCTTTTCTCCACTTACCAGCAAAATAAGATTGTGTTTGCTACAATCTCTGCTACTCGATTGTCATAATTTTGGCCCATACTCTGTACTTAATCACTCCTACTGTGGGAAATAGCAGTTCTAACTATTGTTTAACAGCTCACCCAAATAAAAACATTGGGTATTGCTAACAACATGTTTAAAAGATCGGTTGCTAATCCTACATAGAAATCTCTTCTCTGAGCCATGAAAAAAAAAAAAAGCTAAGAAGTTCTACCAGGCCTAGTTCTACTCATTAAAGTCAGTGTGAGTTTTGCTATTAATTTCAGTAGGAGCATAATTAGTCTTCTGATGAATTCTGAACTATAAGTTATCTAATGAAATATTTAATGGGAAGGATTATTGAGACTAGAAAGGCTACCGTTCAGAAAGTACAGTAGTTTCATCCAACAGTTAGCACTGTATTTTCATTTTTATTTTTAGTAAATTGTCTTTAATCATTAAAGTATATGCAAAAATATAAAGTATAAGGATATAAAGTATATAAGAATTTATGGATTAAGGTGGCATACTGCCTGCTACTCCCATTTTTCATAATTGCTTTAAAATACATTTGAAAAATAATACAGAAATTCATACAAATACAGGATATCTGTTCATATTTTGAAAAATCCTAATAAATCCTATTGGTGGGATATCCAAAATCATTCAGCATTGGCCCAACCTTGCTCCCTTTGAAGTCAGTGGAAATTTTACCCCAGAATTTGATGGGAGCAAAATGCTGAGCACTTGTGAAAATCAAACCCTATGCACACAGAATTAGCTTTATAACTGTGTTTTTTTAATTCTGTGTAAATACATCCTTGTGAAAAATACCAAATTCAGAGTGCTGGGGACTGAAGTCTTTTTGGTATCCACAGAAAAAGTATAAGCTTCTCCACAACACCACATTGGTATACTTTAGCCATGACCTGTAGAGAAGACCTTCATAAGCAAATAGGTTATTCATTGTTCATGCCCCTTCAGTCCTTGGCCTCTTTGAGTCAGTTGTGAATAAAGAGCCTTGATCTAGTTTCCATTGTCTTCGATTGAGCCTTTCTATTAACTTCTGTGGGAGTTGGATGGAGCTATAGTTGTCAGAATGCCAACTGCACTGGGTTACTTTGTGATTTAGACACCTATAAAGAAACCACAAATTCATTTCACATAAGATAACATCGGCTTTTGTTCACTGATGACACAACATGGACTCTTTTTTCTTTTTTTCTTTTTTTTTTTTTGCTTTAGCAGACTGTAGGTCTTACTCCATGAAATATTGTTTTAGATAAATAGTAACTACCTGTATAAGACTGAATAACAGTGCAGAGCAAATGTAAAGTTATGAAGCAAATTCATTATAAATTTGTCTTGCCATGGCGATTCTGTGGTGAGGAATGTTATTCAAACAATGGGATAGGAGCACGTAGGAATTGTCCTACTGGATCAGAGTAATGGCCCATCTAGTTCTGTGCTCTCTCACTCAAAGAGGCTAGTGCCAAATGCTTCAGAGGAAAGTATAAGAAACAGTGAAGTAAAATATTATGCAATAATTTTCCTATTGAGGAAGTTTCTTCCTAATCCATGTTGGTTTGTGGTTAAATTATCTCCTGAAACATGAGGCTTTATGTCCCTTCTAAAATATCCACTTATTTTATTAAAGAGGGTAATTAAGCTCTCCTGGTGGCCTTTCTCTGTACCACAGATTATTTTGTATGCCTCTATCATGGACTGTCTTATCTGTCTGCTCTCGAGCCTAACTATTACCAGTCTTCAAAACTGCCTCATTTAAAAGTCTTTCCATAACTCAAATAATTTTCACTGGTCATTTCCAAGCCCCCTCTATTGTGCTATATCTTGTTAGAGGGAGGGTGACCAAAGCTAAACAAGTTATTACAAGAAAGGGTTCTACCATTGATTTATATGATGGTATTATCAGATTTTCATTATTAATTCTATACCTTATATATGCTAACTTTTTGCCTGTTGTGTGGACCACCAGATGTTTTCACTGCGTAGTTCACAAGCATGGCTGACTCTTTTTCCTCAGTGCTTGCAATTTAGAACTGAGAAACAAATAAGCCAAATTATGACTCCCAAGTCATACACTCATCTGTGCTGCAGACCTCACAGCATATCTGCTGGTCTATGTTTAAACTTGCTACTAATTTACAGTTAAACATCTTTAAAACTTTTCTACTTACCATCAAAAACTGTATAACAAAGTAGGATATGTCCAGAGAAGTTAAAATAGCTAACAAGTAAAATTTCCTGAAGTACCTTATGTCTTATGAGCTTCTGTCCTACTGAATTTCAATCGAGTTAGGATCTTAAGTCATTTAGGTGCTTTTGACAATTTTACTCATTGTATTTTTTTAAAGAGTTTTGGCTTGCTAGCTCCTAATACTGAATAATAATTTTACATTGATAGCAAAACTAATTAATAATGACTTAGTAGCTGAGAGGATTATATTTGCCTTCTGAAAAAGAATATTTGACAGCCATATAAAAACACCATTGATTCAACCCCAGCTAACATTATACAAGAGAAGTAAAATAGGATAGAATAGGAGAAAAAAGAAAACTTGATCAAGGAATAACATGTGCTGCCTTCTTCCTTCCATGCCAATTCAGCTCAGCTGCCTTGTGCGTTAGGCCTTGTCTATACTTGCTGCGCTTTTCAACAGCAGTCAGTGGGAAATACATAAAATACCTTGTGTATCTCTCAACAACTTACTAAAAGCTCACTGCATGCTGAGTTAAGCCAACCAGAAGTGCCTTCCAGTTGATTTACCGCAACTCCAGGGCTGGAGCTGCTGTGGTGATTTCCGGAATGATTGAGTCTGTCTACACTGACAGTTCAGTCGAATCGGGATGATCACACTGATGGCAGCAGTTTTGCCACCATCACTATAGACTTACCATTAGATTCAGAGAGGTCAGGAACTTTCATCTTTCTCCTATCTTGCACACTTATGCCAGACAGCCACAATCTATGGTACACAGTGTTTTCAGTGTAATAGAATTTCTCCTCAAGATGTTTTAATGATGTTTCATACTAACACCCATTAGCTATAGTATTCTGTTTACTCCCTGTAGGACACAATGTGAAGGAGGAATGTGTGTTTTAAGGTTGGATCACCCATGATTACATAACCAAAGCAGTGTTTCATCACTGACATTTACATGAAAATTGACCTACTATTTCACAAATTCAGAATAAATTTCTTATTTTAACATCAAGATATTCTTTGTCGCAGATATGAGTGCTTCAAAGATGGAGAGGACTGATCAGCTCAGAATTGTCTTAATTATCAAATCAAACAGATTATTTTTTATTACAGGTTGTTAGGATGAGTCATTTTGTGCAGTTTACATTATTTACAAATGGGTTCCATGTTACACAACATATACAGCAGACGCTGTAAGTCTCAAAAGCCGGATAAGCAGATGTTCCTTATTACTGTTGCATAATCAGTTCCCCCCTTGTAAATAGTCATGATAACTAATCCACCCATTCTTGATCTACCATTACTCCTGCTGCTCTGTTGCCAATGTCTATTAGAGCATGGCTTTGGTTGCTGAGTGGCCGAAGTTGCTCATGCTTGATTAGCTGGTAGAATGGGATATAAACAATGTGACAGTGGTGACACTTTGTCTCTGATGTCCTTTAGCTGGGAGCAGCAGCAACTTATTAAACTTTTATCTTTCAAATTAGAAGTAGATAGAACAGATGATGGAAGCCAGAACCTTTTGAGAAAGATGGTTTAGTGGCTGGACTGCTGAAGGGAGGGGCTGAAACTGACATGTTCTTAAGCCGTTCTTACTCTTCCTCTAAAATAAATGCCATAATAAGCCCCCTACCACTGTCAGTCTTGTGCCTCATAAAGTGCCCTGAAAATGCATCAATATCCTCCCAATGCAATAAAATAAATATTCTATTGAAACCAATGTAATGTTAGGATGAGCTTGGTACGTATGATAGCACACCAGACATGTTCTGTCTAGAGGTACCTGGAATTCTTCTGCAGCACTAATGCTAATAAGGACACCCACATCCAAGGCAAACAGGTGGCTGGTGGCCGAGTTTAAACATTTTCTCAGCAATATAAAATAAAAAAGTGTATATTTACTAGTGTACGAGCAAAGAATATATAATAAGTATTTCTATTTATATATGTGCATATATGTTCATTTTCCCTATTCACAGGTAGTTTCTAAAACAGTAAGATCTTTGAAAGTTTGGTTCAGGATATTGTATGTGAATACCAAAAGAAAACATGTCACATTTAGAGTTTGTAAGACTGAGAGGTCATCAGTTGCCAGACATACCTCACAGTATTTTTCAGACCACTTCAATAATGAATAAACTTCAGTCAGCCAGAGCTCTCAACTTTTAAAAAGATGTCAGACTAGCAAGAGTTATCTCTGGAAGTCAACGGCAACATCTGTAAAATACGCTGCAGTTCTCATACCGTACTCAGAACACACAATGTTAGGAAGCCTTGCTCTGAACTGTCATCATAGAAGCCACTTTCTGGAAGATTCTTGACAGCCACCTCCTGTCCTGTATATCCAGAGGGTACTGCAGTGGACCACACAGTACATTCTATGGTTCCTCTCTTCTGTTCTTCCTTAACTAGCAGCAACTCACCCACCTTCTCCCACCAATGGACACCTAGTGAAATCAGCTTTGTTTAATCCATTCTACCACTATATACACACTGACACTCCCCCTTTCAGCTTCCAAGGAGCCATGCTGATCACGACTCCATTTCAGTGTTGTGCCTTCCAGCTACTAGCCTAGCACAGCCCTTGGGCATCTTCATGTTCCCCATCTAAGCATTCTTCCCGTACCTTGGACTTATCACATTTCTGGGTGGAGGATTTTGAGCAGTGACTGTTTGTCCTTACTACCTGGGCTTCCCTTCTGTCTTAGAAAGGGTCCTGATGAAATCCATCTTTACTTCTCACCATTCCATGAAAGTGTGTTTCTAGGAAATCCATGGGTCTGGGCAAGGGGAGAACTTTGTTTGAATTCCCACACGGGAAAAGTTCAAAGGCACTTCAGGGCTATTCCTTGTGCCCAAAAAAGGATCAAAAGGTTTGTGACCAAAACAGTTATTACTACTTCATGACTACTTGTTTCTATTCAACCAAGCAGACAAACTTTCATTTTCCAAAGGTACTAAATGACATAGGAGCCAAAATCCCATTGAGTTTCAATGGGACTTAGGTCTCTAAGTCACTAAGAGCCAGATTTTAAAAAGTATTTAGGGACAGATAGTACTTTAGTGGGGTTTTCAAAAGTATCTAGATACTTTAGAAAATCCATCTAGGCACCTATCCACCTCTTTTGGTACTTAAATACCTTTCAGAATCTGATCTTTAGGCTCTGTTAAAATTTTATCTTAGATTTTCTAGAGTTGCCTCAGTAGAAGTAGCTACTGGTGGGATTTCCCAACAAGCATCAGGTTTGGGAGGCTGTGTTTGTAAGACAAGGCTGATTTACAGGTAAGGAATCCCTCTGCACTGGGATATACATGATTTGTTTGGTCTCTCTCCTGATGTATAGAGTTTAAAATATAGGCAGGTGCCTTCATCACTGACCTTATTTAAGTTGGCTGGATATTTTCATTTCAGCACCCTGATTGCTTTGCTATCTCTCATTCTGACTCAAACACTAGGATAATTTTCCTTGCAGCTTTGTGGTGTGGGCTCTTCTGGTTTACAACTCTACCAATAACATCAGTTTAGAAGAACAAACCATCCGGCAGAAACTCATAAGCAATAATGAAACCCTACGAGATGGACTGAAGGTCCATACAGTGGATGTTGATCCAGTAGGTAGGTAAAGAGTTTTCAGCTTTTCCATTCTTCAAGTTTTGTTTGCTTGCCTCCACACAAGTCAATTCCCCCTCTCTTTTTAGTGAACAGTATGGAGGATCTAACAATGCAATTCCAGTTACACTGGAATCTGGTATCTTCTAATTCAGATAAAAATTATGATCAGACAAATTGGGTCATGACTGGACTCTCAGCAGTTGGTCTGTGGGCTTCAAATTGCCTGTCTGATATCCAGGCTCTTGAGTGCTAACTTGGTATAGCTCTGTAGCAGGGGTGTCAAGCTCCTGGTCCACGGGCTGAATCAGGCCCACAGCCCATGTCTAATTAAGCCCACAAACTCCCACTGCCCGAGAGGGACAACCGCCCTGGCCCTGTGCAGTTCCGCTGCCTTTGGCAGTGAGCTGAAGGAAAGGGGAAGGCAGGAGCTCGTAGCTCAGTTTCTGGGCCATGCCAACCCCTTCCCCCCCCCAGCTGTCCTTGGAAGGAGGGGGGCACAAGCAGGGCAACCGTCTGCAACCCCTCACTGCCCCACTGTAAGTGGAAGAGCGCAGGGCTCAGGCTGCTTGGCGGGGTGCGAGTGGGAAGCCCAGCTTCTGGGCTAGTCCACCCCCCCCACTAGCCTATTGGCCCAGGTAAGACCCCGTCTCCCTGCTGGGATGGTCTACATGGGGGAAGTGGGGGGATGGGAGTAGGCAAGTGACCCCAGGCTTTGCCATCCTGTGCTGTCTCGGTGCCAGCAGAGCAGCATGGGGCCTGCGCTGCTGCGTATAGCAGTAGCAGGGAACCTGATCTCTGGGCAGGTTCACCCTGCCCTCCCCCCAGGCTGATTGGTGCAGGGGTATGTTGGGGTGGCCAGTGCCACCTTAGCCTGTGTGCACATGGCCAAGGGCAGGAATAGATCCAAGCAGCACACAGATCTTTTCAGACTCTTTGAGTTAGGTAAGAAAGGGTTGGGGAGCTGATGAAGGAATGGGCTGGCAAAGGGGAAGCAAAGTCTGTTGTTTGCTGTGTGAGGCAGGGAAGAGTTGGGTGGCAGGAAGCCCCCATGGTGGCATGCTGGGCTAGGGATGGGGAAGGAGAATAAAAGCTCTTGTAGCACAGGGCTGGGGAAGAGAAGCCTGCAAGGTTGAGGCAGGGGCAGTGGACCTTGCACTGTGCCATGCAGGACCAGGAAAGGGGTTGGGGTCAGGGAGCCCCTGTGGTGCAGTGTTGGCTGGGGAAGGGGAAGAATAGCCCTTATAGCGTAGGACTGGGGAAGGGAAAATGAAGTTTTCAAGGCACAGGGCTAAAGAAGGAATCTAGGAACCAGTGAGGTGTGCGGGAAAGGAACTAGCAGTGGTCCCACCACCCTGATTCACTCCACCCTACCTCTCCTCTCCCCTGCCACCACTGCTCTGTACCCCTTGCCACCCCACATGGCCACCTCTGCCCTGCTGTGCCTCCCTGTCTCCTGTACACTGACACTTTCTGGAAAGAAAAACAAGAGCCTTTTCAAACTTTCACAACATATGGTTTAATTAACAAGCAAATATTTGTTGTGTACAGTTGTGAAAGGGCCACTTATTTAAAGATTGCTGTAGGTGTGGATGGATATTATTTGAGAATTGTGTTTAAGTATGAAATGTAAGTTTTCACTTTTACAAAGCCAAATTGAGTTTGTAAACTTGTGTTTATTTTTTTTTTATCATGTTAGCAGTCTCTGCTGAAAATATGATAAAAAGCATTATCATAGCGTCAACATTAGCCAGCTTTCCAGCACTAGGCCTTAACTCGTTGGTTAAGGCAAAGAGATGCCAAGTGTTAGGGAGGAGCAGTACATAGAATTAATGTGACTAAAACCCTGTTTTCTAATTCATATTAAATATAGATTTGTATTTGATTAGAATATACATTCTGAAAAGTTTGTAGCCTGTGTTTTTGTTATGTGATATATCTGTCCCACAATCAGTTTTGCTGTCATTAGTGTAGCCTGTGTTATCATGATATAGGTATACAGAAAATTGGTTGATATGTGCAGATTCAAATTTTACTGGAAACACTTCGGACCCCATCAAGTGTCCTGCCCTCCAGTGTCCTGCCCTCACATCAAATGAGTTTGACACCCCTGCTCTATAGGCTTCAGTGAGGCTATGCCAACTTATAGCAGTATGTGATCGGGCTTGTTAGTTCTGGAATGAAGGTGTACAATGTACAGCACCCAGTCATTACAAAGATGTTGCAGGCATCCACTGGAGAAAAGATGGTTTCATGTAAACCATAGAATGAATAATAAAGGATGCAGCAAGAGAGGTTGATAAATTAGACTATAATTTCCTTAATAAAAGCTGAGAGCTGTTCCCATTACATGCATTACTGTTTTGTAGAAAACTGTACAGCTGAAGAAAACCCTCCAAACTACTCCTGGCCAGAAACTAGGCCCACTATGACCAGCATTACACTGTGCCATGGGAGCTCGGTCCAAACTGCATCAAGAACATGGTAAGTTCACGGAGCCGTGTCAGAAACCATGAACAATGGTAGAAACTATATTCTTTATTCACAGTTTAATGTGTATGCAATTTAATTTGTGTCCCATTTAGCCTGTGGATGGATCAGGATTATTTTAAAGTAAGATTATTTTCATATCGTGACCACATGCAGGCGTAAATAGCACAGAGGGGCATACGCTTTTGAAATAGAAATGTGTCCTTGGTTAGTAATAACCTGAAAAAGATACAAATAGCCTTGGTTTCATCAAAGTGTCATGAGACCTGCAATTGCTTTGTGATCAAAATATAGCTATAAAAATTGTGCCTTCTTTTCCAACAGACTTGCTCCCTGTTCATCTTCAAATCATTTTGCTTATTTAACAACCAGAAATGATTTTTTACTACAGTGAACACTGCAGAATTAGCAATAAACTAGATTTGAAAGTGACTTGCCCATCACAAATAGCATTCCCACCTCAGTTCTGATTGAGGAGATTTATATGATAGGCTATACAACCTTCTCTCATCTAGTTAAAGCAAAGCCAAACTCACACATTAAATACTCTGAAAAGTGCCCTGAAATCCACAAATTTAACAGAGATACCAGTATTATAGCTCATTACAACAATTTGTAACACACCTGACTGACTGCTAACCCTCCAGTGTCCTGCTTTTGTGGTGCTAATGGTTCATTTAATTGTTAGTGGTTCTCTACAGCATGTGTGTACCCCTTAACAATCTGTTCCAATGGATCAGCTCTATCAGTACCCCCTTAGCAACATACATGCATTTATTCCAGTACAATGTATGTTGCTAAGGGAGGATCTTTTTTTGCACCCCTGAGTGATCAAAGTTTTACAAGACTATGTGCCAGTGTAGACAAGGCCTTAGTGTGGACAGCGTGTCCCTAGCAGGGCCAGGTTAAGACATGCTGAGGTCCTAAGCTACGTTAAGATTCAGAGGTTACATACTATGAAAAATCAAGAGAAGAAAGAGTATATTACATTGTAACAGAAAGGATAATTGAAAAAAAAGATAAACAGTTATATTTGCATATGTAATAGGCAAAGATGCAATGAAAAGCAACTAAATAAAACATGTATCTTGCAAAAAGTCTTGTTTGCATTATCAATTTCAGTCATGATGAATCTTAATTATTTCTGACATATTTAGAGGCCCCTCATAATGTGAGGCCCTAAGTCGTGGCTTGCTTGGCTTGTGCCTAAATCCAGCACTGAATCCCAGGCCTAAAGAATAGCTCTGTGAAGCTCAAAAGCTAGTTCTTCCACCCACAGAAGTTAGTCCAATAAAAAGTATTACTTCACCTACCTTTTTCTTTCTCATTTCCTGGAGCTAACATAGCTACCACACCAAAATTAGCAGTTTGGCAGCAATTAGTAGAAGCTAAGGATAATGGTGGTCTTGCAGCTGAGGGTACAAGGTTTTGAGGGTTAGAGTGGGACTCAGGAGATTTAGGTTCATTATTTGGCCTTGCCATAGACTTCCTTTGTGAGTTTTGGCAAGCCACTTACCCACTCCATTCCTCAATTCCCCACCTGTAAAATGGGGAGAATAGAATAGAATAGAATAGAATAGAATAGAATCATAGGGTTGGATAATCCTGCCTGTCCTTCACTTTTTGCTATGTCTTTCTCTATTCAGGCTATAAATGCCTCAGAGCACAGGCTGTCCTTTCCTGTTTGTACAGTTATTAACACAGTACTTTGATCTCATTTGAGTGCTCTAGGCATGGCTGTGATACAAATGAGGATACTAACTTTAATTAATATGAACAAGGGGTCCTGTGGTATTTTTTAAGACTAACAAATTTATTTATCACATGAGATTTTGTGGGAGAAAATCCCACTTCGTCAGATGCTTGAACATGGGGAACTTACAGAATGGGAGGAAAATAAATGCAGGGAAGTGTAAGTCATGGGATCGGGTCAGACAGTTACAGCATCTGATGAAGTGGGATTTTCTCCCACAAAAGCTCATGAGATAAATAAATCTGCTAGTCTTTAAAAGTGCCACAGGCCTCCTTGTTAGTTTTACAGAACTAGACTAACATGGCTACCCCTTTGGAACTTGTAGTTAATATGATAGTTTATATGACAGTCATAAACAATTGAAACATAGAAGGTTAGGGCTGGAAGAGACCTCAGGAGGTCATCTAGTCCAGCTTCCTGCTCAGTAGTAATTATTATTATTATTATTATTATTATTATTATTATTATTATTATTATTATGTTTATGTTTATGTTTATATGCTTATATTGTATCTGGGACATGATCTGAGAAGGTTGGTCCAGCTCTTTTACTTTCTGGAAACAATATGGCAACATGAACATCAGCCTCAAGGTTATGTGCCAGACAGGAAAACAACCAAAGTTAGTGTTTAACTAATTTACTTCCTCAGCCTGTTAATCTTGTACAAATACCATTAGGTTCTGACTGCACAGCATTTGTTGCAAAGTAGCTAGTGCAGGGGTCAAACTGTTTTGATGTGTGTGCCACAGAGTCAGTACACATTGTGGCTCCTGGCCTTTACTGCCCCAGGACTGCTTATCTCTATTAGTCACGCACTGGGGCCTACACAATAGCCCTGATTGTCAGCATAAAATATTTTTAATCCACAATTTGTATTTTGCTTTGTGCTAAACTTTTGTTGTCTAGCTATCTCCTATAATTCTTGCCAGTATTGGGAACAAAAAGAAGCAGTTACTTGCATGCTCAATTGTTACATGATAGCAACAAAAAAGATACCAAAGATTTGTGTGTGTATGGTTCACAAAGGATCAGATGCTCAGCTGAAATGTGTAAACCTTCTCCCATCTGGTGTAGAAGTAATGGGTGTGATTAAGGGGGAGATGGCAGTGGAGCAGAAATTTAGTGATTTTGATTTCACACACCACCCCTCAAAAAGTTCAAGTACACAACCTGTGCTCTTTAATTTGTCACAGGCCCGGAGGGAAATGCTAATTATAGTAAAGCTGCTGTGACATCGTGTTCTAGGTAAAAACCATAACAACAGAGTGACATGGCCTGCAGACACGGTGCAGTATGGTTCACAGATTTGGTTGCACTGATGTAACCAGATGCTGGTTAGCACATCAGTGAAGCATACTGTATTCTTGATGACGCATGGAACTCACACACTCAGTGATAGAGAGATAGGTTAGATTGACACTGTCAGGTTACAATTTATCTATTCAAAATCTACATTAATAGAGCATTACACTTGCTTTTTGAAGCACTTAGTGGATTGCCTTAATTTGCATCCCTTGCTTCCATTATGATACTATCTTTAATAACATCATCACAGACTATTTTGTCCATATTTTGGAATACAGTTCATGGAAACAATCTATTTTGGTGAGGCTTTAAAAAATAATTTTTAAATAATTAATTATTGGTGTCTCTAACTGGTGATACTTCTCAGATTTGTCACATACCATTTATAATAGAGCTGCCTGCCTATCTTCACACAGGATCAAGTATGGCAGAACATATTTGTCTTCTGTGAAGCTTTCTGTGTACACTTTTGCTGCAGTTTCTGGTCTTTTCACATAGACCTGATTCAAACTAACTAAAAAGATAGAAGAAAAAGAAATAGGCTAAATTATTAAAGGGAAACAAGACCCCTATAATGGCAGAATTGGGCACACAATGTGAGAATTTCTGCTACTCTTCATAACATTAGGTTAGGAAACATTAAGAATGCTGTAGGAGTACATGAGTATGTTGGTCACTCCTAAAGTAAAAGGCTAGATCCTCAGAAGGTTTAAACCATCACAGCTGCATTGGAGACATGTCAATATGCTGGTTCACAACAGCTGAGGATCTGGCCCATAGAGCATAAATTTTTTGCACCAGTGTTGATGACTAGTCTTCTACAGATGCCAACTACAAATCCCAATATCAGTCATATCTTTTTCATTGTGGCAGGCCTCAACAAATCTGTTTCTGGTCACCAAGGCAACAAGTTTTAGTATCCTGTTTTCCACTTCCACTGCAGAAATGTATTTGAGGAGTGCCCTTTGGTGACCAAAAGTAAAATTGCTGGCACCTAGCTATGAGCCAGTTTTGTCCACCGCTGCATTGTGGTTTGTTGCTGTCAGGATGCTAATTTTAATGTAACATGGTTCTATGAAATTTACAAAAGAATTTTGAAACATCTAGCATTATTTTTGCTATATTATTCTGAATAACACAACAAGCTTTGCACAAATGTATATTTTGTCATTTTTTTCCTCCATAGTTTTTTAAATCTGCATAACTATACGTCATACTGGGGCCAACCTGATCTTAGAAATTGCACAGGTAAGTGTACTGATATTCAGTCCCTACCTCAGAGCATTCTTGTGATGGGTTCTGCACCCTATACAAGGCTATTGTCCTCCTTCATATTAAGTCATTTCAATATAAAAAAAACCCAAAGTAAATATTTAAAATCTTGGAAAACACAACAAATTGAATCTGACCTACCCATGATGATCTTTGGACCAAATTCAGTGTCAGGAATTAAAACTTTTTGTGTCAGGACTAGGAACAGTTGTTAATTTGCATCAAATTGGTATTCAGTTCTAGTCTGATTTTCCAATGCTTTGCACCTTGGGCCTAACTCAAAGCCACTGAAGTCAATGGAAAGGATTCCACTGGGCTTTGGATTGGACCCCTTGGTTATCTCTACACTACAGGGTTCAGGGAAGTCAACTTAATAAAGTCAACTTTAAATGTGTCCTCTTGCTTACGTCAACTTTATAAAGTCAACTTAAAAGGTACTATTGTACTGAGTTGACTTTATTAAGTTGACTTTAATGGGCACATTGTGTTAAATCGACTTAATAAAGTCAACATAACCCTTAAAGTTGACTTTAATGGTAGGAATTATTATGTCAACTTAAGTAAGTGCTTAAGTCAACTTTATGAACTCTAAATGTGCCCAGGGAGTTGCTTAAGTCGACTTAAGCCCCTAGTGTAGACATAGCCCTTGAGTCTTATTCTCATTTATACAAAGGCAGCTTTGTACCACATTGGTTGTCAAATGGGAGTAAATTACATTTATATCCATTTTATGGCCCCTTTGCACTGCCAGAGTAAGGTAAAAGACTGTAGTATGAAATAGGAGTCATGTTCTTTGTATACACCACTGGAAAGTACATAACAACATAGTCACTGGAGCACAGGAATACAGAATTCTTATTTGGTAGCAGTTTTCACTTGTTTTCCACGGGTATAAGTGGCTGTACAAGGGATAAGGAGGTGAGAATTAGGCACTTCTGTGTAATGCTAGCAAATGGGGTGTGAGTCGTTATGTATCAGAAAAAACAACAAATATGGAAGTGTAAGATAAAGTGATGTATTCATCATTTTGTCTACTACATTCCTCATTTACCCTCCTTAGCCTGTAAAAGTTGTTATGCACACACACACTGAATGCCAAATTCTTTTCAGATTATGTGGTCTGACCTTTTACATCAGTTTTCTGACTAATTAGTACTCAAAGTATACCATACCACCCTATACATGTAGCCAGCAGTACCACCATATCAAACACCCAAGCTTGTCTAACCAGAAAAAGCCCTCTCATGAGATTAACTTGTCACATGATGGATGCATAGGTTTTGGGTGAAAACCTGAACCAGTGAACTCAATAGTAACTTTCCAACTTCAATAGGGTTAGCATTCACTCTCTGAACCCAAAAGGAGTTAAATTTCTGTGGGAATTGGAGCATCAAGAGAGCGGCCTACTGTTTGGTCTCAGGGACAAAAGAGAATTTGGTTCTCCCAAAATAAAGGAAGTCTGAGATACGAGAAAGGAAAAGAAAAAGAAAATATGTTTATCTTCTATCTTTTTCCCCTCTTTTCTTTCATTCATCCATTCTAATCTTTTCCTACTTTAAAGGATGAAACTAGGAGAAGAAAGAACAAACAGAGAAGGACGTTATATTAGTTTAGAAGGTCCTAGATATTTTATGTTTATTCAATTAACACTGACTACATTGTAAATCAACAAGGAGGAAGTATTATTCACATGTATCCCTTTCTCCTTTTCCTCCCTTTTCTCTCTGTTCTCTCAGAAAATGCAGCTGATATAGCCAATCAGCTTCTGAATCTCACTGGTGACGGGCAGCAACTGACCTCAGACAAAGTCAATGATGTTGTCCAAAAACTTAAAAAAATTGTGAATGATGAAGAAATCGATGAGTCTTTGGGTTCTACAGTGGTGACAATTTTTTCCAATATTCTAACGAGTTCAGACAGTGTACTGGCAGCATCATCTTCTGAGTAAGTATTTCTGAGTTTGAGAGAGGAAGTTAAGAAAGTGTTTCACTACCTGTTGGAGCATGGGATCATAAATACCTCAAACTTCCCATATCTAGATTCAGTAGCTACAGCCATACTACCTCAGACTTTTGATTAAGTTCCTTGAAGGACATTTTCCCAAGTGAGATGTATTAAATCTCAAATTAATGGTCTTGACAGAACATTAATTATTTTAATGTAAGACATAAAACTATAATATGAATTTAAATTTACTAGAATATTGTTCTGTACCCAGAAGGGTCAGACAGACATATCCTTCCTCAGTGCACATCAGCATAACTACACTGGTTTCTATAAAGGACATTGATTTACGTCATCTGAGGATCTGGCCCTCGAGAAATCAGTCTATCAAACTCCTGTTGGTTTTATAAAAATTAGTGTCAGAAGAGGAATCAGGGCTCACAAAAGCCTTTACTTTCCTGATGCTCTATTACTGTATATAAATTTCTTTTGTTTTCAGAGCTTTGAAAACTATTGATACCTTAGCCTTAAAGATTCAGTTCACAGGACCATCCATGAGCATATCAACTCGGAACCTGGCACTTGGAGTTTCTTCTATGAATTCAACTTCATTTCATGGATCCTCCTTCAGTGTTGGTCCCCAGAACAATGCTTCTGATTTCCAGGTACAGAACAGACATTTACACCGGAACCCAAATACATCTGGTGTTAAAAGAATTATTGCTTATTATATATTTGGTATAATAGAGGAACACTGAATCTAGTTGTGGGTATTGATTACCTTTGCTCTGACTTTCTTCCAGTAGATTAATTTAGAACTTCCATGGGTTATAGGACATCCAAACCAACTAAAAATGTTACAAATTAAAATGTTTTGCTGACATATTCCAAGCTAGCTTCATTTTTTCATTTTTTTTTCATCTATTTGGAAGAATGAGGAGAAAAATATCTTCGACTAATCTTCAGTACTAGTCGTTGCCTGAATTGGACTTGGGCAATATCTTAGCCAGTTCATGCTATTTAACTGCCTTATGTGGTTGTCACCTTTTACAAATAACCAGTTATGTTTCTTGGTTGCTTAACTTCTATGAAAACAGCTGATGATATTGGTATCTCTTCTTACTAAAAATAATATTCTTGATTTCGTTCATCATGTTGCTGAAGACCAGATGTTCCTATGAAGTGTTTAGCAAGAATTATAACCAGGGCAATTTAACTATATCAGCAAAATGCCCCACCTGTTTATTACACATTTGTAACCAAAATTGGAATGTCAGACTTTCCATAATATGTCACTATTGTATCTAAAATTCTTCTCATAGGTGACCAGAAGAAGTTGATGAACTTTAGTATATGTTAGTGTCATTCTTGAAAACTAATGAAAAGGGAGTGATCTCAGTTATACAGATGGAGTGGATATTTTTCTCTCTCATATCTACATATAATCAGTGATATAATTTTAAACAAAACTAAGTATTTGAAGTTTCCTAAGCAGGTGTCTGCATTCAGTTCTCCTACAGAGTAAGTCCAAGGAGGTATCCACATGAAGTTCAGGATGTCATGGATGATGTTCAACAAGCTTTCATGGATCAATATGTAAACCTCCAACAGTTTTTTTTAATACTTCTTCTTCTTAAGATCCAAGCCTTGTGTTTAGCTACGCACATGCAACTCCCATTGACTCCATCAGGAAATAAATGCTCACCAATGCTTTGATTTTGTCCTGAAGTTCTTAACTATATTTTTTCTTACAACATTCCTGTGAAGTCTGCAAGTGCTCTCAGCCTCATTTGTTACAGAGGGGGAAATGAGGCACAGAAAGACTAGAGGCCAGATTTCTAGTGCTATTTAAGTGCCTGAAAATGGAAATAGGCAACTAACAGGATTTTCAAAAGCCCCTAGGTATCTCATTCCCACCAGGAACCTGTCTGCTTCTTCAGGTATCCCACTATATAAAATCTGGCCAAAAGTGACTCAACTAAGGGCACACAGGAAGTCAGTAGCAGAGTGCAGAGAACTGAGTCAGGATTCCTAGTCCACTAACCATGAACTGTCATTCCTCTCCCATTGGACCACATGTCAAATACATGTTCTTTTTTTAAGCTTGCACTGGAGGTGTGAATAGGAGAGAGTAACCAAAAAAAAAAAACAAACCCAATGTAAAGTCTTCCCACTATAAACAAATAATCAGACCTTTGCAGCTAATTTCATGATTAAAACATGAAGTAGTATTAACACTTAAATGCAAATCATTACAATTCAGTGAAATGGAACACTGTAACTGTAATTTACATAAGGAACTAAATTCTCTACAGGTGTAAACTAGCTAGTCTACTCCTAGTAAATAACTTGTCATTTCTGTAACAGTCCATGCAAATTTAAGATATGATATAAATTAATAGCAGTATCATAAAAGTTTATGGTCCTTTTAAATATGAATAGAATAATAGGGTTGGAAGGGACCTCATGAAATTATCAAGTCCAACCCCCTAGGGCTTGAACCCAGGACCATCTGCATATTAAGCAAAGGTGCTAGCCAATATTGTCTATATTATCTTCTGGACCAAAAACACAAAGGAGCAGATCCTCTACCAGTGTCAGAAGGATCATCTTCATTTACCTTAATGGGGTTTCAATCATTTTCACTCACAAAAAAATTGGCCCAAATTTTCTTCAAATCACATTTAGTTCAAATCAATTTTATTATGTTATTAATAAAGCTTGATTGCTAATTGGTGTAAAAACAAATAAACAGTTATCTTTCAGTTTTCACTTTGTATTTATGGGGAGATTAAAGGGAAAATTCTACGTTTTGGTCTGGTATGTCCTGCATGTATAATAACAAATACCATCTGTGGCTTGAATACATCCAGGAATATTAGAATTTTCTTGTCCTGGAATCATTTATTACAAGGCTGTTTAAATAATCATCAAACCAGATACTGTCAGAAGAAAAAACAAGTTTATTAATAATGTTGGTTTTCAGGCTCTTACACTTCCAACAGTGTATTGAGAATTCTTAGAATTCGCCAGATCAAAAACTTTGCTGTGATTACAGCTTATACTCTATGCTTATTAGGCAAGACATTCCTCTAGAAGGAGATTCCCTTTCACAAGGCCAAGAATTTCAACCAAATATTGTTATGATCTTTTGGGAACCTTGAGAACCTCAAGCTGTATTTCAGAGAGCTTCTAAATTTTATTTATTTTTTCCTGTTAAGATGGAGATCAAACAAAGTTATCCACAGCAACTTGTAAAGACTACATTTTCGTCCGAGTCTTTACAATTCTTGCCAACCTTTTAGTAAGTTAGCATTGGGGAATACATTTTTAAAAATTGTTCCTGTAACATATCTCTACTTTTAGAAAAACTTGTTCCACTTCTTCACTGAACTATGGAGAGTACCTAGTGAGACATCTCTATTAAATGCAGAACCACAGTCAGTTTATTCTTTGAGAACAGCTTTTCAGATGAATTTAATCCTGTGTTGTCTTTGTCTGTCAGGTATTATTCCAAATGGGTGAGGTTTTTTACAAATGTGTTTGTTCTTCGCAGTTGCTTGATAACTAAGGAGACTACCAATTTCATTTGTTCACAAACATTTCAAGTCTTCTAGCAATGAAGCCTCAAATAACTACCATGGTACTTTTAACCTTTTCAGTCCCTTCTAATAGCTCTGTTGCCTACTAACTCAAATTTGTAAATTAGTGTAATATGTGTTTATATTCATAGACCCTCCTACAGATTTCAGCATTGATGCTCCCACCTCTATTTATCTGTTCACATCAATGTCTTGTACATGGTAGCTACAGAAAAAAAGGACAATCTCAGATGTATATGATGAAGACTGTCAAAATAAAAACCTCATTGCATGGATGGAGAGATAGAGTGACAGAATGGGCTTCTAGCTGCTTTACACATTCCTGTGTAGTCTATCCTTATTCTGACTCCAGGAAGTTTCTTATTTTTGCCATATCTAGTTGGTGACCCTAAATGTAATTTAAAAAAATCTGGCTTTTTTTCTTCCCCAAATTGTTTCACACGGAAACTGGACATGCTGATAAGCTATTACAAAGTTCAGAAGGGAGAGAATTAAATCTTTTCTAAATGACAAGAAACAACATTAATCTAGCACTATTGTTACTATGCATTGGTTAGTATAAACAGAATTTCAGAAGGAAATATGTCATTTACTCACCAATATTAAATATGAATTATAATCAAGATGCTAAATGAAAGCATTTGTGGTCTCAGGGTGAAATGACACATTTAAATATGTTCAACTAAAAATCCATCTTCCAGCAATGTATATGTACAGCAAAAAGTCACTGTGAGACAATCTTAACCAAAAAAAAAAAAAAAAAGTAACCCCACACCAGGGGGAAAAACTCCACTATTACTTCTTTATTACAATGTTATTTACAAGTCTAAAATGGTGAAAAGTGAATAGCCTGTACCTCTCTTAAGGTACGTTAAATAGAGCCAGGGCTCCTTCTCTATTCTGTGATTTAACAGAGATTGCCACAGAATCAAACCTTTAACACACAATTGTGCTCCAGGTTAAAGGTTCCATTTTATAAAGAATGTTTCTAGCCCTTATGGTTGTAAAGAAAACCTTCCAAGGCTTTGTTTCCAATAGCCATCCTGTACACTTTTTCCAGCAAAGGGACAGGTTTACCCAATGCATTAGTCCTGCCCATTGAAGCACTCACATTGTCTGTGTTACGGCTGCAGGTGCACTGCTACTTCAAGTGTGATGTTTTCCACTGAAGACACACTCATTGTTAGTCTTTAAATGTCACAGAACTCCATGTTTGGTTTTCAAAACATGAAGTAACTGTAAACTGAAGCAGTGTTGTGTCTCTGAAACAATGGCTCAGCTCTGCAACAATGGCCAAGGTGTATACTTCATTCCTCATGAAGCGAGAATGCAGAGTTGGTCATTGTGCTCCCTTACTGCTGGGTTGATCTCCTAGGCATAAATTAGAGCAGCATGAAGGGTGCTACCACACTCCTTGCTTTTTATAGAGAGTGCTGTAAATTATCCTGGTTGCTGCTGTCCCCAGGGTGTCAATACAGCAGCTGGAGATTAGGTTTGACCTTCTTTAAGCTTTTTGGGAGCAGAGGGTGTCTTTTTGTTCTGTGTTTGTACAGTGCGTAGCACAACAAAGTCCTGATATATGATTGGGACTCCTGGGTCTACAGTAAGCAAATTGATAAATAATAAGCCTGCAGTTGCACAAGAAAGATGTGAAAACATAAGGTTATTTCAGACTGTATGAATCCTCATTTAACTTCATGGCATATTTATGCTGATAGCTATTATAGTCTTAGGTTCAAATCTCATTCGACAGTATTGCTGAGAGTGTGTGTATGATTTCATATTTGGTCTGACTTGGTCTTTCCTCTTTTTATATAACAGATAGATTTTGATAGGAATCAAGCAAATGGCCTGGCTTCTGTTGTTCTGCCCTCAAGTTTACTGAAGAATTTAAGTCAAGATGAGTTAGGAGCTGTATCGAGGGCTCAGTTTACATTCTTCAACAAAACAGGACTTTTCCAGGCAAGTACAAATACATTTGAATCAGTTTCATCTGGACTGAAGCAAGTGAGCCTGCTGAAATATGATCACTTTGCAATAGCTCAGGAATGATAGAAATGATATAGTAGCAGTACACCTAGGCACTGGGAATACTAATTATATATTCATAATGACTAGATTCCCACAGTATTCAGATTATACATAACGTCAGAAGGAATTGATATCCAAGTGGTCCTAGGCATTCGTTTGCATAGCTCCACTGTGTTTAGTTGAGTTGTGCTGTTTTACACCAGCTAGGAATCAAGCAATTATTTCTGCTAAAATCATTTCTCCTCCTTCCTTTTTTTTTTTTAATGTAACGATCATCCAGGGTAAATTTTACCCCTCTGCAGGGAATCAGCTCAAGGACTATGAGTCCTTGTTAACTTACAAGGACAATGCACCAAAGTCTCCTTTCAGCTTTGTGCTGATACTTTGTGAAAGCCTGAATTTCACCCCTAAGAGACCATGTTAATGTTACTATAGACCATCCTTTTCTTCACATACATGCATTCTCAATCCATATATAGTGTATTTTTCATTTTATATGCAGGTTTCTTAGAGGAAATGGTTCCACAACAAAGCTAGTGAGACTGAGATCTGAGAATCAAGGGGATCTAAGTATTTTTTTCATTAAGACTAATCACTTGCTAGGGCTTTATACCAATGAATTAGGAAGGTCTTCACAATTGAGAAAACCACCCTATATTCAACAAATACTGTGTTCATTGAGAAGAAAACATTATTTTCATAATGAGCAGTGTTTTGGCTTGAGTTTGTTTTCCCATTAGTATTTTAAATGACCTTTGGCTTGTGTGCTTCTGCAGGACTCCATGGTATTGTGCTGTGTGTATATTATCATTTTTGTTGGCACTGTATTGAGATATTTGAGATAATCCAGGCTAGCAAGTACAGATGACCCTCAGTTGCCCTCTGAAGTGCACCAAATAGTATCTGCAGCTGTTTTAAACAGTATTAATTTTTAAAATTCATTTTTATTGAAAACTAGGAAGGCTATGTCTATACTAGGAAAAGTTAATTCAAATTTGTTAATTCAAACTATTAAGTTTGAATTAACAGCATGGACTAATTCAAACTAATGTTAGTTTGAATTAGTCCACTTTGTTAATTCGAACTAACTCCCCTTAGTTTTAATTTATTAAATTCAAACTAAGGGTTAATCCTTGTCTACGTCATCCTTAGTTTGAACTAAGAATCAAACTAACGGCTTAGTTTGAAATAATTGGCAGGTCTTACTAGTTCAAACTAAGCTTACCATATATACTCGCAGGTAAGACAATCCGCACATAAACCGACCCCCTTTCCAAGACCCCAAAATAGTAAAAATTGGTGACCTGTGTATAAGCCAAGACCCACCCACAGCCTCAGCCACTAACCCCCCCCCTTTCTGCTGGCTTCCCCTGGAGTCCCCAACACCTCCCTATCTCCCAAACCGCTGCTGCTGCTTTTCCCACTTTTCCCCAACACCCCTGCCAAACTTCCCCCGACACCCCTTCCACCACTTTCCCAGACACTCCTGCTGCTGTTTTTCCCCAACATCCATCCCACCCCACTGCCGCTTTTCCCCAACACCCCCGCCACCCCACTGCTGCTTCCCCCCAACATCCCTGCCAACCTGCCGCCCCTTTCCTCCGACACCCTTGCCACCCCACTCCTGCTTTCCCCTGACATCCCTGCCACCACTTTTCCCAACACCCCTGCCATCCTGCCGCCACTTTCCTGGACACCTTTGCCACTGTTTTCCCCCAACACTCCTGCTATCCCTGCTGCTGCTTTCTCAGACACCCCCAACTCCTGCTGCCACTTTCCCTGGCCTCCTGGACACCCCCAACCCCTCCCCCCGGCCCTAATACTGGCTCCCCCAGGCTGCCCACCCTGGGCTCCCTTACCTGGCTGCTCCAGATGTTAGAGTCCCCTCTTTCTCTAACCCCAGCCTGGAGGCCAACTTCCCAACATGGCTGCTCCAGCCACACGCTGGCACCCCCGCCTGGAGCATGTTCAGTGCATACGAAGGGCTAGAGGCTTACTGTGTAACTCCTGGTTTGGGGCTGTCTACCATAGTGACCCACATATAAACCAAGTGCCTGTTTTAAAGGCAATTTTCAGGCACAAAAATCTCAGCTTATCCACAAGTATATACAGTACATTAGTTCAAATTCAGGAATTCCTTAGTTTGAACTAATGAAAGCCTAGCATAGACAGGGACTAAGTTAGTTCAGATTAAGCCTCCATAATTCGAACTAACTTGCAAGTGTAGACCTACACGATGTTCCCAGTGAGTAAAGAAAATGGAAGTATACTACATAGGTTTTGTCATAATGACATAAAAGCCATATAATGACAGAACAATGTATCTTAATAAATAGAACTATGCTTGGTGTTCAGAAGCTTCGTCATGATTAGTTATGACTAACCATGGTTTATGCATATTTTAGATTACAGAGTAAAGTTCAACCATAATGATTGTGACTTACATACACTCTCAAAGACAAATGATAGCTTTGACGCCAGATCGCTGTATAATTGATCTTCCTGAGTGCCTACCATGTGTTCCTGAGTGGCATTAAAATGCATTTGTCACTGAGAAAGATTTACTTGATAGGAAGACAATATAAACTTAGAGCTAGGTGAATACTGCATGCAATTTTTTTCACTCTACTTTTCAAACAATTCATTTGGGCAGCCTAGCTGTGCTGAATCAAATATTTGAGAAAGTGAAGATATGCAAAAAACAGGTTTTCATTTGTACATCTGAGCATTTATACATTCAACACCCCATGAAACAGAAACAGTAACTTGTGTCCAATCACAAGTAACCAAGATCTCAATCCTATAAGGCACTTTTGACTATATGGAGTTTTAAACAGCTCACATAATAAATTCTGAATGCTTACTGAGAACTCAACAAGTGTGACAGAGACTCCCAGAAACAGTGCTCTGGAACCACTTGGGATGAAGTCAGTCACAACTCTAGTGCTTTGGAGTCTCCCCCTCCCACCCCCAACCCCTGCATCTCCTCACACTAGTACAGCCACCTCCTGAATCTGGCCTTGGAGCATTCAGCACCGCTGCTCTGCCTGAGTTCCCCCTGTAAGTCTCCCTGGATGGGACCCTGGGGAAATCTTACACAACCCCAAAGGGCCATACGGACCACCTTGCAGTCTGAAGTGATTCATGGCCAGAGTAGAAATCAGAAGGATTTATAAGTTCTCAGGATGACAGTGTAAAAAGACTTTGTTAACAGATTAATTAGAGTGAAAACCAACTAAGAAGCCTCAAAGTCCATTCTTAGGTTCTGTTCCCAATCCCCCTTAAAGGGAGACCCCAATTCCACCTAGCTACCCCCCAGACTTATCCCGTTACTCCTCCCCAGTTATTTTCTCTTTCCTAGGCAAGGTGTTCACTCTTCCAAGCCTTCCTCAACTTGTTGCAGTTCGTTGACCAAGGCTGGCAAAGGTGTCTGGCCATTGTTTGTGGCTAGGGAAGGCCCATGCACCCTCTAGTGACCTCTGCAATGATAACACACCGGGATCCCATCACTGAAATACATGAGTAAAATATGGGGGAAACTGAGGCACATGCACAGCACTCAGAGAAAACCACAAGAATATCTCCATCACAAGCCATCCAGAATTTTTATTAAAATTGTCAAAAACTTATGTTAAATATTTTGATCCATAAAAATGATTGAGGAAATCATGATGTGCTCCCAGATATTTCTGAACACAAGAGACTAAATTCCCTAGATAAATTTTGCGCAGAGAATTATTTGCAATTCTGTAATGAGGAGTACTAAACAAGAAAGAGGAGGGTCTCTTTTTGTAGGTAGCTAGAGGGATGCATGCAGAAGGGAAAATTGTCATTCAAAAATGATATCTGAAGCCAAACTAACATTCGTATCTTTCCCTGGAGTATAGTAGTAATGCTGTATTAATAATAATAATACCACCTAGCTCCTATATAATGATTTTCATTTCCATGTTTCAAAGCACATTTAAACAAAGAACATCTGTGCTTGTCTTATCAAAGGGTAGTCAAACGTCCCTTCATGCAGAGGCTTTCAGGAGCACACAGTGCTTCATGGCCATTTCAGCTAATTTATATTTGATATGGATTATGAAAACAATTAAGTAACTGTCATTTCTTATTCAAATAAACTGCAATATAAAATAAAAGAATCTGACTAACATGTCTTTAGCAGTTTATTGTTTAGAGCAAGAAGCACTTTCTTCTGTTAGTGTAAAAATATTCCATAAATGTACTGTTCAAAACTTCAGAAAAATCTCTGCTATTACTGGCTATGCCATTTCTCTGTTTGAGAAACTATTCATATGTACTTAGTGCTATTACATTAAACTCCACAATAATTACTTTGTTTTTAAGGTTTACACGCAAACTTTATTTTAAAAGATTCCATTTTGCACTTTTGAAGATAGTAATATATACACACTTAACATTTCCTCTCAGATCCCTGTAATAGTTCTAGCCACATCATCCCTTAACTTTGTTTGTACCTCTTACAGACTCTTGCTGAAAAGCTTTTCCCCAACTCTAATTCAGTCCAAACTAATATCATGATCAAAAATATTACTTCTATTTTAATTTACTAATTTTTCCTATCCCCCCTTAAGGAAGTGTGGAAATAAGACATGAAATGGCCTTTGAAATCTAGCCTCCAATTTTTTTTACTAAATGATTCAGCCAGATCCCACAGAAATCTGCAGGAGTCTTTCTACAAGCTTGAGAAGGTTTTGAATCAGGCACTAAAATCTAAAGAGTAGAGTTGTCTGCTTTTTTGTGTGTGTGAAAACACCTCTGCTTAACATGCAGAAGGGCCTGGGTTCAATTCCCAGGGGGTTGGACTCAATGATCTCATGAGGTCCCCTCCAGCCCTATGATTTGATTGATTGCTAATGATCTTCGGATGGCATGAAAGATTTGTAAAAATGTGACTCAACAACTCTCTATGCCTTTTCAGAGCAAGTTAGGAATAGCACTGTGTCAGCAGCTAAGTCAGTCTCCTATTGAAATTGCCACCAAATAAGACTATGTTGGAAATAATTTCTCTCACTAGTTTGTGTCACTTACAGCTACTTTGTCACATCTTAAGTTGCTTGTTGTAAGGTAATGTATAATATCACAGGCAGTAAATATATCATCTTACTATTATATTTAACTTAATGACATAAAAAGATCAACTCCATTCCCTCAGAGGCTGTTTTGTCAACACGATAAGAAAGCCCTAGTTCATTCTTGGTTAGGGAAATGACCTAATTATATCACAACTTGTTATCAGTTAGCATTGTTTGAGGTATAACTGTGGTTGGCATCAAACAAAGTGGTTTAAGAGAGAAATTTTATGGAGATTGCATTACAATCTGTCCTTAATTATGTGCCTGTATATGTTTATGATAATAACGGAAGAAGCAAAGGAAAACCTGCAATTTGATCTTATAAACAGGATATTCTTATAATGGGCAATCTTAAGTGTAAAAGTGCTGACAGATTGTTTATTTTGGCACACTGTACAAATAAAATCATGTTCTCTGGCTCATGTATTTGGTACTCTGATAATACTTATTTTATTTTTTTAATCCTTCAAAGGATGCAGAAATAAATGCCAGCCTAACCAGTTTTGTAGTGGCTTGCAGTATTGGAAATATTAGCATCCAGGACCTTCAGGATGCTGTCAAGATTACAATTAAACATGCCATATTCCAGGTAAGAAAATATTGGTGTATCCAGAGGTAAAATATTTCAAATTTTATCTAACAGTAATAGAATCAGTGTGAGAAAGATTCTTACTGATTTTGAGGGGTTTGAGAAAGATTACAGTGAAGAGGAAAAATTGTATCTGTTAACCAACACACAAGCAATCCAGTGTTTAATAATCATCTAAAAAGTAATTCTACCTATCCTGCCGCAGTTTCCATGGTGGTAATACTTAATACTTAATCAGATAGATTCATTATTTGTATCAATATTAATAGTTCACTAGAACTTCAGATTGATCTGGATTCTTTGACCAGACATAGACCACTTTTTTAAAAATACCTCAAGGGAATTTTATTATTTCTTAGCTTTCTGCAAAGAAGCAAAGGAACATTAAAAAGTAATTTGTATTATTGATGGGAAAGGAGAGCCCAGAAAATGTAGTCTTTCATTAAATTTTATTTATCAGGGTTTTGTTTGGTTTTTTAAATCCCTGTATATTTCCTATTTGGCTGTCCATTATACCAGTGTTAACAAGAGAAATTTGGCTGAAGGCAATAGATTTATACCAGCATCAAATGCTTTAAGCAAGGAGAATCAGGACAATTGACTTTGGGGAAGGCAAGGCAAAGAGGAAATAATATATCAGTTATCTTAGCCTAGCTGTTCATTATGAATGCCAGGTGATACTAGATGGCCATCAGTGGCTTCAGTAAGTTATTCCCCCCTGATTTTTATCCATCATTGGATGCCAGTTCCCTGGATGCGAGACCCCAAAGGAGGTGAACAAGAAGAAGTACTTCTACATATGGCCTGACCTTGCAGACTTCTGATATGTGCTTGACTTCAATGAGATTACTTACAGCGTGTGAAGATAAGCATATGTATAAATCTTTACAGAATCAGGGCTGCATTTAGGGCAAGATTGTCTTTATATCATATAACATATATAAATTATATAACATATTTTATAACATATATTCCCAACTGGAACTTGTAGACACTGCCATAGTTCAAACTGCAATAATATTTCACTTCATTTTTGTGTGAAAATCAAATTAATGAAACTCCTAATAATTCTTGTACATTTTAATTAAAGCCATATTTTAATACATAACATTGTTTATTTGTATATATATATTTAGGAGGCTCCTAATCGCACCTGCGTCTTCTGGGATATAAGCAAAAATAGTAAGTTTAAAAATACTGTCAATTATTTTATGTGAGGAATAAAGATGTCTTGGTTTTGAAATTAATCATACACTTGACTCCAGGGTGGACAGTGTTTATGTACACAGAATCCATTTTAGATTGATACAAAAATGCAGTTCTGTATGGTTTTCTTTTCTTTCTTCCTTATCAGTGCAAAATAGTAAATAAAAACTGAGGAAACCATTGGATGCTATTGTTTTACTGGCTAACACTTTTTGCTCATGGCACTTTTATAGACTAACAAATTTATTTATCACATGAACTTTCATGGGAGATAATCTCACTTCATCTGATTCTTTTTCTCCCATAAAAGTTTATGCAATAAATAAATTTGTTAGTCATTGAAATTGCCATCAGAATCCTTGTTTGTTTTGCTTAACTAGAGTAACACAGCTGCCCCTTTGGAACTTTTAGCTTGTGACAGCTAGTAGTAGAGATCCCCAAATAGAATTTTGCACCCAGTTTGCATAAGCTTTGTCCCTGGACTGTATATCTCTAGGCTTCATTACTGGGTAACAAGGATTCCAGAAGTGTCTGTATCTAATGATAATCAGCTTTTGACTTAGTTTCCCACTTGCACATATCAAATATTAATTAGTCAGGAGTTTGGGCAGCATTTTAATGATCCTCTCTCAGATTGGTCTGGAAAACATTGTGTATGTCTTCATTTTAAAATTATGAGAGCTAGCTAATTGTGAGCATCTACCATTTGTCTGAAGCCACCAGCTCTTCTTGGTTACATAACAAATTATGAGGCCTTCATATAAAAAGAGCCTGGAAATCCACTTCATCAGTGACAATAGTTTGTACATCAGCAGTTCAGGGCATCCACGGCATAGTCAGAGTTGAGCCCACAGACCATTAGCTGACATGGTACCTTACTGAAGAGTGAAAAGATTGGCTAATGTGATGACAAAAATTGATGCATTCTCTGACTGTTGAAACACTTTAATAGCTTTTGTACCCTGCTGCCGCCTCTTCCCCAACTGCTTGTCCTCAGAAGATCCAGTTTACATAGGTTCATAGAATGCAAGTTTTAGAGTGCATCAAACATCTCGAGTCCAACTGTCATTAACTAAGTAACCCATCGACCAGCTTCAGAAACAGGATATGTCATACTATCAGGTTATATTACAAAATTAGCTGACCTTATATGATCTCCTCAGGCATCTGGTATTTGGCATGTGCAACAAATAAATAGAAATACAATCAAATCTCAAAGATGCAAACTCCTTGGGAATGTAGGTTGTTTGTAACTCCGAACAAAGAAGTAGGGGGCAGTGCCCTGCAGATAGTGTCTTCCAGCTGAGCCCAGAGAGAGATCCCTGCAAAGGTGGCACCTGGCAGCACTGCGTGGTTTGCAAGCAGCTCCCTGCCCTACTCCTGTCTCTTTTCCTGTACCCTTGGCAACACAGCCAAGCCCTCAGCGACCTCTCCCCAAAGCTTGCCCTGTTTTGTGCACTTCTCATAGGGCTCCAGAGGCAGCATGTGGCAGGGGCTGTTGCCAGCCAGCTGCCAGCACCCCTCCCTCCTCTGCCCCTTGCACTCAGAGATATGCTGGCAGGATCCAAAAGTGCAGCTACAGGCAAAGCTTGAGCAACATTGATGCACAGGCTGTGGACCTTTAAAACTCCTCAAAAGCCCAGCTCCTCCACACCAGCTTCAGGCCAGATTCTGGCTCCACCAGCAGTAGTTGGGTATCTCTTCATGGAAGCTTCTTTCTCCTGCTCAGACAGGCTTTCTGACAGGGGCGGTGGTAAGAACAGTTTCTCCCTCACAGTGGCAGTGGAGTGAGGTGGCAGGGCAGGGGTGAAAAAGCACTCTTGGCTTACAGGAAACAGCAGCGACCCTAGGCTGCCTCTGTTCTGGATGTTTAAGATGCAATACAGACTGAGTATAGTAGAGCTGTTTGTTTGGCTTTTCCCTCCACTGCTGCCCGATTGCTTACTTCCATTTCACATGGTGTTCAGTCAGTTCATAACTCTGGAGTTTGTATGTTTGAGGTTCTTCTGTAGAACCCTCTCTGGGAAAAAGAATAAATGGGACTGAAACCAGATCCTGTCAACACCTGATTTTGAGCCTCACCAGTACAGGAAACCTGGCTCTTGCCTTCCTTGTACTATGCACTGTGCTCTCACAGCTAGAAGCACAGTGGATTGCTGTTAGCCAATGAAAATGTGTTATTCAGTGCTTTCATATCCCACCCCCTGACTTGCAATCCTTTGCAAAAGCTAAGCCCTTCACCTGGAAGGCCCACCTCCTACAGCCAACTTGTTATATCTGTTTTTGCCTCTCCACTACTCAGCACAGCTCTCCCTACGTTGAAACAGATAGAACAGTAGGAAATCATGGTGTGGGAAACGAGCAGAAAAGAGTGTTTGAGAAAAGCCTCACAAGAGGAATGTTTCCTGTCCCAAAGGGGGTGACAATGAAGAGTAAAATACAGAGAGAAGAGTTCAGGAATGGGAAGAGGTACAAATAGGTGTGAGAGAAAGTGTACAAGGACCTAAACTGGAAATGAATATGAGTGAAGAGGAGGAAGAGGACAAGGAGTGTAGCCCAGGCTGCAATGGATAGAACTGAATCTAAGCAGTCTGCTTAATCTATCCTTCTTTTAGAGTCCTTCACTGGATTTGATTCATTCAGTGGGATTTTGCTATTCAAAAGTATACTAGATTTCATGTAGGAACTCTAGAAGGTTACCAAAGTAATTGTGCAATGGATTTTTCGGTTTTGTTTGAAGTCATTGTAAAATTCTGTATTGCTTTATTTCTGTAGATGGTAATGGTGGGTGGAACTCTGCAGGCTGCCTTGTGCAAGCAGAATCAAATGAGAATGAGACAGTTTGCTTATGCAACCATCTCACACACTTTGGGGTGCTGATGGTAAGTGAATCCACATTGTGAAACTACAATAGAATGATTTTGTTTGAGGGGGGGAAGGAGAAAGGTCTCTAATAAAGGTACAGATTCAGAGCAGCAGTATTGCACAGGAGCCTTCCCAAAAATAAATATTGCCCCACAGCTAGTTCTGGAAAGAACACAGCACATTCATTCTTGTTCCTTGCCAGGTCCCATGGTTACTATCACAACACAGATAATCAATAACGATATACTGTGGTCTCTCATATAACTCTGAGCTAGAGGGGTGGTGGTTAGGCTTGGATCTAATAGAAAGCCATTATCCTGTGGAAGGAAACCAGAGTTCAGATGGAGACCTTGCCAATTCTGAAGCAGGAAAAAATATATTTTTAAGCAAGTATAACAAAAGAGAAGTCTTGTGGCACTTTAACACATTTTATTTTTCACATGAGTTTTTGTGAGTAAGTCCTGCTTTGTCAGATGTTTTCTTCAGTCTGGCATCTGGTGAACTGGGACTTTGCACATGAAAGCTCATGTGAAAAATAAATTTGTTAGTCTTTAAAGTGCTACAAGACTGCTCTTTTGTTTTACTGAACTAGACTGACACAGCTACCCCTTTGGAACTTGAAGCAAGTATGTTACTGATGAGATCCCGAAAACACTAGAGACACAAGAGTGCAAATGCCATCATGCATTAAATATTAGGCAAAGGAGAACCTTATGGTCAATGCGATCTAACTGCCATCTCAGCTGCTGATGAACTTTTGATGTCAGCAGAGAAGCACTCCAAGAAATACTTAAAATGACAAGCATAATTTGACTTTATGTATCAATTTATTCATAGGCAGTAAAAGGTGATCCAGGGTTTGAGTTAATCAGCTGAAGTCCTAAGTAACAGTCATTTCAATAATTCTGGGTAAGGACACAATCCAACAAAAATTATTTGTGGCATTTAGGAGCAGGTAAGACCAGATGCCATTGATGACAGAAGACAGACTGAGGCGAAGGAGATAGGATAGAGGAAAAAAGCAATGTGCCACAGACAGCTGTGGCAGGGGGTTACAGGCCTGCTCAAGAGAAGGAAACCCTGGCACTGGTAATTAATGGCTGCGTCTGGAAAGAGGCTGAGAAGAGTGCAGGAGAGAGGAAAATTTATAGACTATGATGGAAGCCAGTGTTAGACAGAGAGGGTTCAGCTGGAAAGCTTAACAAGAGAAAGATGTAGGATTGTGACAGCAGAAAAAATAAGAGAATGTACTGTGAGATTAGCGAGCATGAGAGAGAGAAATGGAACTCTGATATAGAAAGAGAGAGAACCTTTGTATTAGGAAGAGAGAAAGAAAGGGGAAAATACATGTCCTGCAATCAGGTGGAAATGCTACTGAAGAGGAAGCGGCACGGCCAAAGAGCACACAACAATGACATCACACCCAGACAGTCAGCAGGCTGCTGCAGATTTGAAAAGATTTATATTTATATTTTTTAAGTCAAAAGACATAAACTAATCAATGTAGCTAAGGAGAAAAATCTTTATTTGCAGTGTTTTATAGATGGGCTGGACTCAGGTCTGTGATGTACTAATCTCAGTCAATATTTTAGAGGGTACAAAGCCTTTACTACAAAAAAAAGTCCAATTATTGGGAATTTGCGGTGATGCAAAGCACCTTAAAATGTGTTCTTTTAAAGGCCTGCAGCACAGCCTCCCAACTGGATGGCACTAGTTAGACAAGGATATACCCAAGGTGCCTAAAGGATGCACAGTTTCAGCACTCATAACCCCCTAGCACCTTGAACAATACCCTCGTATTGCAACCTCTTTGTCAGAACCTTCAGGTGAGGGCTTCAAATGCCATTTACCTTCACTTGAGGAACTGTTGCACCAGGCATGTGCATAACCTTGCATCAGTGGGGTGAATCTAAATTTTCTAAAAGAAAAAATGCTAAAAGGAAAGGCATGGAATTATGCAATCTTTTCTGAAAGTCTGATGTTTTTTTGAAATTCCGCATCTTCTCTGGGTTCCCACATCCTTAGCAACCATGCCCAGTATTGCACTGTACTCACGGGGTTTTTTTTTTTCTAACATTAATAATCCTTGGCTCCAGAGACATTCTTCCACGGAGGATGTTTGCTACTTATGCAGGTACATGTGTTTTGATTTAACTAGTTTAACTAGGATATTTTTAAAAGAAAAATAATAAATATTTGAAATACCAAGAGAGAAAATGAAGGGAAACAGGAAAATCTTTTCCTTGCAGATGATTTATAGCACCAGGAGCCATGTAGTTTAAAATTTGGCTCCCTTGAGCCTAGTAATATAGTTCCTTTCCTCACATCTTGATTGAATTGAAATAGGAAAAATTTCATGGGCCTTATGTCCTTTTGCAGACTAATTATATTCTAGCTTCTCAGGCTTATAGAGGAGCAATGAGCTTTCTTTATGGTATGTTCTATGAATCCATTTCTACTACTCTAAATATTTTTGTGGCATTACGAAGTGAGACTTCTGAATTTTGGCTTTGTTTCAATGGAAGATTTTTGCATACTTTTGACATGCTTTTTCTGTTTTAAGAATCCTGCCTGAATTTACACACAGAAATTTGGTTACTTTCACAAGATTGGGTACATCTACACTGAAAAGTTTTTTCGGGATAAGGAAGCTTATCTTGAAAATTTTTTCTGTGTCCAGGCAGGCATTTGCTTTTTCGAAAAAAAGCGGGTGTGTATTTTCAAAAAGCTAAGCATTTTTTCAAAATCGGTGAACCTGCTTTAATTTTGAAAAAGCAAATCTTTCAAAATAGTTATTTTGAAAAAATCTATTCAAAGACTTGGAATTGGCTTTTTTGAAATAATTACGAGGAGATTTCTTTGGAGGGCTGTATTTTGCCCAGGGTCCCTCCCCGGTAGGGCAGGATTCCCTGCCTGGGGACAGATGCCCCCTGGAGCTTTGTTCCCCTGACAGAGTCCCCTGCTGGGGCAGCCAGGGAACCCCAGCGGGGGCTGTGTTCCCCATGGGGGCAGCTAGGAACCCCAGCAGGGCTGCGCTCCCTGCTGCACAGCCAGGGAACCAGGGGTAGCGCTTCTCCCCCCTGCCTGCTGATCTGCCCCACCATCCTCCTTGTTCAGAATGAGGGGGCACCTAGCAGGGCAATCGCACATCAATCAAACCTTTCACTTATCTGTTTGGTTTTTTTTCTCAAGCCACATACATCTGCAGAAGGATATCAACTCCATTCCTTCTATGTTCAACATGCTCTGGCCTTTTATCTGCAGAGAATTTAATCAATCAAGAAGTCCGCTTGGGTATGTCTGCACTGGAGCCTTAAGTCAATTTAACCTCCCTTAAGTCAACCTAAGGAGCTCCATGTCCACATTGGGCTTGTGTTAAGTCAATTTAAGTGCTTGCTTGAGTCAGCATAATAACATCTGCCCTTAAGGTCGACTTAAGCGTTAAATGAATCTATGTAGATGGCAGGACATGGAGCCCAGGCCCAGGCCCCACCCACTCCTTGCCCCAGAGCCTGATCCAGCCCTGGGGCTCCAATCCAGCTCCGGGGTCCTTATCTGCCCCTCTGCCACTGCCAGCAAACAGCTTGGAGCCAGATCCAGCCTCTACCCTTGTTGCAAGTGGCTCAGAGCTGCAGCAGGCTCCTGCCACTGCCAGCAAGCAGCTCAGAGCTGGATCCAGCCCCTACCTTTGCCACAAGTAGGTTGGAGCTGGAGCTGGCCTCTGCCGCCTCCAGCAAGCAGTTTGGAGCCGGATCTAGGTCCTGCCCTTGCTGCAAGTGGCTTGGAGTTGGAGCTGGCCTCTGCTGCCACCACCAAGCAGCTTGGAGCTGGATCAGGACCCTGCCTTTGACGAGGTGCCTACCACTTGTGGCAAGGGTAGGGACAGGATCTGGCCCCAAGCCACTTGCCAGCAGTGGCAGGGGCTGGATCTGGCTCCGTGCCTCTTGCCAGTGGCATGAGGGGCCGGATTTGACTCCAAGCCACTTGCCAGCAGCAGCTGGGGCCAGATTGGGCCCCGGAGCCACATCGGGCCCTGTGGCAAAGGAAGGGGGCAGGATCTGGGCCAGAGCCCAGAAACGCTCCTGGAGTATGTCTACACTGTCTCCAGTGTAGACATTCCCTTGAGTTGACTTAACAAGGTCGACTTCAATTAAAGTCGGCCTTGTTAAGTTGACTTCAAAGAGCCCCCAGTGTAGACATACCCCATGACTTTTGCAATAGCAGAGAGACTCAAAGAGCAGATCATCTCCACCCAAAGAATTTCCAAATGGATTTTGGGGTTTATCAAAGTCTGGTACCAGTGTCAGGTCTAACTTCCCTTACAGAGATATGAGCTCATTACATGAAAGCTCAGGCTTCAACCTTAGCCTCCCTTCAGAATATGCCACTAATTGACATATGTAGAGTGACCACATGGAGTCAGGCATGCACCTTTGCTATGCCTTATGACTTAGTCAATATATGATGGTGGATACCTCCCTCTGGCATGGCGGTCCTCCGTACTGCTATTCCATCCTCATTCTCACACCCTTCTCCACCTTGGTTAATGTTTGTTAATTATCCTCCATGGAATACAATAGGGACCATAACTTGAAGAAGGCGAAGAGGTTACATACTTACCTGTAACTGGAGGTTCTGCAAGATGTGTGATCTCTACTGTATTTCACTTCCCACCCTCTTTCCCCTCTGCTATGGATCTTCCAGATTCACAGTGGAGAAGGAACTGGAGATATGATCAGCCCACTCCACCCTTTATCTTCCCAAACAGAAGCATAAGACAAGCAAAGCATATATATGGACCACAGGCACTATTTTTTCCAAATTCTCTGACTCCAGGCATAACATCTAGGAACTATATGTCCTGAAGAACCTCCAATTTCACTAAGTAGCCACCTCTTATGACATAATGTTTTCTACTGATCCCAGCCATAACAGTACTTATGACACAATGTTTTCAAGGGATGTGGAAAAGAAGTCAGAAGTGTGACAACTTTATAGTAAATATCCAGTAAATTCAAGCCTTAGCATTTGAATTAGGTAGATATTCCTGAACTATTGAAGTTTTGTTTGACATCTCATCAGGAAATAGTGTCATGATCATAAAAAAATGAGTTAGCTGCTACTTAAGTCTCTTCCTATTCTCGTGTGTAGGACCTTCAGAGAACTGCTCCACAAATAGATCCAGAAAATACCAAAGTCCTTACCTTTATCACCTACATTGGTTGTGGAATATCAGCCATATTTTCAGCTGCAACTCTTCTGACATATATTGCTTTTGAGTAAGTATTTGTACTGTCAAAAACAACTCAAAACAAATATCTTATTTGTAAGAAACAAACTAAGCACAGACTGGAATTATTTGTTTGATTGGGGGTCTGCATCCATGTATCTCACTAAAAGCAGTGAATAGTGCTATGCTCCTTTGTTAGACATAGATTATTTCTTGTAAAGAGACCCAAGCCCAAATTCTTTCTTCAGCCACTTTTGTGCTGCTTCAGCTGGGCAAACTAATGGAATCTTGGTCCAAAATAATTTTCTTGGGGAAAATAATGTATCCTCCCGATTCTAAACATTCAGTATTTTAAAAATCTACCAATATGTTGCTCAGTCTTTTTTTAAAAAACTCTGTAATTCAACCTCACAGTTCCTAAATATAACAGGCAAAATCCTGCCCTTTCAGGCTGGAGACTTTCAGTAGAGAGGGGAAGTGATATGAAGATATGCCATCTACACAGCAATTCAGAAAACATCCTACAGAAATGGCAGGATGGCTCATGGATAAGGAGACTGTGCAGTGGTGCAGTGCTGGGGAAGATGGGAAGGGGAGATGAAGTTAAGTTTTGTTAGCTTACAGCAGTGCAATCTCATGAATAATCCTGCTGTTTATGGGTAGGATGGCTCATAACAAAGAGGAGATTATACAGTGGGGCACTCTGCAAAGCTCTGAGAAAGTATGCCTGTGTACCACCAATTACTGCATCCTGTACAATCCCTATGATATAATTCTTTGGCTTGAAAAGGACATAATTTGCTGGATAGGTTTTCCAGTAAATAAACTGCAGTATGCAGTAGTTGGAAGGAAAATTCATTTGATTTTTAAGTTCATTAAGATTTTACAAACCACTGAGAATGAGAATTCATGGTGGACTATGTCCCATTTAAAAAAAAAAAAAAAGAATGACTGTTAAAAAAAAATCTGAAATTAGCTTTTGAGCGATACTATATTTTTAAAGCTTTTTCCTTCGATTTGTCTACATTAGTCAATAAAACACAAACCATGTTTTCAAATGTAATTTGAAGGGTTAGATACCCTTTAGATTAATTAAATACCTAGTATAATGCCAGTAAAGTCGTTCTCTAATGAGCCATCACTGCTGGTCAATAACTGTCGCTCTTTTCCTAAGAAATGCAGCCCGTTAAAGTACATACATACCATCATGCCTTATTGCTACATCAGTTTATTATCAAAAAGAGATCACTGCTCCTTCTTTGTTTTGTAAATTAGTAACCACAGCTACAACAAATATTTCAGCACATTTTGACTTCTTAACATATGCCTCTGTTTTTGTCTCTTTAGAAAGTTACGAAGAGATTACCCCTCCAAAATCTTAATGAACTTGAGCACAGCCCTGCTCTTTCTTAACCTAATCTTTCTGCTAGATGGTTGGATTACATCATTCAACATAGGAGGCCTCTGCATAGCCATTGCTGCCCTTCTGCACTTTTTCCTTCTGGCCACCTTTACATGGATGGGATTGGAAGCAGTCCACATGTACATTGCACTAGTAAAAGTGTTCAACACTTATATACGGCGATACATACTGAAATTTTGTATTATTGGCTGGGGTATGTGTGAGATGTATATTTTAAAATTCATTACTGTGTTTTCCAGCAGGACCAAGCGGCCTGAAGTAAGGTTTGAATCCCATTGTGCTAAGCACTCTGAAAAATCAGAATGAAGCTAATAATTGGTGGAGGTTTTTTGTTTTGTTTTGTTTTGTTTTTGTGCTTGATTCTGTGGCAAGACCAAAAAATTTAGAGAACAAAAATTTTGGGTTGAACAAAATGTTTAATCCATCCTGAAATGAAATATTTTCCAGTTTCTTTTCTGGGTTGTTTTATGTTTTGTACTCTTGTGTGTGTTTGTTTGTTTGTTTGTTTGTTTGTTTGTTTGTTTGTTTTAGCAAGCTTTGCTAAACTTTGAAATCAGATTCCGAAAGGGACCAAACCAAGATTCACTGAGCCTCCATCCAGTGCCTTAACCACAAGTAAAATGTATTATGGAAAAATATCAGTAGGACTCAAGAAACAACGCTTTTCCTTTTTATTTATTTATTTTTCTATATCTATATGCACCTTTTGGCTTCTGCCAGCCATGCTATCTGAATGCATCTATTGTATTTAAAATAATAAGGGCAACACAAAATCAGGTTCCATATAGTAAAAATCAAATAACCCTTACCCTCTTTCTGGCAGTCTCAGCACAGAAGACAGGCAATGAATGGTCAAGGAAACCAACCCCAGGTGTAATAATGCTATTTATTTTTTAATTCATTCATGCTTTTAAAGCACTTTGAGGTCCTTAGATGGAGATTTGAAGTTTATATAGTTTGTGACAAATTATTTATTTCATATTGTTCTTCCACATTGTGGACAGATCTGGAATTATATTGCTACTTCTAGATACTCTACATGGAAGCAAGTACTTTAAGCTTTTGTGATCATCAATAAATCAGCTTTGTTTGGAGACTTCAGATGCTTTGGGATTTGAAAAAAAAATACAATTAACTTTCTTTTATGTTACAGGTTTACCTGCTCTAGTGGTAGCAATTGTGTTAGCAAGCACAAATGCAAATGCAAGTCATGTCTATGGCAAAGTTTTATATGGCAGAGATGCTAAAGGGAAAGGAGGAGAAGATTTGTAAGTTTTGGTTTGGTTTTTTTTTAAATCTGTTATAGCTCTGGCTGTGCATTTTCAAAGGATTTGGGAGTGGCCCAGCTGGCAATCATTAATGGTCTCATAAAGTTTGTAGCTAAAGAACAAGAGGAGGGCATGATCATTATCTCCCAAATTATTTGCTTCCGAAGCCTTATAAAAGCTATGAGAAAACTGGAAAAAATCCTACAGTACCAAAAGCCATGAAAAAATATCTCTACGTTGCTGAAAGTGACTAACCCATAGCTCTGCTGCTTCACAAAAATAAAGATACTGTCAATTGGTTTTGTCTTAATTTTTTGACTTTTTGGTGGAAACAAAAAAATATGAATTGGGAAGGGAGGAAGAGGTTGCTTAACAATCATGTTACCTCTGTAAATGAAACAGCTTTTTAAGCCATCTAGCACATCTATCTTCTGCATTTTTATATAGACATTCCCAAAAACAACCTCAGAGAAACTTACTTTCTCACTATGTCTTATCATATTATCTGTGTCTTGCCTGATAAAACAGCACATTGAAGAAGTGGCACATTCCCACGTGTATGTTGCCGGTTTGTTACATCAACAATGTTCTGTCTTGATCCTAAAGCCACTCAGATTAAGGTAGAACATTGCTTGGTGGGACCAGGGCCATGTGCAGGAATTTAAATTTCAATACTTTTTGAGGGGCATGTTGAACACACACAAATGAAACATTTGTGTAACCCCATTTCCTTTCCCCCCAGCCTCCCACCCCTTATTTCTCAGGTTATCTCTGGATGCCTAGCACCATGGAGGCAGCAGTTCTCTGTGTCCTTTCAATCTTGTAGTAACTCAGAGATGCCCCTGCGCTTCACCTTGGTTATGGAAATAAAATGGTCAAAGGTTTTGATTGTGCCAGAGGAGAAAGCTTATCTTTGCAGCAGTGGAGATAGATGCAGATTAGTTTTATATGTAATGATTAAATAACTAAAGAGCATAGTTTTTCTTATTTAAAGAATGATCAATTTTTTGTTTCATTTTTCAAAACAGATGCTGGATCAAGGACGATGTTGTCTTTTACGTGACCTGTGCTGGTTACTTTGGAGTCATGTTTCTTATGAATGTAGCCATGTTCGTGGTAGTGATGATGCAGATTTGTGGGAGGAATGGGAAAAGAAGCAATCGGACCCTACGGGAAGAAGTCCTGAGGAATCTTCGTAGCGTGGTCAGCCTGACCTTCCTCTTAGGCATGACCTGGGGTTTTGCCTTTTTGGCATGGGGTCCTTTGTACCTGCCTTTCATGTACCTCTTCTCAATATTTAATTCAATACAAGGTAAGGTGAATTCCATTTCAGTGAACAAAGCAAGGATTTAGATGGTGATGTCATGGGTGGGAGTGCTTCAAGTGGTTTGACTAAGAGACTCAGAATCAGGTTTCTTAGGATCTGTCATTGGCACTAACTTATTTTGTAAACATGGGGCATTTACTTCTCTCCATGCTTCATTTCCCATCTATAAAAGAATAAGGCCTACTTCACATAGATATTGTAAGGCTTAATTAATTAATTCTTGCAATATTCTCCAAGTCAACAAGCCCTGCTTTAGCTACCAATGATAGTTGAAACACCAATGATTGCGGAAGTCTGTTCAGGGTCTGTTTCCTTTACTGAAGATCTGGGGATTTTATTTTTCCAGTGTAATTTATTCTTCAGTTGTAGAAAATTCTGTAAACTGTAATCAAATTATTGTGCATTATAAATTATAGAATTATGCCACTGATATTTAAAGAAATTTAAATTCAAGCAAATTTATGCATGCACCAGCTAGAAAAGAATCCCTGTCCTATAAAAAAATCTATTATGGTTGTTTGTCCTTTGAATTCAAAGATGACCATAATATCACTGATTGGTTTGGTTTCTGTGAACCAGCTGATCAGGCCATTTTAGTGAGTAGCTGATCAGCCCAATTTAGCTTTGAACTGTCTGTGGGATGCTGAACAGGAAGTACTGCTATGGGTTACTTGCTTAACAGTGGACCTGCTGCTATTACGAAATTTTCTGTGCTGATGCTTCTGCTCTGCAGCAGTAGTTCTCCTCTGCTCATAGACTGTAGCTCCAGTGTGGCTGAGACATCATCAGATAGAACTATCCTGAGTGAGAACTTCCCACAACCTTGGGTCAGTGTTGAAATGCTTCAAGGATGACTTGAGAGTGCCATTGAAATGTTTCTTCTGGCCTCCCCAAGAACACTTTCCTCCTTTAGCTCCCCTTAAAAGATCTTTGGTAGTCACTCATCTGACATTCTGGTGACATGGTGTGCCCATCTCAGCTGTGATTTCATTTACAGAGTATTGATGTTGGAATATTTGCCTATAGGAGAACTTCAGTATCTAGAACCTCCTCTTGCTATCTTATCCTCATCAGTGTCTTCAGATAGCTCATGTGAAAGTGATTCAACTTCATGACATAACATCTGTATACTGTACAAGTTTCAAATTCCAGAGGGGTAGCCATGTTGGTCTATTTCAGCAAAACAAATAAGGAGTTCTGTGGTACTTATAAAGACTAATCAATTTATTAAAACAAAAGCTTTTGGAGATTGAAACCCACTTCTTGAGATGCATGGAAGTAGGTTATAATCCACAAAAGCTTACACTTCAATACATTTTTTAGTATTTGTAAGTGCCACAGAACTCCTAACAAGCTTCACGTGTGTACCTCAAAGTTGGAAACACTCTTCTTTGGAGACCTTCAGTTTTGTTTATTGAATAAGGCCTCTGCACTCCCACACATTGCACATTATCTACCAAAGGCCACACTTCCTTGGGAAATTCTGGCATAGGTTTCATCATCCATGTGAACTGCACGTGGCAGTGTGCTGCTGAGGTAAGTGAACTTGCCTACTGCCTGGATGATTTGACCATTTCACTGTGACAGTCGACTTTGCATAAGTCTTCACTGGTGCAGACTCTACATCACTTCTGTCTTCTCAAAGCTGAATGTGAGACAAAATTGCCACAAGCTGAAGAGAAATAGTCCATACACTGCTGCATGTCAGACTCAGATTTGGTATTCAGAGAACAGTCATCAGCAAATAGAAGATCACAAACAGTCACTTCCTGAATATTGATCTTTGCCTGTAGTCTCTTGAGATTGAAAAGCCCTGAGACTTGTGAGACTGTGGGTGTGTTCACACAGCAGTCTTATTTCGAAACAACAGAGGTTGTTTCGAAATAAGAAAGGCCATGTTCACATGACGCACCATTGTTTCGAAACAATGGTGTTGTTTCGAAACAACTTAAACCCCATGTGGGGACAAAACAATGTTGTTTCGAAATGATTGTTTCGAAATAATGCCATCTGAACATGTTGTTTCAAAACAACGGTGACTCGTTTCGAAATAACTGTTGTCTGAACATGCTATTTCACTTTGAGCTTTTTTCCTTAATTTGAATTAACAAACTGTTAATTCGAATTAACTTATTTTGAAATAAGGAGTGTAACAAAGCCAGGGCTGATGGTTATAGAAGGGTGATTGAGGGTAGGTTTGTCAGCCCCAGAATGCTGAAAGCCCTGTTCCCAGCAGGAGAAACAGCTGCAGGGCAATCAGAGATGGCTGAGCCCAATTAGGGGCTGCCCAGGCCCTATAAAAGCCACACCTCCTCTAGCACACAGGGAGGGAAGAAGGATAGGAGTGAAAGGAAGCCTCAGAGGCTTGCCTGAGGTCTAGGAAGCCAAGAGGCTGGAGTGGCAGCACAGAGAAGGAAAAAGAAACCCCTCTCAGCAGCTACCAGAGCAGACACACCCCTTCCCCTCCCCTTTCTGCAAGGGGAAGGGGAATGCCAGAAGCCTTACCTAGAGGGCCCCCAGCCAGAGGGACTGGCAGCCTGCGACGCCTGCCTGAGTAGGGGGACCCAACCAGGTGGCTGATTTACCCCAGGCCTGAGATGCCAGGGAGGATGGATGGTGTGCAGCAGTAGCAGACCAGCACCCGGTCACAGGAGTTATTTCGATACAACATGTATCGAAATAACTTGTATCAAAATAACCCCCTGTGTGTGAACATAGCCTCTGTGTACTTAGCTGCTCCCAATATCATGTTTCCATCACATGTAAACAATCAAAATTGTTTTGAGGAAAACAATGCTGATATAGGGAGATTATTAAACGAGAAACATCAGCTCCATAAAGCCTATTTAGGGGACAGCACTTCAAAATCTAGGAAGGCACCTTTTAACAGTCTTAAGATGACTGTCCGATGCATATTTATAGAATTGCAAAACTCATGGCTGAGTAACAAGGCAGATGGCGTTAAGTCCTGTACAGACAGGAATGGTATGAAAAACTTCTATGATGCTCTGAGGACAATCTATAGCTCATGATCATCAAGACCATTTTGAATATGGAGTACTGATGGCACCACGGTGCCTACTGATAAAGGAAAGATACTGCAAGCGTGGGCAGAACATTTTAACAACATCCTCAATCAACAATCATCTATTAGCAAGGAAGCAATTAACTGATTGACCACCCCAAATTGATATCCAGCCTATCTCTTGGTGATTTCCCAACACTGACTGAAACTGCAAAAGTGATTGACCTGCTATCAAATGGTAAAGCAGCTGGAGCAGATGCTATACCAGCAGAAGTTTATAAGGCTAGAGGCTTGCACATGGCTTTGAAACTGACTGAATTTTTCCAGGCAATGTGGATACAAGGAACTATATCCCACAATTACAAGAACTCATCCCTTGTTCACTTGTACCAGCAAAAAGATAACAGACAATCCTGCAACAACTATTGGGGCATCTCCTTGTTGTCAATAGCCAGCAAAATTCTCATCAGAATTCTGCAGAATTATCTTCTGCAACACATGGAACTAGGGCTCCTACCTGAGAGTCAGCATAGCTTCAGGAAAGGTCTTGGGACCATAGACATGGTGTTTGCAACTCATCAGCTTCAGGAGAAATGCCTGGAATACAACTCCATCTTGTATGTGACTTTCATTGACCTGATGGAAATGTTTGATACAATCAGTTGGGACATCTTTGCACTACCGTCCTTGGGGAGGGGCAAGCAGAACAACTGCTCCAAGCCCCATGGTTCTGTGCCCCCCATTGCCACTCTGCCCCCATCCCCCGCTGCCTTCAGCAGCTAGCTAAAGGCAAAGGGCAGGGCGGGAGCACAAAGCCCAGCCTCTGGGGCAGTCTGCCCTCTCCCAGGGCACAGCAGTTGGCCCAGGGGCAGGGCAGGACAGCAGAGTCCAGCATCTGGGCCGGCCCACCCCACCACCGCCTATGCAGGGGTGACAGGGACCCCCATAGGCCTCTTGGCCCTCGGTTTCCCCACACACACACTTAGGGATAGCCCTGGGCCTTTGGTAGATCATGGCAAAGTTTGGATGCGTGGAGAAATTCATCTCCAGGGTGACAACCCATCTTAATCATTCCCAGTCTCCAGTGTAGTCAAGCAGGACTGTATATTGGCTCCAACACTCTTCAGTATGGTGTTTTCTGCCATGCTTACAGATGCCGTTCATGATATGACACTGGGATTGGTATCAGAAATTGGACTAAAGTCAAGCTTTCATAACAATGTCATTACCAGTGAGCACATCGTCCCACCAACAAATAAATATAGAGACAGAAATAAATAGATCTTTACAAAGGTCAGAAAAATATCTTTCTTTATAGAAAAACACTTGACATTTGTGCTATGTGAATTTCATTCTATCTGCCACAGATTAAACAAATTTACTGCTGTAAGAGATTTACTATGCTTTCATGGGAAGAGCATAATATTGCTAAAATGTGAGTTAAAATGTCCGAAAGATGTTTGAATCTGGAGTTTTAAATATTTTTCTCCCCAGATTCTGATATGATTTAATGCTTATTAAGGATAAGGTATTTGGTGTAATGTATCAATGAGTAACACGTAAAGTCTGGAGAGAATATATGTGAAGAACTTAAAATGAAAGTGAAAAAAAAAGTCAGATTCAGCAGGTTCTCAGTGAACAGAATTCACATTACCTTCAGTTGTCTCTTATGTGCAGTTTGCCTACAGGACTGAGCGTTACTTCAGAACCTCTGAGGAAAAATAATCTTTCTCAGAGGGAGAGACAGACTTTAAAAGCAGTAAAGAAAAGAAGAAATTGGGGGGGCAGGGAAACTCAAGGAATAAAAGCAGATAGCAAATTAAACACGAGCTTGCAATGCAATATGGTGGCAAAAGACGCCAACATTTTAACTCCAAGATTGTGTATACAGAAACATCATATCATGAAGCAGGAAGATGATAATCCTGTCTCAAACACCAGCCTGCCTGGAACTAGAATATTCATTTATATTTCTGAATATTTCCACACCAGAAAGATTTGATAAAGCCAAGGAAATTTAGAGATTAACAAGAAATATTGAGGCTGGAGACATGCACTAGGAGTAATTCGATGAAACTGAGCAATGGAAAATTTAGGATATTTATCAGGAAATGTTTCTAATAGTAACACATTGGACTGGGACGCTCTCCAGGGAACTGATGTTACCCACATTGTTGGAATCATTGGCTGTGTTCACACACAGGGGGTTATTTCGATATGGTTGTTTCGAAAGAACTTGTATCGAAATAATGCCTTATTTCGAAATAACTTAATTCGAATTAACAGTTTGTTCATTCGAATTAAGGAAAAAAGCTCAAAGCGAAATAGCAGGTTCAGGCAACAGTTATTTCAAAACAAGTCACTGTTGTTTCGAAACAACATGTTCGCACGGCGTTGTTTCGAAACAATCGTTTTGAAACAACGTTGTTTCGTCCCCGCATGGGGTTTAACTTGTTTCGAAATAACGCCATTGTTTCGAAACAACGGCTCCCATTGTTTCGAAACAACTATGCGTCGTGTGAACAGCCTAAATCTTATTTCGAAACAACCTCTGTTGTTTCAAAACAAGAGGGCTGTGTGAACACAGCCATTTATAGTGCACAGGACAGGGAATTAAAATACACAGAAGAGCACTTGATACAGATGGAGTAGGGGACATCCATTAACTTCAGTGAGCTATTTGGCTTATAATCAAATGAGTACATTAAGGCCTCCAAATCTGCAGTGCACTTAAATCCAAGCTTAACTTCCAGTATGTGAAAAATCCTATAGATTACAGTGGGGCTACTCATGCTTAAAGTGAAGCACTTTTGTTAAATGTGTTATGGCATCAGAGCTTAAATGCAGATGCAAGACTTTATACCTATCTATTCTTTTTACCCTATCTATTACTTAAATTACTAGGGGGCTTCACTTCATGGAGTTTATACACAGACCAGGGGCTCCTTGCATCCCTCCATTCCACCCCACAAGCTCCCTGTGTGCAACTCTCCCATCCCCTTCATTTCAGGGACTCCTTGAAACTTCCCCACCCTCTTCCCACTAGGGGTTATGTGTGCGGCCCTTCCCGCTCTCTTATAGCAGTATCTCCGGTTCCCTACCGCTCATGGCAGGAGCTCTGTGAGTGCCCCCATTCTCTCCTCCCCCAATTTCCCATACACACCAGAGTTCTTTGTGTGCCCCCCTCCAATTTCTCTCTTCCCCCACATCAGAGTCACCCTGACGATAGGGACTGTGTACATATTCTCATTTCTCTCTAGACTTTCCCATTCCCCCCAATGCGTTCCTAGTTATTTGTCTTTTTCCCATAATTGGTGATAAGTCATGGAGTCAACATGTTGAGTCTGTTGTGAGGAGGGAGAGAGATGAGCTGAGATATTATTATACTGGAAAGAGTTAATGGGTGCCATCAACCACTTATTTGATCTTTTGACAACAGCAAAAGTGATTGCAACTGTGTCTGTGCTAATCAAATTGCAGAGGCTGTCTGTAACCCCTCTCTCTTGTGCACAAACACATGAACATTTTCCTTTTTAGTTTTCTGATTTTCTGCAAAAATGGGATTCTGCCCACTGATGCCTAGAACTTTTCTTGTATGTAGTGTAGTCGTAGTTGTGTGGGTCCCAGGATGTTAGAGAAGGTCGGTGAAGTAATTTTCTCTCTCACCAACAGAAGTTAGTCCAGCAAAAGAAATTATATCAGCCACCTTGTCTCTAGACCTTTCCTTGACATTTGGAATTGATCAGATGCAGCATTCAAAAATTAGTTTTACATAAAGAAAATCTGACCATTAAAAATGCCATCACTCTATTTGTAAGGCTTTTGCAAGTTCAGTAGTTAGGATATTAATTGTTTTTTGGACTTCCTCAGCTTTAGTTCTCTTAATTTTTTGTCCACTATCAAATAATTTGCAAATAAAATTTTTCATTGTTCAGCCAGCATCACAAGATAATAAAACCAACATGTTCTGGTTGTGTCTGAGCTCATTTTGGGCACTGTTTTAAGACAGAAGCCTCAGGTGCATGCCCAAATGTATGAACCAAAGGGCACCAGTGCCCAGATTCTGACACTGTTGCTAGAAAAGATTATTTTATTATTCAAAACAATACTTTCCAAATCCCACCCTGCCTTGTTGTTCCACTCTCTAAAACCAAGTAAGCATGACCACATGGAGTTAAGCATGATTAGGAAAAGGAAGACTCCCCAGAGAACACCATTTCAGTATTTTGGCCCACAGCAGACCTCACTTAAATCATTTTTCAGATATTAATCATTTGTAGGTCTGGCATTACAATTTTGCCCTTAGCTTCAGCCTTGGCAAAGCCTCAGTTAATGAGAATTAAGCAAGCACATTCCAAGCCGAAGAAGGATGGAAGGTTCCACAACTAACGCCTACCCATTAAGGGCCAAAATCATGTTATAATTCCTACTGCTGGTTTCAGAATTACCATTGGAATATCTCTGTGGAACTATTACAGTTGTACCATTAACCCAGATTAAAGGCTTCTTACTAGCACTAGCAGCACAGGATTGCAGCCTTAATATTGGAAGCTGTAGATCTGCATGCAGAAAAAATTCTTACAGATGTGTGCACCTGCATCTGTGGGCATATTTACAGCAATTGTATACACAAACCAGATCATTACCTGCAGAAATAGCTAGTTGGGCACCACCATAATAGTTTACAAATGTATGTTACCCCATTTTCAAATTAATTTTCAGTAAACTCTGAAACACTAGGAGTTGAAGAACAGTCCCCCTCACAGTAGAGTATTTGCCACACTAAGCTCTGCAGTCATGATCTTGCAGTGTTTATGAATGCAAAATGCTCATTCAGGACAATGAAAGTCAAGATTGTGCAAGATCTAGAGGATGGGTAAGCACTCAGTGAGTCAAGTACCTTTTACCCTGATGCAGGTTAATGACGAAGACCAGTTCATAGTGGTTTTCAGAATGTTTACAACATTTTTTGCTTGAAGTTCAACATTACATAAGATTTTATACAAATACAATTCTGATTTATCAATTTGTTTGCATTGCTTATAGGTTTATTTATATTTGTATTCCACTGTGCTATGAAAGAAAATGTTCAGAAGCAGTGGAGGCGGCATCTCTGCTGTGGCAGATTCCGACTGGCAGACAACTCAGGTAAAAGAAGCATGCTTCTCTCATGGCTCTATTTCTTAGATGCAGAACTAAACTGGGAAAGGTGTACAACGTGGTGTTGTGTACTTAACACAGTTTAGGCTACAGATATGGAAAGAGAAAGGAACACAAGGATTGATAGGGTATGTCTATAATAATGATTTCCTAAGGGTTCTTCACAGAATGCTCCATAAAAAGTCTCCAGTCCTCAAAGTTTTCCAGTGAAGCCAGCTGATAAATTTTATAATGCTGTAAAGTCCCTTTTGTTTTACAAATGTGATTCAGCATTTAAATAAAGATTCAGAAAGTCAAATCCTGGTCCCTTTTTCTTATGTATAATGCTTGTTTGCCAGGCCGTATGATTCTGTGAGCTATCAGACTGATGTGGAAGGCATCATGGAGATGCTTCACAAGGCCCATATGCTGAACTATTCCAACTTTCAACTCCACAGGTGTCCTGTGTGCATCCTTGCTCTTCTTCCCAAATATTATAGCCATAGCAACCACAGTTGCCAGAAGAGATTTACCAGAAACAGAGTGAAAGAGGCATGAGCACACTCAGAAATTGGTGTCCCTTTGTAATAACAAGATCTCAAAGCAGCGGGCAACATGGGGTCCCCTCATGGGAACTCACTGCAGTGGAATTTTCTCCCAAGAAAGCTCATGCAATAAATAAATGTGTTAGTCTTTGAAAGTGCTGCCAGACTTCTTGTTTGTCTGGCAAATAACTTGCTCTAGGCCTTCCACAGGCAGAAAAGCCACTTTACCATTTGATGATAACATTAAACCAGCTCTTCAGTTTGTGTAAACCAGCATAGTTCCAATGAAGTCATATTAGCATGCCATATTTGTATATACTCATAAATATTATTTTCCCTATTTAAGCCATAAATCCATTGTCTGACACAAGATTTGAAGTGAGTTGCCTCAATGTGGATGCTTACATTTTTGCTTACACAATGCTTGTTCACAAAGCAAGGGTCAGAGCTTCACCTAGTGTAAATTAGCATTCGGTGTTATCACATAGCCATGAGCAACTTAGTGCAATGCAGTTTTTTTCTAATTACTTTAATGCCAGCAGAGGTGAGGCATCCTCGCTGCAAGATGGGCTGCTCCTAATATTGCCATTTCATATTTTAAAAATTCCTGAAATCAGAGTTAACACAAACTAGAAAAGAAACATTAATTCCGAGCAGACCTCTTGACTATTCCATGCATTCAGTTTCCAACATTTGTGCTGTAATTCATGAACTGGCAGATGCAGATGGACCAAATTATTTCCAGATTTTTACACTGCTCTTGGATGGCCTGGGGGTGGGTGTGATGGCAATAAACGTTTGAAGGATTCAAGGACTGCTCTGGTGGTACTTTATGTGGTGTCATTCCCATATTTACCAACTCTTCTCTGTTGGCTGCCTTGTTAGGGAGGGGCAGCCTGATGCCATTAGCAGCTGGAAGGGAACAGTACAAATCTAATAAAATTTTAAAAGATGAGCTGGTTGAAATGAACCTTAGAACTTGATCTGATCAAAAATTGTCATGACTGGCACAAAACCAGTATAATTCACCCCATTGCAGAGGCAAGATAGAACCTGCTGCTTACATAAATCATTTGTTAAAGGTTTAATTGGGACATAGTTCATTGCTTGGGCCTGTCGTCATGTGAATTATTTTTCCCTTGGAAGAATCAATTAGAATAGTAAGAGCAACAAAAGGACCAAGGACTTGAAACTAACCTTACATGTTGCAATATGTTTTGTAAAATTAGCTGTTAAATTTCCTATGTACTGTGTGTCCTAATTCTGGAACATACCTACCTACACTGTGAAATTTTGAATGTTCCTTTTCTAACAAAATTTACTTGTTGAGTAACTTTTTGCCTTAATCCAGGGAGAGGGGTGAGAAATGAAGGAAGGATTGTTTGTCCTAATTTTTTAAAAAAGCTCAGTTTTATATAAATTCAAATTAGATCATTTAAAGTGATTCCATTCAAATTTGTTATTATTGTCATCAGTGTGTCAAGTACTGTACATGTATATAGGAGAACCAGTGTCCAAACTGAGTAGTACAAAGGAGCTCTAGACGTAGCAGATCCAGTCCCCCTAATGATTCCTATATAGTAGAGAATCCCTGAATGGAATAGCCACTGTAATGGCTCATTTGTAGCCCTTCTCCTGGATCCCTCAGCACAGGGGATGTTGCTTTAGTAACCTCAGACATGAACAATCCTTTGCTGCTGGAATGTCTCCTTTGGGCCTTAGGTGACTGGGTGCAAAATAGAATCATCTGTCCTGCTCCAGAATTGCAAGAATGAAAAGGTGGCTAAAAGTCACCTTGGTTCTTTTCTGCTCCACTCTTGCATTGTTGGTGAGTGTACCAACAGTTCTTGCTCAACAGATCTTATAGCCTAAGATTTAAAATTGTGGAAGGCATTAGTCATATCTGCTTGTCAACCATATTTCTTTGCATTTGGGGTTCTTTTGGTCATAAAAAAGAGTAGAGACCTGACTGTGTGGTCCTTTTGCACCCAAACCTGGCACTACAGGGCCTGGGTCCCTTGCCATTGTCTCTCATTAGTACCAGAATACAAATAAAAATAGTTATTTTTGTTAATTTTAGAAGACGATGGCATTTGGAAATACTGTTTTGACTACCTTATGAATCAGTTCCAACTTTACCTAGGGAGTAGAAACACCAGCTAGTGTGCTTTCATGTCATCCTTAATAAGCAAGTAAATCATCTTGAAGTAAGTCCTCCTGTTTTCTAAAGAATAAAAAATGCCACCAGACAAGAACTAGAACAGGCCACTTTGTTATGAGTAATGTAAAAAATGCTTCTGATGCTTGGAAATTAAACACTTGTGAGAAGCAGGCATTAAGTACTGATAGAAATAAAGGATTTTAAAAAAATGTCTATTCATTTTCAGACTGGAGCAAGACAGCAACTAATATTATAAAGAAAAGCTCAGACAATCTTGGGAAATCCTTGTCCTCCAGTTCTATTGGCTCCAACTCAACCTACTTGACATCCAAATCTAAATCCACTTCAAATACATACTTCAAACGAAACAGCCATACAGGTGAGTAATTTCTAGCACATCAAAGAGATCTTTCTGGTGCAGTGCTTCAAATTGTGAATGTTTACATTGGCACAATAGGTATGCCAGTGACTTGTGTTATCTTCATGTATAAAAGAAGTAACTGAGTAGAGGTGAACTTAGCATTTTAAAAAATGTTTTTATTGTTTTGTAAGGCCTGTCATGGTAAGGCAATATTTACAAACTATGGCACATATCTAATCTGTGACTTTTCTTGTGGTACACAAATTATATTTAACAAAAATAATGTTTAGCTCTTATATAGCACTTTTAGCCGAAGATTTTGAAATTGGTAAGTAGCAGTCCATTTTAAAGAAACCAAGGTACAGAGAGATGAAGCAACTTTCCCAAGATCACACAACAGGCTAGAGGCAGAGATGGGACTAGAAGCGCATCTTCTGAGTCCACTCCTGGCTGTTGTCCGCTGGGTTGAACTCCCTCTGATTTAACTAGGCCACATTTACTGAGAAAGAGATAAGTGGAAGTTATTTGGAGATTTGATAACACTGTGTTCATAGAATATACACAGTTTTCCTGCTTGTACAACTGATATATAATATTTACTACATGACTGTTCAGATGTAAGATGTGTAATAAAAAGCACCATCTATTTCTATGTTCCACTCACATAAAATAATCATGCACTTATTTCAGAAACATTTTAATGATACCCAAACAATGGTACAATAATGTTTCGAAGGCTTATATGCTCATATTTGTTAGGGATTATGTGTCAGAGAAGCCTATAAACCAAAATGATTTTTCTATTGAACTTCCGTTAACCAATGACTCCATGGGTAGCTTTCAGCAGAAGACAATTGTTCTCACATAATATCCTTTTACGATGTAATGGAAATCAATGTTCACATATGTTTTATGCAGTCTGTTAAAAGGGGATCTGTTTGTTTGCTTCAAAAAGAATCTATTAGAGTCACTTATTTAAATGATCTTCTCCTGGGTAAATAATTTCAAAACTACAGATTTGAATTAAGTGAACTACTTAGAAGGGACCTCCAGATGTTTCATAAAGCTAAATGCAGTTCACTGATCAACAAGACAGGCTTCATTTCTGATGCTCCAGTCTTGTTTCACATGGGGTATGGCCACACACACTTCTTATTTCAAAACAACAGAGGCTTGTTTCGAAATGGCCCTGCTCCTTTTGAAATAGCTTAAACCTCGTTGTGTTTCGAAACACAGCATCATGCCGGGGATTCTGGGGGCGGGGCTCCGGGGCACCCCCCCCGGACACACCCCCGGCAGGAGCGTCATGCTGGGGACTCCGGGGGCGGGGCTCCAGGGCACCCCCCCCCGGACATGCCCCCGACGCTCACTCCGGCCCCGGCAGCAGCGGTCTCCAGCTAAGCACCGGGGCTGCGCCCCCAGGTTTGGGGGAGGGGGGGGCTTTAAAGCCCCCAGGGTGAGGCGTCCCCCCGCCCTCTCCTGTGGACCTGCTATTTCGCTGCCTTATTTCGAGGACAAAGTTTTTTGTCCTCGAAATAAGTTGTTTCGAAATAATATGTTATTTCGAAACAGCTTGTTTCGAAACGTCTTGTTTTGAAACAAGCATACCCTGTGTGAACATTGCCATGTAGATTGCCTACTGACTTAGTTGAAGCTCTACACAAATATGAAGAAGAGAGCATCAGAGTTAAATCTGGTTTCCTTTATGGTTTGAAGACAAGAATTTTGCCTGCAGTCTGAGGGTGTGTCTTCACTCACAATGGCACTGTTGGCCCCACCAGATTGATTCTTCAGGATTGATTGAGTAACAGTGGAGACCTGCTCAATTGATTCAGAAGTTGATTCATAAATCCACCCCCCACGAAGAAATTAACACTGCATCAACAGGAGAGCATTTCCCATTGGTGCAGAATAGTGGGGACGCTGCAGTAATTAGGATTTAGGAAGCCGATCAGAGATCAGCCAGCTACTCTGTGGAGAATAGCTTGTGTATGTCCTGTCAACTGCCACTGAATTTTTCTGTGAGTGTAAACCTGCCCTGAACAATTCATGAGGCTTAGTTCCTTGCATTAACTTTCCATCTTTCTTATCATAGGGCTCATTAAGGTGGATTATAACTGGCTGGATGGATCCAGTTTTTTCAAATATATGTGTTGCCTTTTTGGCCTGAGCAGTTAGCCAGTATTCAGGGCCTTGCAGGATTGTTTCCATTAGGAGAAGTTAATAATATGTGTTGGGTATTTTATTGGTGCAGTTCTATTTGCTTACAAATAATGTACAAAAAGTCTAGTTTCCATGAACACAGTGGAAACAAACAACTGATCAGAAACCCCCCAGTAGACTTTTCCAGTGAACTTTGACTCCACAAGCCCTGGTCTCCATTTCCTCTCAGGGTCACTCTCACAACAGTCTTTCTGCTGGCTTTTTGTGCCTCTAACACCCACAGTCTGCAAAACAAAACATCTAGCACTTGTGAACTGCCAATGGCAAACTCATTGGCTCACAATACTGAGCACTGACTAGCCACACAGCCTATCACCTTGGGCAGTCCCCCCCATTTCCAGTTATCTTTATTATAGGAAAGGGGTTTCATAGCATTTTGTTCATTTCAGTAAGAGTGCTGCTATTGTGTCGCTGCTGCCATGTCAACTCAGCAGATAGTAACTAGTCACGTTCTCTAGTTCCCTACTGATCATACTATAGATCAGGGGTGACCAAACTTGTGGAACTCAAGAGCCACATAAGTTGATTATTAAACCTTTGAGAGCCTCACTAAGGCATATAGTCATATTTTACCTACTCCAGAATCACTAACTTTAAAATTCATTGCATGCTTGAATTTTATTGTAAAAAGAGGGCAAATATTGATCCTACTAATATCAGATTTTAATTACCAAATGTTACCATGAAAACTAGACCTACCTGTACAGTAAAAACTTAGCTTCTCCCTGCTGTCCTGACAATGCCATGGCTTCTCCCCACTCACTCTGACCATGCCACCACTTCTGCCCACCGTCCCAACCATGTCGCGCTTCTCTCTGTTGTCCCAACCATGCCACCACTTCTCCCTGCCATCCCAACCCCCTCCCTAACCCCCTGGCGCTTATGCTGGCTCCCCAGGGCCGACTCTGCCCTCCTCAGGCCCCCCTTACCTGGCCACTTCAGCAGCTAGGCACAGGCTGCGGCTTGCTCCACTTGCTTTAAGCCCTGCCCGGGCTGAGCATCCAATATGGCCGCTCAGGGAGCTAGGCACAGGGTGGGGCCCCGCCTTGAGCATGCTCAGAGCATGCTCAGGGCAGGAGATTTAAAACTCATAGGCTGGGGCTGCTTTCCTCTGGCTTTCTTCTGCAAGCTGCATTTTTTCATTCAAGAGCTGCATGCGGCTCCTGAGCCACAGTATGGCCACACCTGCTGTAGATGTATCAAACTGTATAGGTGATAAAGTCACATGCAACTCCCTGTGGTTCAGTTCACAGCATATTCTCAGTTCAGTTTGTGGTACGGGTGGCATGCAATTCCCATTTTAATGAAACTCTAGGCACTGCTATTTGGTATCTGGTACTGCAGTTGCACCTCCATCATCCTTGGCCATCAATTAAACCCATAGGCCCCAATTCAGAAAAGCATCCTCACTCAGGAAAACACTTAAGCATATGCTTAAATCTAAGCAAGTGATTAAGTGCTTCATAGTTAGGAATGGACTTAATTCCATGTTTCAGAGCTCTCTTGAAATGGGTCACAGGTGGTAATACAACAATTTATTGGACATTACAGAAACACCAAAATAGTCTGTGTACTTTATAGGCATATTACTGTGATTTTCTTTTCTGTTGGCCTTTTGATATATACAATTTATTTCACTTTTTCCTTTCTATGTGTGACACTTTAAAGTAACTTTGGCTGGATCCAGTTTTTCAGATGTCTACATTCCTTCTCAAACCAGCTTTCATAGCATTAGAAATAAATTCAGAGGTTTGAACCATTTGATTCAGATTTTGCCCAGCTAATCTACTCAAATTGGTAGCTTGGTGAATCTATAAACATTTCAATTATACAGTGTAATAGATGTGTGTGCTTGTACCTGTTGTAAAAGTGGTAGTTGATCACTGGAATTGACCCAGACATTCATATGTTCATGGTATAGATAATGTCTTCTAAGAGCATTGCTTCATCAGAGGTGGAACATTCCAGGTAAAGTGTGCATCATTTTTGTTGAATGCATGATTTCAACAGGGTGGAGGGTGAAACAGCTGCATGAGCTCCTAATTGACACAAAGGACTATTGCTAATCAGATATACTGCTATTCTGCACTATACATCTTCTTGTGTCATTGAGGCTGACTGGCTGCTTTTCAAAGGTCAAGTGTGCTTCAGACTCAGATTCTCTATATTCTGCATGGAGCATGGAGTAGCTGAAAGATTATCCTTCTAGAAAACGTACAGTATCATAGCATTAATGCTCACCACAAGGTGCTGATAAAGCAAAGTAATATTAGTTTTTTTTAAAAGTGTATTTGAAAACAAAAGGACAAAAAAAATTTAAAAAGTAGCAGCACCTTCCTGTAGAAAGTGATGTGATGAATTGCTCGATATATCTTGCTACATTTCTAGAAGGAATAAATGTATAGAAGGTTATTCCACAACTCTAAGAAATTCTATCTCCATTTGGCCTGTGACCATTATCAAATTCAGTCTCCTAGCCAGTGGTTTTAAATATCTTTCAATTACATTAAAATTAAATCTGAATGACAAACAATGTTTTCAAATATGCCTGGATGCTTGGTTGTGTATTATTACTCAGGGTCGGAATTATGATTTTTCAGTAACACAGACAAAAGAAATCATTTTCATGGGTTTTCAGAATTATATGGCACAAATCTGAGACTGACAAAACCAGTCACATAAAGTATTGAAAGATCATATAGGCTGAAATGGGGGGTGAAATACTGACTCAACCGGTATCAGAGGTAAAATGCACATTGACTTCAATGAGTCCAAGATTTTATCCATAGAGCTTGATCCAAAGTCCATTAAAGTCAACTAAAAACTCCCCATTGACTCTGGTAATAGGTGGATAGAGTATAAAAGTGTTTTGGGAAGTATGAGTTACATTTAATAATGATGTGTGATCATGTTTTGGATACTGATGCAGTCTTCCATAGGACACAAGGATTCATTTTAAATTCCTTTTAAACAAAATAAATAGAAAACCCTCAAAAACCACTGGCTAGTGATTAAATGAAATTGAAGAACGTATAGTACCCAGACACTTGCAGTGGTAGAAGGAATTATTTGCTTTATAATTCATCGGCCATTTTCACCTGCTTTAAAGAAATATCATTCTGATATGCCTTAAACTGCCTGTTCCTTTGTGAAACTCTTGATTTTCTACTCTACAATCCATGCATTTCAAGCTGCATTTCATATTGTAAAATGTCTTTATGAGAACTATGGTTTAGTACATCATTACATCTTTTTTTAAAACCTGCATTTTCATTTTGTTTTCTTTGGTAAGCAGTATATTTCTCTTATATTTTATATAAAACTTGCTCTAATATTAATATAATATAATAAAATTCACTGATTTTTAAAGGAAATTACCTTTGGCAGAGAAACTATCTGACTGTGGGTTTACTGTAAACTGTATCAAACTGGTTGCTTAGAGAGCAATGCTCAGTAAGAGCACTGTTTCCTGGGACCATCCTTCTTTCTATCCAACCTTGTGCCGAGTCGTCTCAGATCTGGGTTAAAAGAGAAAGTCTGGTCTCACTGAGAAGGTTGGAAGAGCTCAGGGCACTTGTTAATATAGTCTACTTGAGGAAACAGGAGGTAATGATTGCACACTACGTGAGCGCTCTCTACTGACCACACTCAGAACAGCAACAATGTTAGCCACAGATGTGGATGCATTTGTTGTCCTGGTGTGAATGAAGAAAAGTATGCTACTGGAGGAGGCTATGTGAGAGAAGGCTACAGAACTAAAGGTGTCAGTTGCAGAGATACTGAAGACCCTCTTTGAGCCAGCCTTCACTGGTATCAAGTGAAGTGGAGAAAGCTTATCCACATAGTAGAAGCAAAATATTTTCTCCTTATATTTGAATACTCAGATGTAGCTGTGTCACCTGTGTAAAATGAAGTTTAAAGGCCACCTAGTACTTTATACTATCTCTTTTTTGACTGCCCTTGCAATTCAGCATGGGTATATAGTGATAATAATGTATGGAGTGATTATTAGAAGTTTTACTGACATCATCTCACTGGGGTGTAGAGTTTTGAAAATAAAACGGAAAAAATAGAGTGAACTGCCTTGTTTCTATTTCTGTCCTGTTTCGTGTTTGTTTAGAGTATGTCAAAGATAAAAACAGTTTTCCACATCCATTCAGTGCCACAAACCACTAACATAGCTCTTCTATTCTTGATGAGCTGGGCTGTCAGGTTAATGCAATTGTAAGAACCAGGCCAGTTTTAAAATCTTCTCATCTACTGTTATCCTTCTACTGCTTTCTCTGATTGTTTTTCTTGTGTTATCTGATGACTGTTTAACTTTTTCTGATTCATACTATCAAATGATTTTCCCTAGCATTTTCAGATACTTCATTATTGGATTCTGTGGGAGCTGTTTACCAAATGTTACCAAAGCAATGATTGCATCATCATTTATCCTCTAATATTGTAATACCCAGACAACCTATTTAAGGTGCTAGTTCCACAGTCTAATACTACCAGGGTACGATAGGGTCCCGTTACATCATAGCAAAAGGGATGAAGGAAATTGATTCAGGAGAGAACTGAGCAGAGGGACTAACATTCCAGATATGGAGGTTAGAATATGTAGAATTTAGACTATTTAATATAATTGAAAAGAACATAGAAGGTGTGATATCAAGCTATTGAGTGACTATCAAAAAATCAGCAGGGCAAAATAATTGAAAAAATAAATTACAGTTACACTAATGTGGAGAGGGATTACCTACAGTTGAGAAATCTTGTAAATAATGAGCTTCTGTTTTTTTTCCTCCTTCCTAGGTAATGTTTTCATTGATAAGCCCTCATCAATATTTGCCCAAGTGGCTGAGGAGCAGACATCAATCATCCCTGTCCATCAGGTTATTGACAAGGTCAAAGGGTACTGCAATACTCACTCTGACAACTTCTATAAAAATATTATCATGTCAGATACATTCAGCCACAGCACAAAGTTCTGACTGGGTTTCTGAACTTCTGAACCAAAGAAAGACAACACACAACCTAGAAACTCTAAATGGTGGAGGACTTGGAGACTGAGTGGGAAAAATTCTTACCAAACTTAGTCGTTTTTCCCACTTTATTTTGTCATTAACATCTTCTCAAGGGAAGGTGTTTCCACCCATAAGAGATATAGTCATTTTCCTTACATGAGAAATGCATATTGACAGTCCCTATCATGAAATACTTTACAAAAGAGCAAATGTATTCCAGCCAACAGGATACCTGGACAACACATTTAGGTGTGATCCTATGTATAGCTTGCAAGACTGAAGAATATCTATAAGCCCATCAATAAATAATGTTGGGTATGAAAGGTTGCAAGACTTGAGTCTGTTAGAGGAAACAGGAGAAGTATCCTAAAGTACACACAGATTTTTGGATGCAGCTTTCTTGGTTGGTCTCTTCTTCATGAAGAATGTGGCTTTTCCTTACTGTTTTGTCAAACTTTTGCTGTTTAGGTATCCAATGTCAACAGTGTTTTCCACAGGTGAGGAAAGCCCCAACTCCAATGCCAAAGGATTGTTTTGGACAAAAGAATAAACACGTCTCCAGGGCTAACCACACAAAGGAAACTGGATCCAAATCCTGCATACAGAAACTAGTGTATGAACTGAGTCACACTGTATCCATGTGCACAGCAAAGCATTTATCACATAACATGTGCTCCGGGATTTATTTGCAGATAAGGGTGTGCAGGTCACTGATAACTCTTCTGCAAATGTTAAAGCCGTGTGTGCGTGCATGCGTGCATGGTTTCAGTTGTTGCAGCATCAGTACATACGGTAATTCCAGACTTTGCACAAAGTCAAATGTTTTGATAATCTTTGATCATTGCATGCAAAAAAGCAACACCTCCCACTGTAACCATTACACTGAGACACATGATCCCATGCTGATTGTTCCTGTTGGTCAAGGGAAATGGAATTCATTGGCATGTACACAAATAGCAAATATTATGAGGGATCCCACACTGTGTAAATCATACAATGCTATAAAATGTATTAGTTGCACTACATTACAGATCCCTTGTACACTTCTGGTTAGCTTGTCACTGTGGCCATAATACATGTCCAGAGAACTGCTTTCACATGACACTACAATTTATGAAGACTCTGATGGTCACAGTACATTACATAATAGCATTCAGCATCCATATCTTCAAGCTTTTACCTGACATCAGTCAATTCAACTAAATGTAGATCAGTGCTGTCTGAGATGCAACAGCGAAGCAAAACAAACTTGAGTTCTACATTATTGTCCTGTGTGCACAACTACACTGAGTTCTAAAGTGTTTGCAGAAGGCAAGATAAAATACCTTACTTTTCCAACCTATGTGACCATATCTTATGGTGCCATATGGCCCATTTCTTACAGTATAGCAAACATGCACAACTGTTTTTGAAAATATGTAGAAAACCTATGCAAAAACTGTGAAACACCTGTAAATGCAACTTTCATTTTAAATTTCAGTAGTAGAACTGCCCAGAAAATGGGATTTTTCCAATAAAATTTCAACATACAATGTTTTATTTCCCCAAACAGGCCATTTTCATCAAATCATTATTACCTAAAAATTTCAACCAGTTTTGTTCATCACACTTCCACAAACCACTAATATACTGGTATTCAGCTATCAATACTCATCTGAAAAGCTATTAGATGTTCAATTACAGGGTGTTTGGACTTGTACCTTTTTAAATGCCTTGCATCCACTCTTGTTTACAGAGATCCTATTCTTCTTTGACCATGCAAGTGGAATATTTTTCTGAGCTACAAACATCTTGATCACTGCAGGGGAGAAGTATGTTTTAATCACATTCAAGCCAGAAATACTGTTGTGAAGTAAAGTTACTACAAATCAAACCCAATCAAACCTTTTTCATGTTAGAGCAAAATCCTTAGTAACCATACAATCTAAATTTATTCTTACTGACTTCAAATGTAATTACATTAGGGATGAATTTGGTCAGATACTTTTACCATGGTGAAGGATTTAGGGAAAACTTGTGTTTCACCATTTACAGAACTTATATAATATTGTCCCACTTACCTCACTGCAGTAGATCACATTCAGATAGTAGTTTACTGTGAGATTTGTGCATGGCTAGAACATTCTGTAGTGAAGTGATGGAAAAGAAAGCACTTCTGGAAATTGAGAAATGAAATGCAACACAATAATACAAAAGAAAGCATAAAAGAAATATCCTGGTTGAAGTCTAGCTGTAACCTAACCATCAGATTAATGTACAATCGACTATATTTTTGCTAAATTAAAAAATTTCTTTCTTTTTTACTACCATGTAGTAGTCTTTAACTGTCTATGTTCTTGAATGCTCTACTTATGCAATGTAAAACCTCTACTTTTTTGTTGACATAACAGAACCTCCCTTGTATATATTTATTTATTTGTGAAGTTAAATGTGTCAATATATATTTTAGTTCCATAATCCGTCCTTGTTATTTTAAGATTCTGCTTTATTATAGGAAGAGAGGGAAAGAATCGTCCCATGTATTTTTTCCAAACATCTTGTGAAACAATTTACCGTAGTTGTATCTTTTATCAATATGAGGGGAAATAGTGTAATTTGAAGTATTAGTCAGTGGAATTTAGTGTAACTGATTTAAATGGAAAGAAATATTTTTCATTAAATATTCATGGTGTTAGATTATGAAGAATTAAAATATTTTAATAATGAATGGGAGTTTTTTTCTTTCTTGGAGTTCGATGGGAAAACATTATTTGATGGAATGTTGGAAAATAAGCTGTCGCTTACTAAATAAGGGCTTTGGGGTTTGCTTAGTCCGGGAATATATCCAGTTTACCAGGGAATGTATTTTGCAGAATCAAGTTTTTCTTGTTGTCATTAATTCAATGCCAAATCCAGTGAATGATTTAAGATTTATGTGGGGTCATTCATTCAGTGGCAACCTCCTTATACTGATTCACTGAAAGGAGAACAAAAAGCCAAAATACCGTATGCTGCCATGCTATTTTCACAGGAATATTAACAGATCATCTTAAATTCTTATTTACACCAATGTAGTTAGTTATTTGCTTCCATTTGTTTCTAGGAGCAGAATTTGGGGCTTGTGTATGACTTCAACACCTTAGCAGGGTTTAAGCTGGACCTCTGAATATATAGTATTTTGACTAATCACTGCTGAAGTATTTTAGCCAGTCATCATACCCAGGGCCGTCCTTAAGGGGGGGCAGGAGGGGCAACCGCTCTAGGCCCCACGCTTTTGGGGGCCTCACGCTTTTGGGGGATCCCACGCAGCTGGCTGGAGTAAGGAAGCAGGGAGCTTTTTCAAGCTGTGGGACTAGGGAGCCGCTCTGGCTGGTCAGGGAAGGGGGAAGGGAATTCAGACAGGCAGCGTTTGGTTACAGTAACTCTTAAGTAGCCACCTTCCCACAACTGCTCCCTGAGGGGAAGAGAAAGGGCAAGTGTTGAGATAAAACTTATGGAGCCAGCCTCAGTCAAGCAAACGGAGGCAAAGGCAGGAGAATGTCACATCCCCAACCTTTACTAAACAGGACCTTCTCTGTGAATTTACATCAGCATCTCCAGAAAGTGTTCTCAGATATTAAAGAACTTTCTGCCTTGTACATTTAACAACAGTTTTCAGTCTTCAGGGATGTCTTTTTGAGCAAACTTCTCTGTGCAGATAATGATCTATTATACCTGAGAGAAAAGACCCCAGGCTAGCGCTCATATGGAAATACTGGGTTTTTAGGGTTAATGGCCATGAATCAACACAGTAAAGAAGTTTTTTGTCCTTCCTTCTGCACTGTAAATAAGCCCCATTGGCAGTGATTGCAGTCAGAGCACCAGTCCCAAAGCATGGCAAAGAGGAAAACAACTGTGGCCATGTGGGTCTAGTTTAGCGAAACAAACAAGGAATCCTGTGGCACTTTTAAAGACTAACAAATTCATTTATTTGCTAGTTTTTAAAAGTGCCACAAGACTCCTTGTTTGTTTTACATCAGGGTATCTGAGAGGAGGCCAAAGGTCCCTTGTTTCATCCTCTCATCCTCAAAAAGTACCTGAGTTTCATTACTTAGATCACCTGCAAAGCAATGAGGAATGTATGACTACATATATTAAAATAAGACAGGAAAGGAGAGAGTCAGGCAGCATAAAGGAAATAACATGCATCAGACAATTGGAATCCAGTGCTTTAAGGTGAGAGAGCACCTGAATTTATTTCTTGATATCATCCAAAAATAGCTTCCCCCTCTCTGAATTTTCAATTTAAAAAAAAAAAAACTTGATCTAAGAAAAATTATTAAACTTGTAAAATTGTGTTCCCATCTTGAACAGAAAACCAGCACCACAAAGAAGCGTACCTCCAGATGCTCCTGTCCACTTGGCTGTGAGGTTGATGAGATATCACCAGGACACATTCAGTATTGCCTACCCTAAACATCAAAAATAGTCACAAGTCTGGCTTCAATATATCATTAAAACTTACTTAAAAAAAATAAATGTTCAAAGAAATAATAAATGGGGAGGAACTATTGTCTCTGACTTCTGGGTTTTGAGTCTTTAGGATAAAGTCAGGTCATGTTTTTCTGCTTCTCTCTGCAACTTTTTAGCCTGAGGGCTAGACATTTATGATTTTATTAAAGAAAAATTATGACACTGCCCAGTGTTCCCTCTAAGCTGATGATGCAGCTGAACAAGTTACGGGTGCACTCAGGGAATCAGTGGGCAGCAGGGAAGAAGCCCGTTGGGGCCTGGAGAACCAGCGGGGAACTTGCTCAGCTGCATCATCAGCTTAGAGCAGTGGTTCCCAACCTTTTTCAGGTTGAGGACCCCTTTGTAACAAAAAAAAAAAATCTTTGTGGACCCCCCCCCCCAGCTGATTATGTAATCTGGCCTGCATGGGCAGACTCTGGCCCGCATCAGTGGGAGAGCTGGTGAGCAGCGCTGCCACCACCATTGCCCATGCCACCAGGGAGCTGAGCCACGGCAGCTGTGGTCCCCTGCCCTTGCCCCTGCTGGGGAGCTGCTGTGGGAAAGGCAGCCCGGGCAGGGAGCATCAGGGCTGTAGCTGGATTCCAGCCCCGGGTAGGGAGAGGCTCCGCAGACCCCCTGCAAAGTGTCTGCAAACCTCTGGGGGTCCCCAGACCACAGGTTGGGAACCACTGGCTTAGAGGGAACATTGCGCTGAAAAGTTTAAAATGGGTGGGGCCCCACACAAACTGATTCATCCTGGGCCGCGCTCCCCCCCCCAGGGATGGCCCTTGTTCATACCTCTTAGCCAAAACATATTATGAGAAAAGTTAAGCAGTTGCCGAGGCTGACCTGCAAAAGTTCTAATGACAAGCTTCAAAGAGCAGCAAAAGCTATTGAATGTATTTCATCAGCAGAGAAAACACACTTACAATACATTAAAAAGTTGGAGGACTGTCTAGAAAAATGTTTTGACATACTCACAAACTGAGTAGTTCCAAAGGGTAGTCATGTCAGTCTAGTTCAGCAAAACAAACAAGGAATCCTGTGGCACTTTTAAACTACTAACACATTTATTTATTGCATGAGCTTTCATGGGAGAAAATCCTACTTCATCAGTTGCTTGAAGATGGAGCACATACTGAACGGGAGGAAAGTAAATGCAGGGTGGTGGAAGGATCAGGTCAGACAGTAACAGCAAATCAAAACAGTTGTTTAGATTCAAACAGTGGAGAAGAGCGTATTGGAGGTGAGGTGATTTTACAACAGGTGATTTTACCTGCAAGACTCATTATTTGACCACTGAGTAGAGTACCATCTATTTTTTCCTGAACTATAATTCTTGGGATTAATTTTATTATAATACAAAAATGACATGAGCAATGCTGCTTTGCTATAGCAAATCAAAGCAAATGTTGCAGTTGCAAACATTTTCCATCATTTTGTACAGCCCTACCAACTAAGCAAAGCAGCTCAATTCATTAATTGGCAACCAACTAACAAAAAATAAGTCATCTCAGTCTTGAATGAGTGCTAGATACAGGGTTTTTCACAGAGGGAGAACAGAAACTTAAACTAATATCAGTGAGACCACCTACTGTCATTTACTTGTACTCCATAGATTGAATGGTTACTTCTAGCAGGTCAGGTTTCTGTAGCAGATGAGATCTACATCAGATTGTTCATTATAAGATCCTTAAACTACTGCCAAGAATTGCTTTTGGGCACGTAGATGATGTCACCCATATTCTACCTACACGCTGAAAAGTATTAATCAGACAAAGAATCCTGTGGCACTTTAAAGATGAAAAATTTATTTATCACATGAGCTTTTGTGGGAGAAAATCCCACCTCATCAGACGCTTTGAAGATAAGGGAGCTTACAGAATGGGAGGAAAACAAATGCAGGGAAGTGTAAGCCATAGGATCAGGTCACACTAACAGGAAATCAAAACAGTTGTTACCATTCAAATGCTGGGAAACAGCACATACAGGGAATGAGGTCAAATCACATGTTGTAATGGGAAAAGAAGCCATACTCATATTTAATCTTGCTTTCACACTTTCGGTTTTACCTAGCAGTTCCAATTCTGCAGTTTCGATCTGTTACCTGTTTGCTTGAACACAGCTATTAACAAATCCTCAGTGGAGTGAGAAGGGCGCTTGACATGAACCTTTACTGGTTTTTTGAATATATATACATTTATAATATAATTTGGACAATTATTTTGAATTGGCGTAAACTGTTTGGTGTAAGCTTGTGGATGCATGTGGTATAATATAGAAAAGGCTATACTTTAACCCTAATGAGATGTTTAAGAATAGGCTTGCACTTTAATAGTGGGTGCTGTTAATTTAAACCATATTGCCTAATACAGTTAAACATGTAATCTTGCTGAGGTATGGTGAACCCATTCTTGTACTGCTACTACACTACTATGCATTATTATGCAATACAAACAATGCTACAAAGTTTCAGGGAATGAATGTAGTTTACAGCATTTATTTTTTTGTCCAGCAATAATTGTGATTTACAGTCTCAATATCAACTGAGTAGTAGTAGCATGGCTGCGATTGTGTGGGTAAATGTTCCTCCTCCCATCCTTGTCCCCATGTATTTTACAAACCCTGTTGCCAACTTTGCCCACATATCTGCACAAAAGACACCATCATAGGCCCTAACCAAGTCAGCTACTCCATCAAAGGCTTGACCACTTGGTCATCCCCCAATGTGAGTTATGCTACCATGTGCTGGAATTGCCGCCCCCCCCCCCCCCCGCCTTATACATTGGACAAACACAACAGTCTCCAGGCAAAAGAATGAATGGCCACAAATCTGACATCAGCAATAAAAACTGATAGGGGAACACTTCAGTCTTCCTGATCACGCCATTAATCATCTGTTGCTTGGGCAAACAGCTAACAAACCAAGGCTTCAAAGAGACACTCCAGAATTGGAATTCATATGTGGATTTGACACCATCAACTTAGCGGTAAATAAAGACTACGGGTTTTTTCTTCCCATTACAACAGGCAATTTTGCTGTCCTTTCTCCCTCACCACCAATGGTCCCTGTAAGCTGCATGGCACTGCTGCCCGGCGCAGGGGACACTGCCAGCCGTGCACGGCAAGCAGCCAGAGTCCCTACCCAGCCAGAAGGCTCTGTCTTCCAGCCAGCTGAGCGCTCCTCCAGAGCTGGGGGGGGGGGTTTAAAACTCCCACCCAGAGAAGCTCTGACAGACCATGCTCAGAACATCTGAGGATGCTCCATCAGTGCTTCTCCAGCTGAGGAGCCATGGCTTGGCCAGACACTCCAGAGGCCAGGTAGGGGTGTGGAGGTTCAGCCACCTGGGGGTTACCAGGGGAGCATGTTAGGGTGGGAGGAGGGGGACTGGGCTGGCTTGGGGAGGCTGACTGGGAGAGCAGGGGGCAGGATCAGGCTGGCTGGGGATGGTGGGTGACCAAGAAAGCAGGGGGCAGGCTCTAATCTATATGGGGCGAGGGGCAGGATCAGGCCCATGGGGGTGCTCAACACTCCCCTATACGTGGGGTTCAAGTAAAGCACAATGCCCCAGCAAAAAAAACAGGGTGTCGTGTGGCATGTAAAGACTAAAAGATTTATTTTTTTGAATGAGCTTTCATGGGAGAAAATCCCACTTCATCAGATGCTTCAAAAGCTCATGCAAAAAATAAAGCTGTTAGGGTATGTCCACACGTCACTTTTATTTCGAAATAACACTGGTTATTTTGAAATAAAAGAGATTAGGTCCACACAATATATTCTTATTTCAAAATGTCAGGATCTGTCATTTCAAAATAAGAGCCATCAGTTCAAAATAGCTTAAACCTCCTTAAAGAGAAACGGCTGTTATTTTGAAATGGTTAGTTCGAACTAATGCTGTTTGGACGTGTTATTTCGAAATAACCACTATTTCGAAATAACACTTTTGCCCTTCGCTTTCCCAGGGTGCCTTCCTTTTAGTCTATATTGGGTGGGGGCCTGGCCCAGGGAGGGGGGCCATGTTGCCACACCTCCCCTGGTGCCCCTCTCCTAATGTGAAATAGCAAGTCCTGTGTTTGGAAATGCTATTTCACTTTGAGATTTTCCCTTAATTCGAATTAACTTAGTTTGAAATAACTTATTTAAGTGCCACACGACTCCTTGGGGTTTTTTTTGCTGGACTAGACTAACACGGCTAGCCCTTTGGAAATTGACAATGCCCCAGAACAGTGTTCCAGGGCCCACAAATTTGAGGGCCCAGCGTTCCAGGGCCCAGAGGACTAAAAATATTGGGCAGAACGCTGCATTCCACCCTGCCAGGCTGGCGCTGCTTCACGGCAAAGCAGAGAATCAGTCCCCCCCCCCCCCCAACTCTCCAGACACCCAGCCTGCACAGACAGGCTTAGCTGAGGCCAGCGAGCCAGCCTGCCTGTCTGCTCTCAGCTCTGCTTTGCCCTGCCCAGGGCTTGCTGAGACTAAGGCTATGTCCACACATACATCATTATTTTGAAATAACCCATTTCGAAATGAGTTATTTCTAAATAAAGTCCTATTTCGAAATAAGTTAATTCAAATTAACAGTTTGTTAATTCGAATTAAGGGAAAGCCTGCTTTCGAAATAGCCATTGTTTCAAAATGGTTATTTTGCACCAAGGCCGTTTGGACATGTTGTTTTGAAACAATGGTACCTAATGCTGTTGTTTCGAAACAACCATTTTGAAACAACGGCTATTTCAATTAGATGCAAGGTTTGACAGTTTTGAAATAATGGCCATTATTTCGGAACAACGGGTCCCGTTGTTGCGAAATAATGGTGCGTCATGTGGACATGCCGCTTCCTTTTCGAAACAACCTCTGTTGTTTTGAAATAAGAAGCCTGTGTGGACATACCCTAAGAGACTACGAACTGCTGCCCAAGCCTGCCTGGCTGCAGCACATAGCTCGTCTCTTTGTTGCAGGGGAAAAAAGGAGGGAAGTTTGAATCCCTCCATGTCCTCCCCCCACCCTCAGCCTCTGGGCAGGCAGCATGTGCACCTGGCAGCAGAGCTGGAACTACAGCTTCTGGTGCCTGGGACAGAAAGCCAGAAAGGTGCCCCCCCCGTCCCCCCCCGTCCCGTCCCGATCCAGCCCAGGACCTGATCCATCCTGATGGGAGGGGGGAGGTGCCTCCCCTGCTGCCGGGCAAAAGCAGCTGGAGCCCCAGTGTGGGGGGGGGGGCTTCCCCCACCAACAGGCGAGGGTGGCTGGAGACCCAGTGGGGGGGTTGCTTCCCCTGCTGCTGGGCAAGATCAGCCAGGGACATTCGGGGCAGGGCAGGAAAAATTCCCCCAGCCCCTGCCCTGCTCCAGGAGGAATGTGCCTAAAATTCCCCACCTGGGTCTTTGCCCTGTTTGCCCCACTCGAGTTATGGCTCTGCCTGGCAGGGCTCTGACTCATCTCTGTTCCCCTGACCATCAGCACAGAAGTAAGTACAGGGCCCAAGCCACAGGGGAAGGAAAGGGCAGCTGGGGGGGTGAAGCAGGCAGCAGGACACCAAACGGGACCCCAGGCCCAGCATGGGACCCTGGAGGGTGAGTAAGGGCTGGGGCTAAGGTGGGGAGGGCTGGCTGAGAAGTAGTTTGGGGTGAGTGCCTGAGCAATAGTGGGGGGGGTGAATGAGTGAGCGAGACCCAGGTGGGACAATAGTGCCCAGCTGCAGTGGTTTGGGGCCAGGTGGGCATCAGGGTGGGAGGAGGTTTCAGCGCACTAGTGTTGGGGGGGGGAACAGGTGGTATGGGGTAAATAGCAGGGAGTGGACAGTTTTGGGCCAGGCAGGGCAATAATGGGCAGGGGGCATGGCCTAGTAGTTTTGAGCCAGGGAGGGCACTGAGTTGTGGGGTGGTTTGGGAGCAGTAGCAGGGGGCTGTTTTGGGCCAGGGGGGTTAGTTTGGACCAGATGAGGCTACAGTAGGTGGTTAGGGGCACTTTTTTGCAAGAGTTGGGGTATTAACAGCCAGGAAGTGCCCCCCCACCAATGTTCCCTCTAAGGGGAGAGGGCAGCTGAGCAACTCCTGTTGCTCGCTGCACTCCCCCCCCATGGGGCCCACTGCGCAGCCCCCCCCCCCGCTTCCAGCAGTGCCCCCCCACTCCCGGCATCGCCCCCCCTGCTCCTGGCAGCACGCCCCCCGGCTCCCACTCGCCCCCCCGCTCCTGCTAGCTCCCCTGCTCCCAGCATCACCCCCCCACTCCTGCTAGCCCCCCTGCTCCCACTCGCCCCCCCGCTCCCGGCATCACCCCCCTGCTCCTGCTAGCCCCCCCCCCA
>ML682021.1:20933402-21274397 GCA_007922195.1 Podocnemis expansa
TTGCAAAAAAGACTCCTGCCCAACGAAGCTTTGCCTGACCTTGCCCACACCCCCCCCCCACCCCCGGCATCCCCCCCCCCGCTTCCACTTGCCCCCCCCTGCTCCTGGCATCACCCCACCCCCAGCCCTCACAAACTTACTTTGGGGTTGGACTGGAGTGGCAGGGCCCAGCCCTAACTCCTGGGTCAGAGAAGCTCTATGGAGCATGCTCAGATTTTCTGGGCATGCTCCGTTATAGCTTCTCTGGGCAGGAGTTTTCAAAACTCCCAGCCGCAGAGGAGCTCTATGGAGAGACGCTGGCTGCCGGCAGTGTGCTGCCGGCAGCCTTTGCTGTGCTGCAGTGCACCAGCACAGCTTACAGGGAACATTGCCCCCCACTATCCCTTCTCCCCTCTGCATCAGGGTCGCTTTTTATAGAGCAATAACTGATGCATATGGTACTGAGAAGTGGTTGCAAATGCCCACCTGGAGTGGGGCTCACACATGCATGAAGGGGGCCTGGAGAATACAGGAAGGGGGTCCAGAGATTAGGAGGGTTCCAGGCAGGGATTAAAGTAATGGGGAAAGCCCAGGAACATGTTCCAGGGCCCCCTTTTTTAGGAGGACAGTGTTCTGGGGCCCCCTAAAGTAGGGGAACACACTGGAATGCTGCATTCCAGGGCCCCCCAGGCCGGTTGAGGGAAGGGGCTGCAGGCTGGGGCAAGCTTGGCAACCCCCCCCCCACTTTCCTGGCACTTGTGCAAGCCCCACCCCTTCTTGCTGAAGCCAGGTGGCACCCATGGCCCAAACCCAGTCTCCGGCCCATATGCCCTCTTGCCTGCACTGCAGCCTCCCTGCCCCTAGCCCAGCTCCTTAGCTATGTTGGCGACATGGGTACGGGGGCCAGGAGGGGGATTGGGGAGAGGCAGGCAGCCAGCAGGGAAAGCATGGGAAAGGAAGAAGGAGTTGAAATGGTGGGCTGTGGAGGGGGTTGGGCGGGCTGAACGGAGGTGGAGTGAACACAGGGGAGCTGGGGCTGAGTGGTTAGGAGGGCTGGAGCAGGGCCATGGGGGCAGTGAGCTGACAGAATGGGGATCGGGGCTGAAGAGGACAGGTGGAAGGAGGGGTCCAATGGGTGGCAGGTGTTTTGGAGACAATAGTTGGGTTGGGACGGCAGGCCTTTGGGGGGCAGTAGCTGGGTTGAGGGGCAGGCATTTGGGGGGCAGTAGCTGCAGAATGTGAAAGGGGTTCGCATGTGTGTGAAGGGAGCCCACGCGTGTATGAAGTGGCTTCGGACCTGCGGGAAGGAGGCCCAGAAATTTAGGAGGGTTCTGGGGCCTGCCAAATTATGCTTTAACCCCTGGTTCCAGGACCCGTCAAATTATACTTTAACCACTGCTGCTGTATACCATTCTCCACTGTTTGAATCTGAACAACTGAATTGATTTGCTGTAACAGTCTGACCTGAGCCTAACGTCTGAACAGCGTCATTTCGAAATAACAGCCATTTCGATTTAAAGAAGATTTAAGCTATTTTGAAATGACAGCTCTTATTTCAAAATGATGGAGCCCATCATTTCAAAATAAGAATACATCATGTGGACCTAATCTCTTTTATTTTGAAATAACCAGTATTGTTTTGAAATAAAAGAGATGTGTCGATGTACCCTTAGTCTTCAAATGTTTCACCAGACTTCTCATTTGTTTTGCTGACCTAGACAAACACAGCCACCCCGTTTGGAACATATCCTGAAGTGTGGCTCATTGTCAGACATTGCTATTGATGGTGTAGCATATATTGCAAAGATTTGCTATCCACAAATCAGCTGTTTAGATGTCTGTTTTAGTAAAGCTATGGCAAAGCAGAGAACAATAGCCTAGGACAAGCAGTTTTTTCCATCCAACATAAACTAATCCAAGGAGTCAAGTTTTCCTATGATACCAACATGGGCTCTTTCATTTTGATTTCACCCATACTGCATTAGCCCACACAACAAGCCTTAGCAGCCTCCTCAAGGTCACTGTTTATTTGAGGCCAGTCTTATGTGTCGTGGGCCCTTCTCTTGCCTTTTTAAATCTCTAAATAAGCTTCATGTATTCTTCTAGCCATTTTTTCTGTGATCCCAGGGGACTCACCATCCTGGTGCCTTTAAACAAACTTCCTTCTAGTAATGACAATACCCTTTTAAACGATAATACAGTTTGGGGACTATGCTGTCCCAGCCAGTTTGTGCTAATAGCCCTACCTATTTCTTGCAGTGTCTCATGCTGCACAGTAGCAAGGGCAGTGCATAGCAGTTCTGAGACTGGACATGTGACATGTTTTAAAAAAAAAGATGCTTACCATGCACAAAAATCTATCTGTGGCCTTTGTTCCACTGAACTGTGATCAAATGTGTCAGCAGCCACCAAATCTGTCATGGATATATTCCATGTGCAACTCATACATTTGCGGTTGAAAAAAAAAATCTCATTAGGCCCCAGCGGTCACTGGTTTATGGTCAGTGTCAGGTAACATAGGCTCCCATAAATAGAAACATGAAACATTTTACACCCATACGTTAAGGCAGAAGCTGCCTCCTTTATCTGAGCAGATTGACAGCCACTTTTTGTTATAAGCTTATAATCTCCCATTTTCACCATTCTGGTGTAAGTGGATTGCAGTGAGACCCTCCATGCAGGCATCTGAGGACAACTTAGTTGTGCATTTACGGTCATAGTGCCTCAGCACTGGGGCCTCTTAATTAACACCTTCTGCTTCTCATAGACTTTAAGATTTGCACTCCAAATCCACTGGTCATATTTGCACAGTAGCATGCTGGCTGCTGGTTCAGGTAGCTAAATTAGAACACAAATCTCCCAACAGAAAGGCCTGTTTCAAAGAATCTCAAAGCAGAGATAGTACATTGGACCAATTCTACGGCTTGGTGGTTCGGACACACCTAGCGGCAAGCAGACCAAGATTCAAGTCCTCTTTCTCCAGTGACCTAGTAAGTATTGAGTCAAAGCAGAACAACTTCAATCAGAGAGACTGCAGGACACCAGCATCAGACAGTTCCATAGATCACTGGTTAGACTCGGGCATGCCCATTAATAATGAAAAATCCATTTACATTCCTTCTCCTCTGCTGGCATATCTGCAAGACATGACTTAGGCTCTGGTTATCAGCTGCCTTCAGCCTCGTTATGGGTTGAGTTGAATGTGCTTGTCATTTAATAGTTCTGTAAGCGATGTTTACTGTAAAACACTGTAAAAAATAAAAAAGGCCCAATAGCATCTGCCCAGAAACTGCAATAGTACCATGAAGGCAGAGAGGTCAGCTGAGTGCTGTCCTGAGGTGTGTGGGTGTGCATGTAAAAAAAACACATTGAGGGTGGGGTGGCAGACAAGCAACTGAGAGCAAGAGACTTGGTGATGAAAGCAAATCGACAGCCTGTAAACAGGGTGTGGTGCTGGGGAAAGACTAGAACAGGGGTTCTCAACCTTTTCAGCAGTGTGACATTGCTGGGAGCTTTCCCACCCATGCACAACACACTTGGGGGGCCCTATTTCCAAGCCACCCCACCACCACCACCACCACCAAAAACTCCAGTTTCAGCAGTGGTTTCAAGTGGCCCCTGCTGCCAAAAGGAAACTGCTTGTAAAGCAGTTTTGGTGGCAGGGGCCTAAGCCTCTCCCCACTGCTTTTGGCAAAGTGCTACATCCAAAAGCACTTGAGGGTGGGGGGGACAATTTTTTCCTGCTACTACTTTGAATCAACAGGGCCAACAGAAAAAATCACTCTGTCCCCAGTGCTTTTGGTCAAATGTTGCTAGGGAAAGCACAGTGGGGAGGGCGGGCAGGAGGCAGTTTTTCCTGATGGCCTTGTAAAGTTACAGGGGCAGCCGAAAAATAAAAAGCAACCCCTCCCTCACCTTGCCACTTTCAGCCAAGCACCACCAAAAGTACTAGGGCACAGGGGACACTGCTTTTTTCCTGCTGGTCCTTGTGTTGCCAGCTTTAAAGGGCCAGCACGAGAAACATGGCCCTGGAGAGCTCTCACTGGGTTACTTTGATCAAAGTGCTACTGTCAAAAGTGCTCGAGGAATCTGGCACCGGGGTGATGGCAGAAAGGTGGTTGGGCATCTAAGCTAAAAAGTAATACTTTTTGGTGCCTTCTGCATTTGGAAAAGCAGGCCCTCGTAAATAAACATCAGTGCATCAAAAAAAAAAATCAATCAATCCTTGCCTCTACTTTCAGCTGGAATATGCCCAACGTCTCAAACATTGGCTAGCCGCTGGGTTCAAAAAGAGATAACATCATGATGCTGTCTGAGGAGGTGCTACCACCTGTGGATCACTAGCTGAAAAGGCACCTCCCTGCAGCCTATAGGTATCTAGCTGTGAAGGGCAGGGCTTAGGCCACACCAAAGTTGATGGTACCAAAGCTGCCAGCACCTCTCACTGGCTAGCTCAGGCCAACCTGCCTAGTATGCTGGCTTTTGTGGATGACATTAAGCACTCTTTTTGCCATTCATTGTATAGAAGCCTAAGAACCTAAGGCTACGTCCACACTGACAGCAGGTACAGAGCAGGGACACTGCATGCTTGACTAGCATGGATGTAAGTAACAGTGTAGGTAATGAGGCAGTACTTAGGCAAGAAAAGTCATGCCAGGCCCCTAAATCCTACAGCGTTCTTGACACACCCAGGTGGTGCCTCCCCCAGCTACACTTCTATTTTTAGCAGCATAATGGCTACGGTCTCCTGCTTGCAGAGCCTTTCCCCACTGTACGGAAAGACTCTACCAGCAGAAGTGGGGAAGCTGCTTGCCTTTCTGTGTGCTATGTAGTGCTGTGGACCCTACACAACACCACAAGTGTGGCCTAGGCCCACACATGCTTTGTGGATTCCAGTAATTTTTCAAAGCACATCAGTCCCTATGTGGACTTAGGCCTTACTGTTCAGGTGCCTGTGAAAGCTCTACTTCACGCTGTGTCTGGTTCTAAATGGTTGTGCATTGCACGAAGCATTTCACTGTGGTCCAACCACACACACTAGCAGGGACACTCAGCCCTGAAAGTCAGAGTCCCCAGAACCAAAACCATCCCTCTCTGTGCTGCAGTGGAAAGGGCCATCAGGAAGCACTGCACTGCATCTTCTCCAGGATTTGAACACAACTTTGTTCCCCCTGCCTGTGAAACAGCAGGAAGGACAAGGGTTTGTATGCTGATGTCCAAGGAGCCAGACAGGCTGGTCAACCAGTATCAGAAGCACTTGCTCCCCTGTCTTGGGGGAGGGGGGCAGTTTTATGTACAGCAAACACAGTTCTAACCCAAGGCTAGAGATGACCAACTCACCATTAGTGGTGTACCAACAGGGGTGCCAGCTGGGCCCTTCAATGCCAAGTGGGAGATGGGCAGGGCAAGGCCATATCAGGAGGCAAGGCAGCCACTGTGTTGCTTGGGGTCAGGGACTATGAGCTGGACCCTTGGGGGAATGAGGTCCAGTTTGGACCAACACAAGACTGGGTTAGTCCCCAGCAGTGCCACACCCCTCCTGTCTTCTTCTCAGTTGCATTACTGGCAAGCAGCACATCCTCCACCATGTTGCCCTTCGCAGGTGTGTGTCTGCTCCCCATCACCAGCACACTCCTCCCTGGTCATGCGTCTTCTCTTCCTCACAATGTGGAGGCTCCTGGGCCATTCCCACCACAGCAGAATAGGCACCCTTTGCAAGAAGGAGGAGGGGGCCACAAATGCAAGCACTAGTCTTCAGCTGCTGGAAACCCGTGTTACGCCACAGCAGAACACGGACAATGAAGCAAAACCCAGTCAGTGAAGAGGTTAAACAAAGCGGCCCAGACTGAGGTGGTTGCTGGCACTCAAAGCCAAGGCCTGGCATGGCACATGCTTACAAGGGGGCACTGCGTTCAGTGATGTGACAGATCTGCTGGGGGGAGTGGGAAGGTGGGCGTGTCCCACCAACAGACCCCATGCTGCATAGTGGAAATGATCCTGTGGTGGACTCAAGAGTTAAGGAGAAACCTGAGGCCACAAAGCAAGCACACAGTCTTCCATACCATGACCAACCCTTCCACATGGACTAGTGCTGCTGGGCGTACAGTGTGATGGGTCTGCAAAGGAGGGGAATACACCTGTCAGCCCCTTCCCCAGTGCACTTCCCTTTCCTCTGGCCTTGTAAGAAGAAAGGTCCTGAGCCAGGAAAGGTCCAGGCTCTGTTTGGGAGTGGGAGCCACATGACAGCAGAGAGCTGGACAGAAGCTCCACAAAGTGTAGCTAGAACTGCACATGGAAAAAGTCACGGGTGCTGGTCATTACAGCTGGGGACAGGGATATGTTGAACTGAAGTAGAAGCAGCACAGCTGGGCAGGGAGCCAGTCCAAAGGGGCCCAAGGAAAGTTACTGAGCCTGGCTTGGAAGCCCACAAAAATGTATTTGCTGAAATGAAGCTGAGACTGGAGAGGGCACTTCAGGCCCTAGGCTGAAGAGCCCTGACTGAATGACCTGGACTGCCCCAGAAACCCAAAACCGAATTTCTAGTGCTCATTTTGAACTGTAACTGCTTAAGCCTTTCTACTCAGGGTATCTGGACCTTTTTCCCCTTCCTGCCAGTAGTAGAAACCTTTCCTTTAGCCATGTGTTTTAGTGGTGTTTGGCACCCAGCAGGCTCTCACCAGTAAGGCCTAGCTGCTGAAGCAGCTACAGGGCTTGCCTCTGAAGCACAGTATGCCAAGCACACTGTTGGAACCCTAGGAGTCTTGTAAGCCCAATTATTACAGTATTTTTCAACAACACGAAGCAGCCAAGCAACTTGGCCCAACTGCTAAAGCTGGCTCTTTGTAGCCAGAATACATGAGTGAATGTTGCCAGAAATAGAGCCAAAGAGCACTTCAGCCTAGGGGGATTCAGGAGAAAGAGCAAGTAATATTAACAAATACAGTTAGGATTTCTTTTTTTTCTAGCTGTGCCTATAGACTCAGAGGTCTTGCCCTATTGTAAATCAGGCTCTGCACAGACAGTACCACCTGTACTGTATGGCTTGATCTGCTTGTTCTTTGTTTTTCTGATAGCTCTGGTTCTCCACCTGAAGATACCCCATCACAAACACTCTGCTTCTTTCCTTGCCAAAAAAGGCTCTGAATTTTTGGCTCCTGATTCCTTTTGCGCTGGAGTGCTGGCCAACTCTTTACTGGTTCAATATTAGATTATTTTGGGAGAAGGAAAGGGCATCCAGAAGCCAGATGTGCTTTCGCTGCTGAATGGCACATTCTGACTGTTCCGACAGGGCAGTACTTCACAGCATTGCATGGCCAAACACTGTACAACTAATAATTTTAATAAACAAAAACTTTCCCGTGTATTTTCTTTTCTGCCTCTAATTACAGCATGTTCCAGCAGAGGGCAGTGTCATATTATTCTTTGGAAAGCTGTTTAAAAGGACAAGAAAATCTCCTAAAATTCTTCCATAAATAAGCCTTGGTTCAAATGCTAGTTGGAGGGTTCAAATCAGGATTGCAACCTTGTATATTATTTAGTAAACTTTTACATCACAGCAGAAAGGAATGGCTTGGGTATGCACATATTGGGGTAGAGGACTAGTTGCATGTTCATGGACAGCTTTATGGGAGAGCAGAATACCACTTTCTCTCAAAGACTGCTATATCTTTTCCCTTTACCAGCAAGAGGATATGATGGAAATTTCAGAATCAATTTAACACCTAATGATTCCATTTGACCAGCAACCTTGTTTTGCTGGCCACCAAGCAAACAGAATTTTTTCACCTTTCAAGTTTGCCTACTACTTGTTCCAAACTGGACAGATGACTTGAGTTTCTAAGCTGCGGGCTTGTGATTCAGCAATTTACATTACCATTCAAAGAGAATCAGCATATGTTGACAATGCCACAAAGGTGGCCTACCTTTTTTCTTGAACAAAGTAGAAGCCCAGTAACCCTAACAGGTCATCGTATACAAATTCAGGTCTCCTACTTCCCATTCACTGTGGAGACAGCTCACAACTGAGGTTTACAGCTGTTTAATTATGCTTTTGGTTTCTGAAACCTACGATCATGTCTGTTCTGTCCTTTTGGGAGCTGGTCAGCCACTTTTCAAAGGAACTTTTTTCTGACAGAAAATACCATTTCATCAGAATTTAAATATTTCATGGGAGCATGCTTATTTTGATGAAATTTTAGATGCAGTTTTTAAAACAATTCAAATCAATACAAAGCATTTTGTTTCAGCTTTCTCATTTCTTTCCAACTTCATTGGTTTATTTCTTTTAATTTTTTAAAAAGCCTCAATTGTATCTTTAGTTCTATTCACAAACGTATCGTATACCTCTAGCAACTAAAGCAATCGTTTACAGAGAAGTATCAAATATACTGTTGTCTGCTAATCTACATTCAAACTGCTGCAAACAAGAAAGTTCCACGTACCACATGTGAGGACCACTGAGTCATCATTCTGAGGCCACCAGTGGAACTTCATCCATGACTGGAGGTTTGCAAACATGTTCTACCACTCTGTGAATTCATCCCTCCTTTGTCACAGAGTGAGCTAGACCTTTAAGAGGAGGACAGGCCCAATCCTCACTTCCTTGAGCATGAGATTCTCATGGGATGGAAAATGATCAAGGCCTATTGGACAGTGGGGGAAGCAAAAATAAGAGCTTCCTGTGCTTAAAGTGAAGGCTAGTAGCAGAGAAGCCCAGGGTAAACTTCCGCAGGACAGGGTCTGAATTGGTGAGAATGGATCCGTGTGAAGCAGCAGCTAGGGAAGGATCCCAGGGGTGGTTTGGTGGAGGACTGCTGGAACAGGCTAGGGAGAAAGCCTAACCAGAATGAGACAGAAGTAGGAAGCAGCCCAAAGAATCATGACGCAGGGCAATTTGAGGTGGGTAGCTGCTGCAAAGCATAGGTTTCCAGGCCCAGAATCTGAAGTAGGGTTGTGTTGTCCCATTGCTTCTTCAGTGCCATCTGTGGCAGGAGTTAGCAAAAAAAAAAAAAAAACCCCCCGCCCCCCCCGGGGGGGGGGGTTGGGGGAATGAACCAAAGATCACTTAATCCCTGATACAATGAGTGAGTGACCCTCCACCCCCAGCTGCAGCTGCTTTTGCCAACATTAAGAAAGATGTGATCCAGGATGTAAGGCAGGCTTAGGAGCTGTGCCTAACAGCTTCTGAAGGGAGGCAACTAATCTGCATGGGTCCTGTATTAGCATGAACACAAAGAGCACAATTAGGTATTAGCATAGTGGGTAAGGGGAATACCGGGTAATGTATTTGGGGTTAATCTGATCACAAATCTGTCAATATCTGTAATTCTACTGAAAGGACATATGAAATACTGTTTTTTGTGATATGCTACTCTCTGCTTGTTCCAAATCTGTTTGGGTTAGTTACAGTAAAAGCTACCCCTAGCTAAAAAGAGACTTGTAAGAGAGTCCACTGGCTGTTTCAGCATGGAAAAGTTTAAAACAGGGGTGGGGTTTTGCATAGCTTCTTCTGCAGCAGTGGTTGAGGCATTTTGCCACCCCCCCCCAATAGCCCCACTGTCAAATGATAGATCTGGCTGGGCTTCTGATGAGGCCTTCTTTGCTATTTTAATGAAAGTAGCTGTTTGCAGCTACTTGAGGTTTAAGAGCTGAAATCACTTAGAGAGGCAAACTCTCTCTGAGCTGAAATCACTAGAGGGAAGAAACCCTTTCTCTTTCTGAAATCACTGAAGAGGAGTAGCAGATGGAGTGACTAGCTGGCGGATGGTGAGAGTGGCCAGTGGCAAGCTAGGCAGCACAAGTGACTGGTGGGCAGAGTCGGCAGATGGTGAGAGCGACCAGCAGCGAGCTGGGTGGCATGAGTGACTGGTGGGTGGAGCCAGTGGACAGAGGGCAGAGCCCAGGGATGGTGCTAGTGGATGGAGTGAGTGACCAGTGGTTGGTGCCAGTGGACAGCTGGCATGAAAGACACTCCCTACATACCCTAGGGTTCGCTGGGAGTTGAGGTAGCACTGATTCTCTAGATCAGTGCCTATTTTACTATTAAGTCTTGTATGTTCTGTTACGGGGGGTGAGTTGTTGGGAACCTTTCTCTACACTGATTTCCTAGATCAATGCTGATTTCTGTTATTTGGCCTTTTTATTCAGTTTTTACTATTAAAAATTCTGTATACTACACTCATCTCATGCTTGCGAGTGAGGGAGTGTTACTCCTCTGGGGTGCCCAAGGAATAGTGCATGATTTCCCAGAAATGTGGATGAGGGCTCAAGCCAGTTGGTGGTGTTACATTATTTGGACACCCCAAGATATAGAACCTGGCCCTTGTCTGCCATCTCACCCTGACAGAAGGGTTACAAGTAGTGCTCAAACTTTCTGGAACTGGTGACCCGTTTCACATAACAAGCCCGAGTGTGACCTCATCCACACAGATGTCTGCCCTGGTTCCCATGGGCTTCTCATTGCCCCTAATCGCTGCACTGTGCCCTCTTCACCCCTAACCTCTGCAAGCCCTTCTTGCACTCACCTGGGGAAACAGATCAGCCTGCACAGAGCAGCTGGTATTGCTGCTCATACCAACCTCCAGAACTGCTCCTCCACACACTCCTTGGGGCCTGGGGGGAGGGAATTAGGAGCAACATCAAGGCTTCCTGCATCCAGGTCACTCCCCCCCCCCCATGGGCTACACAAGGTCACACAGAGCTCATCTCACAGAACAGCCCAGGTGGGGAATGTGACCTGGACACAGGGAGCCTTGGTGTTTCTCCTCACTTCCCCCTCCCACAGACTTCTGGGAACCTTTGGGGGAGGTGAACAGTATGTGTATGTGTCCCCTTCCCCCCAATGTTCCTGCTCCAGGAGGAAGCAGGGTGGCTCACAGCCCCATGCCTGGTAGGGTCATTGCTCACAGCTCACTACTCCCACACAGTCATGTTGCGATTCCCACTTTCAGGTCCACTAATGCAACAGCTGCACAGAGTCTAGGGACTATGACCCTAAGAATATGATGACTTTTGGCTTGACTGGAAGGTTAAATCCTCTCATCAGCCTGGAGAATAAGGTTTTTGATAGGGAAACTGAAGGAGAGCCACACATCTCATGATTGAAAAGTATGCTGCATTCATGCCCTATTTGGTCAAAGGAATGACATAGTGAATGCATGACCTGCTACTCCTTGAAGTTGGAGGATAATAGTAAAGGGAAAATAAATTCAAAATTAATATAGGTAAAGAAGGTGATTCATAACTTTTTAAAATTGATCTGTACTCTGGCTAACTCCCAGTCAATTTGAGTTTCATTGTAAGATTACAAATTTGGATCTGGGGCAGGGCTGGGGAATAGTAGTGTTTAACAGATCAGTTGGTTTGTTGTTATGCTTGTTTTAATCCTTCTTAAAAATTCTGTCTTTTTGACTTAATTTGTTTTGGGGGGATTGCACCTGAAATCTTATGTGACCTCTAGTTTCAGTGACTGAACAAACACTTTTGGTCTCATTACTGGGGGGGGGGGGGGGGTATAACCCACTTTTTTTTAAAAAAACCCCCTTTTTAACCCCTTACCACGATGTCCCAATTTTTTTTTTTTTTTTTTTGGCAAAACCAGGCATCTGTCCTGTTTGTTATTGCAAACTGATCATTAGCTAGCAAGGTCAAATGAGGCAAATGCCCAGTTTTGTCCAAAAGATCTTGACTCCTCACTGGGAGCCAAAGAATGTGCCGGGGAGGAGGGTGTTGAGCGGTGATGTCAGCCTCACATGGGGAGGGAAGGAGACCTTGAGTAAACAGCTCTGGCCAACCCTGAGTGGTGTCCTGTTTTCCCTTCAGGAAATATGTTTACCCCACCTACGACTGACATTTTCCCTTAAATCAATGAGGAATGTTTGTACTGCAAGATACTTCTGCTGATGGTGAGCAATTCCTATGCGTCGTGTCTGCTGTATTTGAGGAATGAGTGCCTTTCATCAGTCATTTGAATTTAAACTAACAATGTTTGTGGGCAATCATTTAACGAGAGACCTGGATTTCCACGGACAATGACTGAAATATTCCCGACACCAACTCCTACACAAGGGCAAAGGACACTCCATTATTAAACTTAGCCTGGAACACCCTGCACAGGAGATCCACTTTCTGGACACTATAGTACAAATGAGTGATGGACCACCCTATACCAAAAACCTACTGATTGTCATAGTTACCTACATCCCTCAAGCTTTCACCCAAAACACACCACATGATCCATTGTCTACAGCTAAGCCCTAAGATGTAACCACATTTGCTCTGATCCCTCAGATAGAGACAGACACCTTCAGGATCTCTGTCAAGCATTCTTAAAACTACAGTACCCACCTGTGGAAGTGAAGAAACAGACTGACAGAGCCAGGTGGGTACCCTGAAGTCAACTACTACGGGAAAAGCCCAAAAAAGAAAACAACAGAATGCTGCTAGTCATCACCTACAACCCTCAAGTCAGACCTCTACAGGACATCCTCCGGGATCTACAGCCTAGTCTACAAGACAATCCCTCACTCTTTCAAGCCTTGAGACATATACCTCTCCTCACTTACAGACAGCTGCCCCCCCCCCCCGAAGCAGATACTTACCAGCAACTAAAGACCTAACAACAGGGTTATTAAAGCAGGCACATATCCCTGTGACAAACCACACTGCCATCATGTCTGCATAAAAGATACTATTACAGGACCTAATAAAACCAGCTACTCCATCAAAGGCTCATTCACCTGCTAATCTTCCAGTGTGATTTATCCCACCATGTGCTAGAAATGCCCCTCTGCCTTATACATTGGACAAACAGAACTGTCGCTGCTCAAAAGAAATAAATGAGCACAAACCTGACATCAGAAATCACAACATTCTAAAATCAGTAGGCCAGCATTTCAATCTTCCTGATCACTCCATCAAAGATTTACTAATTGCTGTGCTCAGACAGATAAGTATCAGATCAAGGCTTCAAAAAAAAGCTGCTGCGATCAAATTTATTTGAAAATTTGATTGCCTTGCTTCAGGGGTTAATAGGGACTTTGGCTTTTTCTCTCATTACAACAGGTGACATGACCTCACCTTCCTCTATATGTTGATCCCCAGTATTTGAATCTTTACAACAGCTTTGATTCATTGTTCCAATGTGACCTGGTCCAGTTATTTACACTTCCCTGTATTTATCTTCCCCCCATTCTGTAAGTTCCCCCATCTTCATAGGGTTTGATGAAGTGGGATTTTCCCCCACAAACACTCATGCAATCAATAAATTTGTTAGTCTTAAAGTGCCACACAACTCCTTGTTCATTTTACATTTATTTGCTTACCAGTACTTATTAGAACTCCATTAAGCTATTCATTGCAGACCCTACTTCTGGCCAGTAGCGTCAGGAGTTCATATGAAAACTGTTGGGGCATCACTTATCCATTTGCTCTGTGATCAGGCTTGTATCTAGCTCCTCAGTGGGCCCCACACTGTCCTGCTGTGAGCAAGGCAGCACAGGCCTCAAACCGCTACCGCCCCCCCAGCTGAACTGTCCCCCGTCCTCTCCCTCCGGCTCTCAGCACAGAGCTGGAGTCAGCGGTGGGCGGGGGGGAAGGAGCGCAGAGCTGGCCTCTGCTCCCAGCTGGCTCTTACCCACCCCCAGGATGGGGAAGAGCCAGCCCAGGGGCGCAGCAGGCCAGCCCAGAGGCTGGGCTACCCTCTCTAGCCCCTCACCTGGGCTGGCTCTTCTGCTCTGCAGGTGGGCATGGCCAGCCCAGAGGCAGCATGGCAGAGTGGAGCCCAGCGCCCAGGCCGACCTGCACCACCTCCAAAGTCAGGGGAGGGGCAACAGTGTGGGACACACCTGCACTCACACAGCATAAGGGAGGGTGGGGCCCTGCAGAGGCTGACTGTCCCTGGGCCTCGCACCCCGCTGGGGACAGCCCTGACCTTGTGTCTACATGCAATATTTATATGAGTGCTTAAGCAGTGCTTAATAGTGTGGCTAATCCTGATCATCTCAATCTGCATCACATTAATTTGGTCCTGCTCTGAATCTACCAGCTAATAAATCAACTCCTTATTCAGTCAGTGTAGAGAAATACATCAAGCAGTGAAACAGATTTTGGTCTTTCAGTGAAAGAGAGCTGAGAAGAGAGGTATTAAAACTCTACAGTGGGGCAAAAGGGTGGAGAGAAGACTCTTTTCCTAAACCTGTCACATTAAAGGGATGATATTAAAGTAAACATCTAAACCAGCAGCTCTCAACCTACTTACCACTGTAAGCCACATCAGCACGTTACAGAAGTAAGAGTCGGGTGGATGGACTATAAGACTGATAGAAAGCTAACTAGACTGTCGAACTCAACGGGTAGTAATCAATGCCTCAATGTCTAGTTAGCAGCTGGTACAAACTAGAGATCCTCCAGGGTCAGTGTTGGGGCTAACTGCCTCATTAATTCTCTGGAGGATGGGGTGGACAACATCTTCAGTAAAGTTGCAGATGACACTAAGCTGGGAGGGGCCCAGGGGCCCGATCCAACTTCAGTGGCTGCCGGCAAGAGGCTAGAAGCCAAATCTGGCCCTGAGCCGCGTGCCACAGAAAACAGGGGGCTTTGGAGTCAGCTCCTGCCACAGGCAGCAGGGGGCTTGGAGCCTGATACACCCCTGACTCACTTACTGCAAGCAGCTTGGAGCCCGATCTGGCCCCAACCCTCTTGCCACCACTGGCAGGTGGCTGGGAGCAAACCTCAACTTGGTGTGATCCTACTCCCCCCCACACCAGGCAATGCCATTGACTCAGCCTGATCAATTTCATATGTGAAATTGACCAGGCTAGGTTAATGGTGTTGCCTAGTGGAGGGAAGGGAGCAGGACCTCATCAAGGTGAGGTTTGCTCCCAGCTGCCTGCCAGCAGCAAAATGCAGCTCAGGGCCAGACTGGGATCCAAGCTGCATGTGGCAAGCAACTCAGGTCTGGATCTAGCTCTGCAACTCTTGCTGCCAATGGCAGGAGCCAGCTCCCAGCTCCCGCTGCCTGAGGCAAGGGGCTGGGAGCTGGAGTGGGCTCCCAGCCCCTAGCTGCTGGCAGCTGGGGTCAGATTGGCCCCCAGAGCCAGATCGGGCTCTCAGAGCCTGATCAGGACCCAGGGTAGGGCAGGGGGTGGGGCTGAGGACTCCCTGCCCTGTAAAGTCAACTTAAAAGCTTAAGTTGACTTGCAGAGCAGGTTTTATTAAGTTGACATATGCACATACTTAAGTTGATTTAATAAACTCTAAATTTGGCCATTGAGTTTCTTAGGTTGACTTAAACCAGGCTAAGTTGACTTAAGCCTCCAGGGTAGACATAGACAAGAAGGCTAACAACTTATTGGGCTGCATTAATAAATGCATAGCCAACAGAATGAGGGAAGTGATTATTCACCTCTGTTTGGCACCAGTAATGCCACATTTGTATATTGTGCCCAGTTTGAGGGCTCCCACTACAGAAAGGATGTGGACAAATTGGAAAGAGTCCAGTGACGGGCAACAAAAGTGATTAGGGTGCAGAGCACATGATTTATGTAGAGCGGCTGGGGAAACTAGACTTGTTTAGTCTGCAGAAATTAAAAAAAGGGAAAATTTGATAGCAGCCTTTAACTACCTGAAAATATTTTCCAGGGAGGATGGAGCTAGGCTGCCCTCAGTGGTAGTACATGACAGAAATAGAAGCAATCATCTCAAGTTGCAGTGGGAGAGAGCTAGGTGGTATAGTAGGAAAAATGTTTTCACTAGAAGGGTACTGAAGCGCTGTAATGGGCTGCCTAAGATGGAATCTCCCTCCTTAGAGGTTTTTAAGGCCTGACTTCACAAAACCCTGGATGGGATGGTTTAGTAGGGGTTGGTCCAACTTTATCAGGGAGTTGGACTATATGATCTTTTGAGGTCCTTTCCAACCCTTATCATCTATGAGTCTATAATCTCCCTACCTGCCTATCCTAGGATGTCACATGGGACTCAGCTATTTAAAATCTATTAGGAGTTGTGAGGATAACATATTTTTAAATAGTGATCTACATTTGAGGGCTTAGATTTTTGGACAGGAGAACATCTAATGCACACTTTTAAATCTGTAACATTGTGAATGCTCACACATCAGAGTAATGGGTATGATATAAGATCTTAAAAAAGCTTTTTACCCCTGCCTGCACAAAAAGTGCAGGTGCACAAATTTTAGGCCATCTTTATGAAAACAGAGGATGTATTGGTTTTGCATCATGCACACAAAACAAACCAAAAAACCCAACAACTAACTGCCCTAGGGCCCACTAGACAAAAGATGGCCAAAATTTTCCAGATGCCTAAAGCTAAGCACCTAATTAAGTGGCTTAATTTTTATTAGCTCTTATTTTTATGAGAGGAAAGAACATTCTGTGACAGACTTTGGAATGGATAGCACTTGTGTGGGCCCTCATTTGTTACCTAACAATTTTCCTCTGTAAATATCTTCAAAAGGCTCAGCCCAGAGAAATTATAGACTGAGTGCCTAGCATTACAATTTGCAGCTTCTTATGCCTGTTACCTGATGTTTTGGTGTACAATGCAACTGTGCATTCCTTACTGATACATGGATATTTACAAGACGCCTGTTCTTTCCATGGCTGGTGTATCGGAACAATTTCATAATAAAAACTGGGTTGTGAAAAAGCAACAGACACAATAGCTGAGGAATAACAAACAATACTATTGTGTCATGGGGTAGTTTGGCTCCTTACTGTATTTGAATAATTATTGTTGACTCAGCCCTGAAGCAGAACTAAATAAATAAAAAACAAAGCTTGAGCTTACTAATTTCCAGCTAAGGAAATTCTCAGCACTAACATCAAGGCTCAAGCTACACGGACCTGGTTCAGCATACACTTCTCTTCCAAACATAATGCCAGGTGTGACCCAGGCCCAGAGCTGTAACGCTCTGTTTCAGCACCAGGGGCACATTCTAATCAGAACAAGCCCCTTGCAATTAGCGGTGCTTGGGGCCATCACTGCAAAATCCACCTTTTAATAGAGTGGCTTTATTGAGCTGCTCTGGCACACTCTGTGCAAAGTCCCATTTGCCCCGCCGTAGTTATCACTCTGCCCAGGCCTCCTGGGATAACCTTCTGAAGGTACCAAAATCAGGGCAAGCTGCAAAACCAGGGGCCAAACCCCCAAACCGCTGACGGGTGGTACTTAAGCCAGTCTCCCAGTCAGTAACAGAACATGCTTCTGATTTTCCACTCTGGTTATCACCAAGCATAACAAAACAGGAACAGCCCCCTTCAATGCAAATCAGCTCTTCTGGTTCCCCACCCAGCCACTGGGTCTTTTAAAGAAATAGGTTCTCCTGACCCCAAAGAGTCAGCCACAGTACCCAGAACAATATAGGCTTAGATCTTAACCAAAATACCCTGCTGCCAGCCAATCCTTTAGTACCTACAACTAAAGGTTTAATATAGGAAGAGAAGAAACAAAGTATGAGCGATGTTAAAGGGTCAATGTGAACCACATACGTACAAGCCATTTAGAGTCCATAGGAAGCGAGTCCATGAAAAATTTGCAGTTTGCAGTTTGGTCCAACTCCACTGGTGTGCACCGAGCACATGGGTGGGTCTCAGTCCTTTGTTCAGTTCCAGAAGATTAGCTCCAGAAGAGAGTGTTGGTTACAGACAACTGAAGACAAAATGGAGATGGGGCCACTGCCTTTTATCACTTTGGCTTTCTGAGTCCTTGCCTATTCAAAATAGAGTTGAGTTACATGGTCAGTCTGGGTGACTCATCAAACAGGTTTCTTCCTAGGCCCACCATAGCTGGGAGCTCCCTTAATGGGCCATTAAGAGGACAATCGTTTTGCAGACACCCAGTCGGAGATTGCCTTAGAATCAAATAACTTGGAACATAAATAGAACAAACATATTCCTAATTTCTAATACAGATTTGACACCCATATATAAACTACATAATCATTCCTAGCAGATTACAACCTTTCTATTGGTACCAAACACGACATATCACATATGGATTATTGCAAATATGAATTATTAATATGAAACATAATCATAAACAGTCCCCCAGACTCAGACAGTATCACACGAGGTAAAACCAGACCATTTTTCTTTAACTCTGCAGCCACATACATATTATGGCACAGTTTTCATAGACCTGATCCAAAGCTTATTAACGGCACTGGAAAGACTCCCATTGACCTCAATGGGCTCTAGACCAGACTCCATGAACAGTCTCCCACCATTCACAGCTCATTCATTTTGTACCACGGCTCACTTCCTTCAAAATTCATGGAAAATGGAAAATTCAGTCCATGCCTGGCTTGTCTTATAACCTCATAATGTCTCTCAATCCCCTTCTGACAGGCTTATCAGTTTAATGGGGAATCAGCCTCACCCTCTTTAAGGGCCACAGAATCAGAGCTACACATATGGCATCAAGCAGTCTAGGTGAGTGTTGCAATAGCAATAAAAATGATTGGGATGAAGCAGATTTGGAACAGAGAACAGCAGATCTGGAACACAAATCCAGAGTATATCCCCAGGCTGAGTGAATTATGTTGTCAGGAGCATATGAAAGTTTCTCCTGACGTCTGCTTTGATATGCGGACCATGGGGAGGGAAAACTATTGGGCCTACCACCCTGGCAGGCCTTTCTGGGTCTAGTGGAGGTGTAAGGAGTGACTGGAAAGCCTTTGATTTGTTGTAATTTCCATTTTGTCTAGGATTCATCAATCAGCAAAGAAATGACTTTTCAGCCACATAGTTTAGTGTTATATAAACCCACAGCACAGCATTAGGGAAAAAAGCCAGTGAGGATGAAGTTCGTCCACACCCAACTTCAATAGCTTCTTTTATCTCTGGAAGATTTGGCCCAGAAGCACTTTTTCAAGATCATTAAAAAATCTTCAAGGCAAGCCTTTTACTGTTTTAGTAATATTTGTTATTTAGAATTATGGAAATGCTGCCTTATTTTCTCAGGTGCAGCCTGACAGAACAATTTACTACAATTAAATATGATCATTTATCCCTTATCTGTTTAATGAATCCAACTCTACAAATGAACACACTTTGTATCTACTAAATAAGCACATTTCTGGCATGTGCACCTCTGGTAGCTACATAATTTTTATACACAAAATAATGCAAAAACATCAGCTTGTAAGTGTTCTTACCTTCTGTAAGTCTTTTGTCTTCTAATAACATGCCATTAAAATATGTGAAAAAGACAAGAAAATATGATGTCTGTAATATTTGTCATATTTTGGAGACAAAAATTCAAATACTGGATCACATTTTTATCTTCAGATGGAAACATTTTGAATGCATCACTAACATGTTTTTTTTGCACAAACTTTGATTGATTCCTGGCTAAGCAAAGTTGACTCCCAGATGGCCAGTTACAAATACATAACTGCTGTATGACCATGAATCAGACAAAACATCCTGCATTATGATGACTGGTAGAGCAAATATGATTCACAAATGCACTATTAAAACAAAAACTGGCTTCCTCTAGTTAACCTGATAAAGCTATCGAGCCCCAGAAATGGTGTCAGTCAACTTACAAATTTGATTTATAGATAAAACCTAAATTGGCACTCTAGCTTTAAATTGCATCACTTGTCCACTGTGGTCATAAAGCTTAATTACAGGTAGCAATACAGTTAGCAGCTCTAGTAAATAAGGTCTATCTAGCATATTGTGTGAGAAATAGGCACAACTAGTGGTAGCGTTCTATAACACTACAAAGATAATAGGTTCCTAAACTGGTTAACCTTACACACTTTGCTCGACAAACAAGAAGCCTGGTGGCACTTTTAAAGGCTAACAAATTTATTTATCACATGCACTTATGTGGGAGAAAATCCCAATTCAAAGCATCTGACGAAGTGGCATTTTCACCCACAAAAGCTCATGAGATAAATAAATTTGTTAGTCTTTAAAAGGGCCACAGGACTCCTTGTTTGTTTTGCTGGACTAGACCAGTGGTTCTCAACCACTGTGTTGAGACACATTACTGTGTCACCACACAGCAGTAAGTGTATTGCAGAGAGCTGGGAAGATGGCTGGATTTGGCCTGGAGGGAGTGGAGTTGCAATACGCTGCCAAGTGTGTCATAACTCAGAAAAGGTTGAGAACCCCTGGACTAGACTAATATGGCTACCCCCTTGTCACTTTGCTCAGTGGCATTTTGTGAGCTGTCAGAGGGTAAGAAGTACTTCCTCCACCGTGGAACTGAAACAGATCTGCAGAGCAAAGTTTAGTTTGAACTATAGTTCAGCTGCTTAGACCGAACTAACTGCTTAGTTTGAACTAATTTGCATATTTAGTTCAAACTAACTCAATGTAAACACACTAGTTCGAACTAAGTGTGGTTTTTCAGTTCAGACTAACTTTTAGTTCAAACTCGCCGCTTTTTTTAGTTCAAACAAAAGTTAGTTTGAACTATAAAAAAAGCACAGCTGGTTCGAACTTAAAAATTAGTTTGAACTAAAAAAAAGTGTTTAGTTCAACCTAACTTCGAACTACTTAGTTTGGACTAAGCAAGTCTGAATTAAGGTTTTAGGTGTAGGCGTAGCCGCTGAGAGTAAAGATAGTGGGGCTCTGCTCCTATCTCAGATACATATTTCCAGTGTGTTCATCAGCAAACCACTCAGTTCCTCAGTAACTCAACTTATTTATGAGTAAAAGGGAGAAGTTATTTCTGCTTGGGAAATATCATGGCATATGTGAACACTAGCGGCACGGAAATGAAGACCAGTGCATGTAATGGCACAAAGCCCTCTGTGTGTGTCCTATCGTGATACACCATGAGATTGTCCCATCTCCTTCCTACCCCTGGGTTATTTACACAAGCCTGACTCACTGGGTATGTCCACACACACTCCTGATTTCGAAACAACAGAGGTTGTTTCGAAATAAGGAATGGCATGGCCACACGACGCACGGCCATTTCGAAAGAAGCAAACCGCTTCTTTCGAAATAGCCGTGCGCTTTTCGAAATAAGCTAAACCTCGTTTTATTTCGAAAGGGCGTTGTTTCGAAACGGTTGTTTCGAAACAACGCCAAGTGGACATGCCGTTTCGAAATAACTGGCTGAGCTTCCTCCCAGGGTGCTTAGCACCCTGGGAGGAAGAGCCACCCCCTCAGCACCCTGTCCAGGGTGCTGAGGGGGGGGGACAAACCGCAGGGCACCGGGGCGCTGCCCCCAAGAGCAGCGGGGAGCCCTGCGGAGGGGCGCTGATGCCCCCCCTCTCCCCGCCGATGGGGTGCTCAGAAGCCGAGCGGCAGGGTGCCAGGGCTCCCCACTCTCCCCACAGCCGGGGCTGCTGCCCACCCCCACAGTGGGGTCCGGGGGCACCCGGCTCTCCCTGCCGCCAGGGCTGGCGGCAAAGCCCGGGGCAGGGAGCCGGGGCCGCGGCTTTTCCCTGCCGCGGGGGCTGCAGCCACGGGGAGCCGGGTCCCACCGGCCCCTCCGGCCCCGGGCTCAGCGGGGGCAGTGGTTGCGAGCCCCGCGGCTCCCCCGCCACCAGCTCGGGGGTCCTGCAGCCCCAGGGGAGGTGGCTGCAGGGCGCGGGGTGAGCCGCCTGGGCTGTGGCCACCTCCCCCGGGGCTGCAGGACCCCCGAGCTGGTGGCGGGTGAGCCGCGGGGCTCGCAACCACTGCCCCCGCTGAGCCTGGGGCCGGAGGGGCTGGCGGGACCCGGCTCCCCGTGGCTGCAGCCGCGCGCCGGAGCCGCTCCGCCAGCTTGGGGGGCAGCAGGGGCGTTAAAGCCCCTGGGGCGCAGTGCCCCGCTGCCCGCTCCTGGCGGGTGCCTGCAGGGGGCTGCGGGCACCCGCCAGGTGAGGCGTGGTGCCTGCAGCCCTTTGCAGGCACCCACGGGGTGCAGTGCGCCTCTGCACTGCACCCTGTGGGTGCCTGCAGCCCCCAGAGGAAGCGAAATAGCAGGTCCACACTGTGGACCTGCTATTTCGCTCCCTTATTTCGAGGACACAGTTTTGTTATTTCGAAACAAGTTATTTCGAAATAACAGGTTCTTTCGAAATAAGTTATTTCGAAATAGCTTCTTTCGAAATAACAAAACTGTGTGTAGACATAGCCTTTGTTCTGGTGTAGGAGGAGGAGACAATGTAGAGTTCTTAAGAAACATTGCTAAGGGTAAAAAGAATGGAGAGTGTGCCAAACTATATTGGCTTAAGCTGATTTAATAAAATCAACTTATAAATTGTCGACCTAATGTGTGAGAGTTATTAAGCAAATGCTTAAGTTGACTTAATAAATTCCAAATGTAGCCTGGGCTTTGCATAAGTTGACTTAAGGGGCTTCATGTCAACTTAAGCCCCTAGAGTAGACACAGTCCTTGACAGTTAGGAATTTTTTCCTAATAGCCAGCCTAAATGTCCTCCAGTTACAATTGCTACAAGAGTATTTTGGGGGAAAGATATAAATGAGGGGGTTACACAGGATCCAGCACTGGACAATCAATATATGGGGGCAGGGAAGGCCTCCTAGCCTTTTTCATTGATTTATGATCACATGCTGTGTAGTTGTTTACAAAATACAGATTAGGAAGAAAGGTTTCTGGAGAGCAATTTCAGTTAGTTGCTAAGCAGCCAAGCCTTCATTCACCTTACTAGTCATTTCTCAGTGGCTATGTCTACACACAGTTTTGTTATTTCGAAAGAAGCTATTTCGAAATAACTTATTTCGAAAGAACCTGTTATTTCGAAATAACTTGTTTCGAAATAACAAAACTGTGTCCTCGAAATAAGGGAGCGAAATAGCAGGTCCACAGTGTGGACCTGCTATTTCGCTTCCTCTGGGGGCTGCAGGCACCCACAGGGTGCAGTGCAGAGGCGCACTGCACCCCGTGGGTGCCTGCAAAGGGCTGCAGGCACCACGCCTCACCTGGCGGGTGCCCGCAGCCCCCTGCAGGCACCCGCCAGGAGCGGGCAGCGGGGCACTGCGCCCCAGGGGCTTTAACGCCCCTGCTGCCCCCCAAGCTGGCGGAGCGGCTCCGGCGCGCGGCTGCAGCCACGGGGAGCCGGGTCCCGCCAGCCCCTCCGGCCCCAGGCTCAGCGGGGGCAGTGGTTGCGAGCCCCGCGGCTCACCCGCCACCAGCTCGGGGGTCCTGCAGCCCCGGGGGAGGTGGCCACAGCCCAGGCGGCTCACCCCGCGCCCTGCAGCCACCTCCCCTGGGGCTGCAGGACCCCCGAGCTGGTGGCGGGGGAGCCGCGGGGCTCGCAACCACTGCCCCCGCTGAGCCCGGGGCCGGAGGGGCCGGTGGGACCCGGCTCCCCGTGGCTGCAGCCCCCGCGGCAGGGAAAAGCCGCGGCCCCGGCTCCCTGCCCCGGGCTTTGCCGCCAGCCCTGGCGGCAGGGAGAGCCGGGTGCCCCCGGACCCCACTGTGGGGGTGGGCAGCAGCCCCGGCTGTGGGGAGAGTGGGGAGCCCTGGCACCCTGCCGCTCGGCTTCTGAGCACCCCATCGGCGGGGAGAGGGGGGGCATCAGCGCCCCTCCGCAGGGCTCCCCGCTGCTCTTGGGGGCAGCGCCCCGGTGCCCTGCGGTTTGTCCCCCCCCCTCAGCACCCTGGACAGGGTGCTGAGGGGGTGGCTCTTCCTCCCAGGGTGCTAAGCACCCTGGGAGGAAGCTCAGCCAGTTATTTCGAAACGGCATGTCCACTTGGCGTTGTTTCGAAACAACCGTTTCGAAACAACGCCCTTTCGAAATAAAACGAGGTTTAGCTTATTTCGAAAAGCGCACGGCTATTTCGAAAGAAGCGGTTTGCTTCTTTCGAAATGGCCGTGCGTCGTGTGGCCATGCCATTCCTTATTTCGAAACAACCTCTGTTGTTTCAAAATAAAGAGTGTGTGTGGACATACCCAAAGAGAAGTGTTAAAACCTTTAAACAGCGGGGGAAGGGAGGTTCCTTGTAATGGCTAAACTAGCTTGAAGGAAAGATGAAAACTGGATTAGCCCTCCTCACTCTGCTCCACAGCCAGAGCTAACCAGGACTCCAGCTGTGTAGCAGGCATGGCCAATGGCAGAGTCAGGCAGGCCAGGAGGTGGGCCCCATCCTTGACTCACCAGAAGATTTTAGATCTCCTGGCCATTTGGGGGGATGAGGCCATACACTCCCAGCTCCAGGGCAGCCAGAGAAACCAGAATGTGTATTGGTTGATTTCCAAGGCACTGGTGGAGAAGAGCCACACCTGCAACACCCAGCAGGTGTAAGTGAAGATCAAAGACCTCTGCCAGGTCTACCACAGGGCCCAGAAGGCTGTGTACAGCTCAGGGGCAGCCAACACCACCTACCCCATTACATCCAGTTGCACGCTTTCCTGGACTAGGAGGCTGACTCTGAGCCAGCTCATGCCCTTGACTCCACCAAGCCCCACTCCCATGATGATGATCAGGAGGAGAGCTTGGTGGATGAAGATGTAGTGCTCAGCAAGGGGAAGGCCACCTCCCAGGCACAGGGTACTTCACTAGCCCAGAACGGTGCCAGCCCAGAGCTCATCCTGGGGACCCCTGGAGGAGGGGCCATCACTCTGGGCTCCTACTGCAAGTGCCAGTGAGTACTCCCTTCCTGCGGGTGTGGTGGGGCAGGCAGGTGGAACAGGGACTGAGGAAGACCGGGCCCAGGAACCGGCAGGGTCCGGGCGGGGGGAGTGGGGACAGAGGTACTCCCATGGGGGCACAGGGGCTGGAGGCCATGTGGTGGGGGGGACCCAGATCTGAGCAGGGTGAGGGCCCTGGCAGGACATGGAGTGGGGGCACTGTCAGTGGGACAGCCAAGGCCAGACAGCATGCACCCAACACCACTGGCACATGGCCTCAGGAGAGACCCCTGGGACAGGGCTGCCTGGGGCTCACTGTCCTGGGTACTGCATGCACCTGGTGCAGCAGAGCACAGCGCTGTCTACTAAGGGTCCCTGTCCCCCAAGGAGGAGTGGGAAGCAGGGGCATGGGCATGGACAGCAGCTGCTGTTGGCCTGCACTCCGCACTTCCTAATGGGGTGGGCGGGGGGGAATCCACTCTTCTTTGTTTCTGTCCTGCAGACCCTGACACCACTCATTCCCAAGGGGCACCCAGAGCCAATCAGGCAGAGAAGGAGGCATCGCTCCAAGGACGAGATACTGGAAGACAACCTTCAGTTGGCTGAGCGCACCAAGGTGGACCTCCGAGCCTGCCAGGAGTGACACAGGGAGGAGGAGAATGCCCACTGCAGGGAAGACCAGGCCCAGATGGACCACCTGCGCGACCTCATGGAGCAGCAGACCTGTGCCCTGGAGTGCTAGACCCGTGCTCTGCAGGCCTTGACATGGCACCAGGGCTTCTGTCAGGCTGAGAATTCCCCAGCACAGGACCCCCAGCAACCACCCACATCACTGCAGTCCGTAGACTCAGGATGCCCAGATGCAGCCCTGGACCCACCAGCCTGATGCCGCCAGGCACCCACCCCCAAACCTCAACTCCTCTCTCCCCCCATTCCCCTTATTCCCTGAACCCGTTCATTTCCCCAAATCCTGTCTCTCCCCAAATGCCCTCACTCCACCCAAACCCTCCAACTCCAGCACCTCCCAACCCCTCATCCCCCTCAGATCCCTACCAGTTCCCCCCCATAAATAAAACACATCCACACCATCATTCCATGTACAGTGCATCCTTCTAATTGTATTGGGAACAGGGGGAAGACAGGTGAAGGGGGAGGAATGGGCAAGTGGGGGTGATGACAGCAGCAGGAGGAAGGTGGTCTTTCTCATCTGTAGGTTCTGCAGCCAGTGGTCATCGTCCTAGGTGGTAAGAACAATCTGGTGCCACCAATTGCTGCTGGTTTCCCATGCCCAGATGTGCAAGTGCACAGAGGGCACCTGCACTGCGCCAGCTGCCAGGGACAGCAAGGGCGGGGGGTCAGCGTGCTGTGATCTGCCCATTTGCTGACAGTTGCCCTGCAGCACCTGGTCCAGAGCCAGAGGAATCTGGACAATGCATGGAGGGTGTGGAGTGCTGTCCTGGCACATTGCTGAGGTACAGTGGGGTCCCTGACTTCCTTGGGCTCCATGTTGCTACATACAGTATGGAGGGTGGTGTTGTCACTTACTTCCTGTTGTAAAGGAGTGGCCAGGAGAGAGAGGCACATCCAGTGTGGACATGGGCAGTCCCCTGGCATTTTGAGTGACCTTATTAAGCCATTTTATCTGGGCCCTCTAGAGTAGACATAGCCAAGGTGATTAACCACTGGAATAAGTTGCTTCAGCAGACTGTTGAATCTCCACTATTGGAAGTGCTTAAGAGCAGGTTAGACAAGCACCCGTCAGGGATAGGTCAAGCTGGTATTTGGTCCTACCATGAGTGCAGGGGACTGGATTCAATGACTCTATGGCTACATCTCAACTGGGGGGCTCAGTTAAACCTGCTTAATAAAGTTGATTTTGAGCTGCCTTAGAGAGTCCAAACTCAAAATGCCAGGAGACTGCGCACGTCCTCACTGGGAGCTCCTAAATCACTCTAGGAGTGGGGCATTGTGGGTAGCTGGCTTACAGAGCACCACAGAAAGTAGTGCCTCTCTCTCCCAGCCACTCCTTTAGAACAGGAAGTGAGTGACCACACCACCCTCTATACTGTCTGTGGCAACTTGGAGTCTGAGGAGTTCAGGGACCCCAACGTGCCCCAGTAATGTGCCAGCACAACACTCTACACCCTCCATGCACTGGCCAGACTCTTCCGGCTCTGGACCAGGCCCTGCAGAGCAAGTGCCAGCACAGGGGCAGGCCATAGCAGGCTGACCCCCCCTCAACCTCCCTGAGAGCTGGCATGGAGGGGGTGCCCTCCATGCACCCATGCATCTGGGCACACAAAACCAGCAGTGACTAGTGCCACTGGCTCAGTTTCACCACCTGGGACAATGACCACTGGCTGTGCAACCTTCAGATGAGAAAGAGCACCTTCCTCCTGCTGCTGTCACCAACCCCACCCTGCCTATTCCTGCCCCCTACCCCCACTCACCTGTTTCCTCCCTGTTCCCAACACAATAAAATGATGGACTGCATGTGAAATAATGGTGTGGATGTGTTTTACTTACAGGGAAAAACTGCTGGGGAGCTGAGGGGGGTAAGGAGGTGGGAGGTGCGGGAGTTTGAAGGGTTTGGGGGGAAAGAAGGGGACTGGTGGGGGGGTTGCGGGAATATGGGTGGTTCGGGGAATGAGGGGGTTCAGGTGGGGGGTGGGTCCCTAGTGGTCTTGGGCAGGCAGGTCCTAGGCCTGCACCCAGTCACTTCAAGTCCTGGGCTACTGGCGTGGAGGGAGACTGCTGGAGTCCGAGGCAAGGGGATCCTTGATCTAACAAAAGCCCCAGCCCCATGCCAGGAACTCCAGGGCATGGCACTGGTGCTCCATTAAGGTGAGCAAGCATTCCATCTGGGCCTGTTCTTCCTTGCAGTGGGCGTTCTCCTCCTCCCTTTGCCACTCCCACCAGGCTTGGAGGTCCTCCTTGGTGCACTCAGCCAGCTGAAGGTGGTCCTCCAGTATCTCATCCCTGGAGTGGTGCCCCCTCCTCTTCTGTGTCAGGGCTAAGCACCCCCCAAGAGTGGCTGATGTCATGAGTGCAGGGGCTGCAGGAGAGAAGCAAAGAACAAGTGTTCCCCCCATTAGCTAGTATGGAGTGCAGGCTGACAGCAGCTGCTGTCCCATGCCCATCCCCCTGTCAATCACCCCCCCATCCTTTGGGACAGGGATCCCTTAGGATATGCCATCATGCTTGGCTGCTTGGGGCAGGTGCAGTGCCCAAGGTGGTGAGCCCCAGGCAGCCCTGCCCCAGGGATCTCTCCCGAGGCTACGTGCCAATAGTGTTGGGGGCATGCTGTCTGGCCTTGGCTGACCCACCAACACAGTGCTGTCACCCCAAGTCCTGCCACACCCTCACTCTGCTCGGATCTGGATCTCCCCCGCCACATGCCCCCAGTCCCTGTGCCCCCATGCAAGTGCCTCTGTCCCCCCAGGACCATGCCTGTCTCCAGGCCCTGCCCCCCCCCCCAGTCCCTCTCCCACCCGCCTGCCCCACCATGACCACAGGGACAGAGTACTCACTCGCACCTGCAGTAGGAGCCTGCGGAGTGATGTCATCCCATCCAGGGTTGGGGGAGCCTCCTTCTGGGTCCCCAGGATGAGCTTTGGGCTGGCACTGCCTGGGGCCAGTGCGATGCCCTGTGCCGGGGTACTCATGTCACCCCCAGCTCAGCACCACATCGTCATCCACCGAGCTCTCCTCTGGTCAGTGTCCTGCGAAGGGGGCTCAGTGGTGTCAACGGTGCCGGCTGGCTGGCCATCATCAGCTTCCTAGCCCAGGAAGGAGCACAGCTGGGTGTAATAGGGGCAGGTGGTGTCAGCTGTCCCCGAGTCCTGCATGGCCTGTCAGGTCCTGTGGTATGCATGGTGGAAGTCTTTGACCTTCACCCACACCTGCCGAGTGGTGCAGGTGTGGCCCCCCTCTGCCAGGGCCTCTGACATGGACCCATACACCTCCCGGTTCCTCTTGCTGCCCTGGAGTCGGAAGTGTATGGACTCACCCCTCCACACAGCCAGAAGATCTAAGGCCTTCTGATGGGGCCTGCTTCCTGGCCTGCCTGGCTCTGCTGTCTGCCATGCCTGCCATACAGCCAGAGCCCTGGCTGGCTCTGGCTGGGGAGCAGGGTGGGCTGCGCTTTCTTCTGTCCTTGGATTGGCCAGGGCTGGCACTTCCTAGTTGCCAGCAAGATTTCCAGGTGGCCAGGAGATCAATTAATTTGACTTAAGCCTAATTCCAGGCTACATTGGCTTAAGTCAGGGGTCTCAAACTCAAATCACCACAAGGGCCGCACGGGGACTAGCAGAGGGCCTCATGAGGATTAGTACATTAGCCCAAGGGCCGCACCACTGCAACCTTTCCATACAATGATATTGCAAATATTGGTAACAATTGTGTCATTGTGTGCCGCAGGAGATAGCTTTAGGGGCCACATGCTGCCTGCGTGTTTGAGACCCCTGGCTTAAGTCGACTTAGTAAAGTTGATTTAAAAATTAAGTCAACTTAGCAAGTGAAAATTATTAAGTCAATTTAAGTAAATGCCTAAGTTGACTTGATAAATACTACATGTAGCTTGGGCTTTGCTTAAGTTGACTTAATGGGACTGAAGTTGACTTAAGCCCCTCGCGGTGACATATCCTATGATTCTACAACTGGATGACTGGATTTGTGGATGCGGGAAGAGCCGTTGATGTGATATACCTTGACTTTAGCAAGGCTTTTGATACAGTTTCCCACAGCATTCTCATTGGCAAATTAAGGAAGTATGGGTTAGATGCGTGGACTGTAAGGTGGATAGAAAACTGGCTAGAACAACGGTTTCAGCATTTAGGAATCAATGGCTCCATGTCAAGCTGGCAAGCAGTAACAAGTGGTGTGCCCCAGGGGTCGGTCCTGGGGCCAATTCTGTTCAATGTTTTCATTAATGATCTGGATGATGGGATAGATTGCACACTTAGTAAGTTTGCAGATGATACCAAACTGGGGGGAACGGTAGACACCCTAGAGGGCAGGGACAGGATTCAGGGAGACCTAGACAAACTGGAGCAGTGGGCCAAGAGGAATCTCATGAGGTTCAACAAGGACAAGTGTAAAATCCTGCACTTGGGATGAAAAAACCCCATGTACTGCTACAGGCTGGGGAGTGATCAGCTAAATAGCAGCACTGAAGAAAAGGACCTGGGAGTCATGGTGGATGGGAAGCTGGATATGAGCCACCAGTGTGCGCTTGCTGCCAGAAAGGCCAATGGCATACTGGGCTGCATCAGAAGAAGTGTTGCCAGCAGATCGAGGGATGTGATCATTCCCCTCTATTCTGTACTAGTGAGGGCACATCTGGAATACTGTGTCCAGTTTTGGGCTCCCCACTACAAAAAGGACATGGACAAATTAGAGAGAGTCCAGAGGAGGGCAACAAAAATGATCAAAGGGCTGGAGCACATGCCCTATGAAGAAAGACTGAAGGAACTAGGCTTATTTAGCCTGCAGAAGAGAAGACTGAGGGGGGATTTGATAGCAACCTTCAACTACTTGAAGGGTTGCTCCAAGGAGGATGGAGCTCGACTGTTCTCGGTAGTAACAGAGGGCAGAACGAGAAGCAATGGTTTCAAGTTACAGCTGGGGCGGTCCAGGCTGGATATTAGGAAAAACTTCCTTACTAGGCGAGTGGTGAAGCATTGGAATAAGCTGCCTAGGGAGGTGGTGGAATCTCCATCTCTGGAGGTGTTCAAGGCCCAGCTGGACAAAACCCTGACTGGGATGATCTAATGGGAGTGGTCCTGCTTTTTTTGGCAGGGGGTTGGACTAGATGACCTCGTGGGGTCCCTTCCAACCCTATGATTCTATGATAACTAGTACATCAGGAAAAGCACAGCAGTGAGGAGAAGGAATCCAAAATTATTTCGAGTACCCGCCTGACTCCCCATGACACTGAAACACAAAAACAAACAAGGAGTCCTGTGACATTCAAAGACAAATAAACCTATCTATTGCATGAGCTTTCATGGGAGAAAAACCCACTTCTTCAGACGCTTCGATGAAGAGGGATCTAATCCCACAAAAGCTCATGCAATAAACATATTTGTTAGTTTTTAAGTGCCATGGGACTCCTTGTTTGTTTTATTGAACTAGGCTAACATGGCTGCCCCTTTGGATCATGAAACACAAAAAGACTTTCAAAATCTCTGAGCAAGCACATGCCCATGAAATTTCTCTGTGCCACATGTTGGATGTGTTTTCATCTGGCCTGGGTTTCAGCCTACCTTTGTTGATAGGTAAATACATACATAAAGTCAAAGGGTGATGTCCACAGCATATGGAGATAGAAGAGCATTGGTTTTAAATGCCAGCTACATTTCCCACAAAAAGTAATATATATTTGATATTTCTATTCTTTCTTTTGGAGAAAATCCCCAAACCTCTGAAATGCTCAAGGTGTTTTTGTTTGAAACACAAAAAAATGAAACATTGTCCTTGAAAACATTTTGGTTGCTGCAAAACAAAACAAAAAAAATGTTGATCACAATGGAATTTTGTTTTTGTCAACAAGCTACTTCTCACTGAAAAACAACATAAAGCAGGTCTTTAGATAAAGCTTTTTTAAAAGAGTCAGTCATTTTTACATGCATGAAGAAAGGAATGTGGCTACAAGCTTCTCTTTGAGCACACCACTGATTCCTTGAAAACTTGACTCAAAATCCAGTATGCCTATAGGCTACAGCTGCATGAACATCAGTTTTGATCCTGTGTGTGTCCTTGTGGAATATATGGCAAAGATATTTAGAATGAGAGCCATTTCTATCTGTTGTTCAGACCCAACGGATTTTGTTCCTTCACTAAAAATTATTCTTAATGCTCAATTTTATTATACCAAGGTGAACAGATTGTTCTGTAAATTGGTTTTAGATGTGCCTTACTCTTCTAACTCACCGGATTAAATGCACCCTGTCTTGTTAAATGTCAGGGGATCCTTTGTGGTCTCTTAGAAAAAAGTTGCCTCTTCGGTTCCTAGGCACCATCATAGCTGGTAGCTTTCCTGGCCAGCTCAACAGAGAGCCCAACAACTGAGAGGCATTAGTAACTCACCTCTAAAAGCAGGCCTTCCAAACCTATTAGTAAGGAGGCATTAGACAGCTTGGTGGTCTGCTTCTTAGGCTGTACCTGGACACTGGATAGAATTTGGTCACCAGTGTGGTCAGCCTGGCACATTTTGCCAGCCCTAAATTCATCTTAGAAACAATAAATCCCAGGTGAAATCCTGTCCCCAAAAGAGATTTGAAATTGATTTCAGTGGAGTCTGGATTCCACCCCACCTCTTGCTAGTTATTCAGCCAGAGGAGGTAGAAGTTTTGCATAGGGATCATAGGCACGATATTTGGAAACTACAAAGTAAAAATGACTTTCTACAGTAAAATATGCAGAATACCACATTAAGTACACCATCAATTTGAAATCTAGTCAGTTTACCAAAAAAGAGCTCCTTAACTGCTCCTGCCAATTTGTCTTATTTTACATGATATATACTTACTCTAAACCACTTTTTCTCTCTTTTGTTGCTGTGTTGAAGAACAGGCAGAAGGCAAAATAAGTAAAGCTATACCCAAGGTCCTGTTTAGTGCACAAGATAAACTGAAAAATGTCTCAGTTAATTTCTCTCATTTTTCCTTGTAGGCATCGCCTTTTATCAATATTAGATACAAAATTTTCACACACAAATGAGACTTAACCTGATGGTGCCTGACAAAAAAACATTATTTGTTGTTGCACATACTTCTTCATATATTTCCATATGAAACTATTCTGAAAAGACACTCAGGCTGGCATTCTCAAACTCTCTTAAGATATTTGGGTGTCAAGTTTCTCCTGGTGGCTTTGAAAATTCCATCTTCTAAATAGTGCCCCAGATTCAGCAGACCAGTAAAGCCGGACTCATCACAACTCTGGAAGGGGCGGATACTGAACAAAACATAGTTTAAGCCCTTTTGTCCTTCCAGCCTTGGGACTGACAGGCACTGACACATTCCCCAGCATAAAAATGAAAAGCCTGAAGGCTAGGCCACCACATAATCCCATAGGCAGGCATAATCTCCCACTGGCCAATTCAATTTGAAACAGTACAAAACAGCCTTGCTGAAGGGAAGTGTCTCAGTACTGCAAACCTGAAAGATGGATTTGGTCAAGGTTTCAAGCCTTTTTCCAGGCCCGTAAAGGATGGAAACTTACTTTACTGTTACTTTATTGTAAAACAAGCAGTATTAATAACAGAACTCCACGAGCTGGGGCCCTAAGAATATCATCAAATATTGTGAGACTTATGATACGACGTATTTGTACTTTTGATAAAATGTAACATTGTATTTGACTCATTAGCTCTGAATAGAAGTTTGACACAATGCCAGATGGGGGTGGTCTGATTCTGATCTTTCTTACAGTGGTGTAAATAAGAAGCAATTCCACAGGAGTCATATCTGTATAAAACTGAAGATAAATTATGTAAAATATGGACCCTTGTGCTTTAAGACTGGGATTTTCTGAGAATGTTTGGTGCTCAGCTCCCACTGAATTTCAGTTGGAGTTGGATATCCAATGCCTGTAGGCTCCTTTGAAAAGCCAAAAATAAAGTTATTCATTCCAGAGGGGTCGCTGTATTAGTCTGTGTACAGCAAAAAAACAAGAGGTCTGTGACACCCTAAAGACTAACAAATTTCTCCAGGTATAAGCTTTCATGGTGCCACCAGTTCGTCAGATGCATAAAGTGGAAACTACAGTTGTGAGGGGTATATACACATGCCAGGAAGAAGGAGAAGCAATACAATGGGGAGGGCACGTACTAAATAAGTCAGTTCAGTTAGGCTAGATGGGGCCCATTTTCACTCCCACAGATTAGAAGGAGAGACTGTATGAACACTGACCATTATTTCTGGAGTGAGCTAACCATTCCAAGTCCCTATTCAGACCTAGCCTGATTGTGTCCAGTTTGCAAATGAATTCTAGCTCTGTAATTTCATGCTGAAGTCTCTTTTCGAAGTTGTTTTGGTTTTTTTTGGTTTTTTGGAGTATGGCAACTTTCAAGTCTGCTACCGAGGCTATGTCTACACTAGCGAATTAAGGACACTTAATCTGTACTAATTTGCTCCCTGTCTATGCCAGGCTTTGCCTGGTTTGAACTAAAAAAGATTAGTTTGAACTAGTTAGTTCAAATGGTAAGCTTGAACTAACTGCTGAGTTCAAACTTATTTTGAACTAGTTCAAACTAGCACAATGTAGTCATGCTAGTTTGAACTAAATGAGTTCAAACTAGTGGTTAGTTTGAACTAACTTTTAGTTTGAATTAGCCAAGATTTTTTAGTTCGAACTAAAAAAAGACAGCTAATTTGAACTAAAAAGTTAGTTCAAACTAAAAAAAGTGCAGCTAGTTCGAACTAAAAAACCACTGTTAGTTCAAACTAACTTCAAACTGCTTAGTTCGGACTAAGGAAGTGCAAACTAAGCTTTTAGATGTAGACATAGCCTGAGTGTCCAGGGTGACTGAAGTGTTCTACTGGTTTATAGATGTCTGATTTGTGTCCATTTATTCTTTTGCATAAGGATTCTCTAGTTTGGCCAGTGCACACAGTAGAGGGGCATCGCTGGAACATAAGTTATTCATATTTAGGTATTCATATGATCTATCTTTGGCCAGATTCTCAGCTTGTGTACATCAGCATAGCACCATTGATGGAGATACGCTAACTTCTGAGATACATCATCTGAGAATTGGGCCCTCTATATTTCCATCTCTCCATTTATCTCATTATATGTCCCCTTTCCCCTATCAACAGACATGGATATTTAAAAAAACAAAACAAAACACAGTTCTTAGAATACTTTAGGGACCTGTTAACATCAAAACTTTGAGTAAATAAGCTGAAACTATGTAATTATCATACAGAGCAGACATTTCTTGTTGCATACTGGATAACTCAAGAGATTCCATTTAGATTTTCTTGAAAATATTACTGTCTTCCATTAACCATAATAAACTCCAAAGAATAAGATCTAAATGCTTAGAAGTCAACACATTATCTACCCTGCTGCATTCTGAAAACATTGTGCTTGCAAACTTATTGTGATGAAGCTATAAGCTAGAAAAGTAGGTGCAGCAATACATCATCATACATACAACCAACTTACTTAAGGCCTGAGCAACTCATTTAGTGTCTGCTTCTGATTTTGACTATACTGGTATAAATGGGAAGAAATTGCATGGAAATCAAGTGAAATTCAAATCCATATCATAGACTCCCTCTTAATCCATGTATGCACATAACTGTACCTGTATTTGCTGAATTAATATGCAGTGAAAAAGACTGGGCACATTAATATCTGGCATGCCTCCAAAGTTCTATATTGTACTCTCTTCTTTCTGACCACTGTTGCTGAAATGTACATGTGTTTTTATAAACATTTACTATAAAGGGTGGGAAACACTGATTAGAGCCAACCAAGAGATGTGCAAGTTCTCCCTTGCAGCTCTGCCAACATATCTTGACCTCCAGCACCCCTGTGTCATTTTTGTTTTGTTTGCACTTTATTTTATTTTTTATTCACCATGGATGAAGATGAGATTTAAAATTAGAGAAGGTCGGAAATTTTCCAGCATTATCTTTTTCCCACCAGAAAATGTTGATTTGTCAAAAGCTAAATGTTTTGTGGAAACATGTCAATTTCGAGGAAAGTTCAATTCAAAAGAATGAAGAAAGCATCCTGAAAAGGCGGAAATGAATGATTCAGTCTTTCTGGAACAGAAATTCTTGATTTTCTTTTTGAATTCCACATTTTGTTTAAATTTATTTATTTTATATTATATAGAAGGTTTTAAAGTAAAAAATTTGAATAAGTCATTTTATCAGAACAAAACATTTTGAGCAACCAGAATTAGGTATTGTTGTTGTTGTTGTTGTTGTTGTTGTTGTTGTCATCATTTTGGCATTTCATTTCTTGGGAATTTAAAAAAAAAATTCCCATTCCATTTTCTGAAAAAGCAGAATTCTACATTAAATGAAAAGAAAAAAAAAGCAAGGAGTCTTGCAGCACCTAAAGACTAACAGATTTATTTATTGCCTGAGCTTTCATGGGAGAAAATCCTGCTTCATCAGATGGGATTTTCTCCCACAAAAGTTCATGAGATAAATAAATCTGTTAGTCTAAGTGCCACAAGACTCCTTGCTTTTTTTGCTTTACTCTATTTAAAAAGGTATTGCATTTTGGGCTAATCTAGCTATCTGCTAGATTAGTTCAGGCTTCTTCCACCACCGTTTCCATCAGCACCATTCTTTTAACCCATTAATAAGATATAGGGCAGTGTTTCCCAACTAGTATGCCATGGCATATGGGTGCACCATCAGGCCTGAGCAGGTGAGCCATAGAATTTTTTGAAAAACTACTTGAAGAGTTCTGGATTAGCTCATGAATACTCAGGAGTTCATTTGCAGACTTTATGGTAGTGTACCTCAAAATAATTAATGGTATCAAGGTGTGCCATGTCACAGAAAAGGTTGGGATCCACTGATATAGGACACCAAATCTAACTGTATCTTTGGTAAAAAGGTAGAAGTTTGATACTTTGGTATTTATTTTTAAGGGACAGCTAGCCTTTGGCAAGATTCCAAATAATTATATACTCCTCTCTTGCTGGAAATCATGCCCACTCCTTCTATAGAAAAATTGCCCTGGGATGAAGGGTCAGAGCCAGATTAACCAGCCCAGGAGCCCCGGGCTGCCCCCCACGATGAGCCCCCTCTGAGCCCCTGCCCCCATCAGCGGGATGGTGTTGGGACTAGAGGCTGCTCCTGCCCCAGCCCCGCTTTCATCAGGCTGCCCAAGGGTTGAGGGAACCATTTGGCATGTGGCCTGGAGGCTGCCAACACAGCCCCCAGTGAGACAGGCCCTGGGAAGCTGTGCCAGAGAGGAGGAAGTCTCGATGAGAGCCAGCTGGCCTTGACACCCTGGTAGACAGAACAGTGGCTGGCCCGCCCTTAGTGACGGGGCAGCCATCCCCGAGGATGAGTCAGAGCTCAGAGTCTGGCCTGTGGCTCCAGCGCCCCACCCCCAACTTCCAGTGCCAGGACCCAGGGCTTAAACCCTAAAGCCCCACCAATAATCTGGCCCTGTGAAAGGTAGTTGATGTTTGTAACCTGGCACGTCACAGATAAACTTCAGACTGTAATGTGCATCCATGTCATTTGGACTATGCACTTAAAGGAGAAGCTGTTCTTTCTATTTCCAATAATACACTATGTGAGCATTACTACATAGGAAATTGCAGACTATGCTTTGGTAAAATACACCCTCCATCTGGAAATGTGAAACTAATTTTCCTGGCATATCAAGTGTTGTAAGCTGAATTTGCTCATAACATTTTATTGCATAAGTAATGCATCTGTTCAATATTTTCTCAGTGTTAGCTGCCAAAGCAGCAGGGCGGTGTTAAGTAAAAGGTGTACTTTATGCTAGCATTAACTCCTTTTCAAGTGAATGAATTGGTCTATCATATCCTATCCACTTTGCTAGCATTTATTTTAGTTTTTCTTTTATGTTTAGAGTGTCTTATTTCACATGTGCTTGAGAGGTAACCATTTCCGGAGTAGTCCATTAATTCTACTTTTTTGCCGGTTCTCTAGATCTTGTTTAATTTTTATATGATAAAATCAAATTCCAGTTGCGACTCCATGGGCTGGTACAAAGAGGAAGTGGATATCAAATCTTTATATCCTACAAGTGCAGGATACAGTTTATGAGTGAATTCTTTCCATAAAATTTCCCTTTTTTTTTTTTAAGTTCTCCAGACAGAAACATTAATGTATTGTTTCTCTCTTTACAAGCATTATGTTTCAGGAACAAGACAGGCTCCACACCCTGCCAGATGAGGATCACAAAATGGCCACAACTTTTGAACCTAACATTTATGCAGGAGGGTTTAAAAACATCCGCAGTTCTATACAAGAGCAGTTGTACATAAGACCGTACATGCATGTGTTGTGAGTAAATGGTGGGAGAGGGGGAATTAACTGCAAAAATGGAAGACAATATTGTTTTGGGATTGACAAACTGCTGGAACATACTGCAAGAAACAATAGCTGTTCCATGATACCTCAAAAACCTGAGCTGGACTGGGAAAGAAGTGAAGGTGTGCTGCCTTTGGACTATTCTGGCAGTTGGGGCACAAACCCCAGCCATGTTCTCTTTTTTCTGGCTGCACCAGGGGTCAGAGGGAAAAGGAGGGAACAGTTACTAGGCCTCTTAAGGATTCCCCTGCTTAGAGGGAATCCTTCAGTAACCAGTTAATCCAGGCATAGGGCTGCTTTGTACTGCGGGGTAAACCTAAGGGACCAGAAAATATAGCCTATTACGTATCTGGTTTTTCTGTGCCCAGCATTTGACATGCTTTGATTAAAAGGCATTGCAGAAGTCATAGCAAGCAAGATAAGATTTTGCATTTCTGTAATGCCTTTTCTCCCAGTCCTCCAAATCCATATACAAATTACATCCAAAAGCATCTCTGACCTCACCAGCGAAATACAATCACTGCTGCAGTGGAACATAGGAGCTGTACAGAAACACTTTTGTGATAATGTTGGACAAAAATGTGTTATCTGATTCGGACTTCAGGAAAACAGAATAGAATTGCCCACATCTGATTTGGGAAAATCATTTCCATCCAGTGTGCCAGTGTGTCACAGGGGCTTTGCTGCTCACAAACGGTTTTATAATCACGTTTTAGTCTGTGGGGGAACACAAGCATTTCTACTCTTTTGGTTTGGATATTGCTAGGTCATGTATCCTTTGACATCATTCCTAGTTTTCCCATCTTCATATCCAGGCTAAAGTAATTGAACAAATATTTTGAGGCAAAATGTATAACTACAGAAAGGTTCAGAGTCAAGAGCAGTGAGAAGTTTGCTATTTGTGAATACATATATTGATTAACAAAGGATGCAGAAATTGATTGCTGAAGGGAACACAGTAGGTGTAATCTCTGATTTTTACTAAAATCTTGGATATCATCTCTCTCAAAGATATAGCAAAATCCAGTGGCAGAAAGTTGAAGCTAGACAGCTTAAGACAAACTATCAGTGATGGAAGTAGTTGGAGGCCAATTTCCCCACAGTTTTTCTAGAAGCTACCTCCTGATATAAACTTGAAGAAATATCTATATATCTTCTAACTTCCTTCTGCTGCTGTACAACCTTTGCATCATTCCATGAGATGAGGAAGAAGCTATGGCTACGTTCACACACAGGGGGTTATTTGGAAACAACTTGTATCAAAATAATGCTTTATTTCGAAATAAGTTAATTTGAATTAAGAAAATGTTAATTCGAATTCAGGAAAAAAGCTCAAAGTGAAATAGCATGTTCAGACAACACTTATTTCGAAACGAGTCACCGTCGTTTCGAAATAACAGGTGCCGACGGGATTGTTTCGAAACAATCATTTTGAAACAACGTTGTTTCGTCACCAAATGGGGTTTAAGTTGTTTCGAAACAATGGTAACTCGTGTGAACATGGCGTTTCTTATTTCGAAACAACCTCTGTTGTTTCGAAATAAGACCGCTGTGTGAACACACTCTATGTCTCCTTCCTACCATCAGCTGTCTCTTGCTGCTGCTGGTATCCCCGTGGACCTGACACTGAGCGGATGCTCCACTTGATATGACTTTCACATGGCTCCAAATTACTATGGCCACTCCACCGCCCTAGAGTTTCTATCATCTCCAGTAGGAGAGGCCTGTAAGAATTAAGCCTGTAAGAACAAGATGCCAAAAAGAATTAAACTGGAGGGTGATGTCTGAAAGTAGCTCTGCCATTTAAAGATGGGACAGAACTGGGTGTTCCAAATAGGATAAATTATTATTTTTAAACAGTTACGATTGACTTTCTTCTCACCATAACCACCACTTGCTAAAAGGTGAGTGGCAGATAAAAATTCTTCCTTAGCGTGCTTTAAAACTAGGCTACAAAAATTGCTATTCACCGGTGAATAGTCACAGTTTGGCAGTACAGTGTTTTAAATTCACAGATTCCAATGCCAAAAGGACCGTGGCGGTCATTTATTTTTGACTTTCAGAAGAACATATGCAATGAACTGCTACAAAATAATTCCTAGAGCATATCTTTTAGAAAAACATCCAATCTTGATTTTAAAACTGTCAGTGATGGAAAATATACCCCTGCCAGGGATAAATTGTTCCAATGGTTAATTATCCTCTCTGTTAAAAAGCATGCCAGCCTGGATTGGTCTATCTTCAACTTCCAGCCATTTTATTGGGTTATAACTCTCTGCTTGACTGAAGAGCCCATTATCAAATATTTGGTCCACATACAGGTACTTACAGACTGCAATCACCCTTCTCTTTGTTAAACTAAATAGATTGAGCTCTTTAGTTTTATCACTATAAGGCAGGTTTTCTAATCCTTTCAGAATTTTTGTGATTCTTCTCTTAACTCTTTCCAGTTTATCAAAATCACTTCTGGATTGTAAGCATCAGAACTGGACACAGTATTCCAGCAGCAGTAGCATGAGTGCCAAAAACAGAGGTGAAATACCCTCTCTGCTCCTACTCAAGAGTCTCCTGTTTATGCTTCCAAGGACTGCATTAGCCTTTTTGGCATAGCATCAAAGATGAGCTAATGGGTTTTGGTTTTCCACGTTCTGATTTGTTGACTCTTTGCAATTCCAGCAGATGTTTAGTACCAATGTGATAGGTTTCCATCTAACTCGGTATGTTTACTGGACAACCAACAGTTCTTAGCTGCCAAACTGATGCCTTTCCTTCTTTATAAAATTTCATATTAAAATTTTATATAAGACTAATCATTAACAGGTTATCTCAAGTTCTTGTCTTCATTCAGTGTCATGTACCTCTTCTGCTGAATATTTTATGGACAGGATGATCTGAAACATGCTTACCTTTATATGCTAAGTTTACATAGTCTAAAACTACTTAAGGAAGCTCATTTTGACTCTTCTCAGATGTTTTCAGTATTCCCCCCATCCTTATCTGTCCCCAAACAAGCTTTTCTGCCTTTATTTTTAATTGTCCTGCAAACCCTTTGATAGAGAAAAGAAATCATTCACAGCTGGTATGCTTCTTAGTGCCTTTGCCAATCAAAAGACAGAATGTGCCATTTACTGGCAACATGGCTATAATGATTCAAACTACTGGTTCTTCTGCCAGGCCCCCTTGGCTTGTAAACTAAAATTCACACTGATGCAGAAGAAAACTGCCAGTTCATTAAATATTTATTTGAATACTTAAATCCCTGGCTGGAGATAAGTGCCTAGGGAGACTTACTCATTTAACAAGGCAGTTTACTAAAACAAGGCAACAAATAGCTGTCTTGCAATTTGCTAGTTAACTTCTCTGTCCATGAGCAAAGAGGAGGTTGGTACAGTGGTAGACACTTAAAAATAATCACTGCTGTCTCACTTTGATTTCATCTTACTGTGATATTACACTGAAGGAATAGTGTGATCCAAGCTGGTAAAGGGACATGAAGGAAGTGTATAATGATTACAGATACCTTCCAAGGCTGGTACATACATTCTAGATATCAAATAAGTCATGTGAAGTCTCTAATAAAAGCTTATATCGTACTGATCCCCATAATTGTTGATAGATGTATGGAATTACAATATCTAAGGATTTGAGTATATGTTCTGAAAATATGTTTTAAAATCTGTCATAAACAAAAGAGGAAAACAGATTTTTCTTCCAGACAGGAGGTAAAGATGTGTAGCTCCCTGTCAAAATGTAAGTTACTCATTGTAAGCCAACACAATGGAAGCCCCACTGTATATGGAGCCAACAGGAAAGGAAGACATAGGAAAAAACATGCCATGGGGGCTAGCCTGGCCTTCTGCAAAGACAATGAACTTTGGAGGTGGTATATGTAGGAGGCAAAAAAGACATCCCCATACCCTCCACCTAAGAAGTAAACAGCACATTTACGTTCCTGAAAACAAAATCTCAACTAGGCGTGGTTGAATGCCATAAACACATTTGGGGTGAGATAAATTTTAGCCAAAGGTTAACCTGTTGAGTTGAGTTTCTAGAAATCAAGTTATGATAGTGTTATATATGGAACTCTTTCATTCCCACAAGCTTTACTCACTTCTCTTGAATCTCAAATCTAGGCTAATAAACATATCGTTGTTGTCACTATAAATAAAGCTCAGCGCAAGGAGTGGATTCTGAGTAGAATCACTAAAGCTGTTGTTCATACTGGACCTCTGGAGTCTGCAGACCTGATGTTTCTGTCATTGTTCAGTGGACAAGGGGCTGGACATTACAGAGTAATGTTTCAAGGTGCTTTAGGACTGGGTATACCTATTGTTAACCTGCAAGGGAAAGAAAGGGCTGGTCTTGTCCAAAGGTAAGTGCCTGGGTGACTAACAGGCTGGTGAAACAAACAAGAAGTCTAGTGGCACTTTTAAAGACTAACAAAGCTATTTGTCACATGAGCTTATGTATCAATACGTAAGTGTGTTAGTCTTTAATTTAGGACCACTAGACTCCTTAGCTACGTGTACACTTAGAGTGTTAAATCAATTTAACTTAAAGCAATATAATTGAATCAAAATAACAATAATTAAATCAATTTAAGTTAAATCAATTTAACAGGTCCCCACTAGAACCCTAAATGAAACTAGCATGTCCATGCACAGGACTTGGTAGTTCGATTTAGGAGATGGGCACCATGGGAGGTGTGGCAAGATGGCCCCCAAAAAGGGCCAGGCCCCCCACCCCACATATAGAAAAAGGAGGGCACCCTAGGAGGAAGAAGGTCAAAACGTGTTAAATCAAAATAACACATCTACACTGTGTTATTTCAAAATATTAATTTTGATTTAACCATCATTTTGATATAAAGGCAGATTTTAAGATATCAAAATGACTGTTCCGTATTTCAAAATGAGGGCTCTCCTCATTTTGAAATAAGGAAAACTGGGGGGGGGGGTGTCATACACTACTTTAAATCGAAATAACCATCATTATTTCAATTTAAAGTGCAAGTGTAGGCATACCCCTTGTTTGTTTTACTGAACTAGACTAACACGGCTATCCCTTTGGGACTTTACAGGTTGGTCATATCAGAGAAATGACATCCAATTTTCAACACCAGTAGGTTTCTCTCATATTGAAAGAAGGGAGGTAACAAGGTGACCCATTGGCCTGAGAACTGTCAAACACAAGGGCTATGTCTACACGCAGCCCCTTATTTCAAAATACCTTATTCTGAAATAAGTTACTGTGAAATAAGAACATTACTGCGAAACAAGCAGAAGTGAAATAAGGACAAATCTAGGTGAAATAAGGGGAAAAGCTGGAAACGAAATAGCATGTCCACACAGTGTACTTGCTATTTCACTGCAGGGGCAGGGCACCATGGGAGGTGTGGCAACATGGCTGCCTCCCCGGGCCATGTTGGTGGCCATGTTGGTAGCCAATCCTATAAATGCCCGGCCCGACCTCACTTCCCTGTCCATTCTGGCTAGCAGGACTCTGCCAGCAACAGAGATGGACGCTGCCCGGCTGCCTAGCCTTCATCGGGTGGCCAGTAGGCACACTGCACGTCTGCAGAGTGTGCTCCTGGTGGGGGATATGCTGTTCAGGGACCCCAATGCTGACCAGGGTGCGCCCCAGGCTGCCAGCACCCTGGGCCTCAGAGCTGCCCTAGTTCCCCGGCCCCTGTCAGTGCCTCACCGAGCCTGGGCCCAGGAGACGAGCACTGATTGGTGGGAGCGGGTAGTGCTCCAAACCTGGGACGACAACCAGTGGCGGCGCAATTTCCGGATGGCCAGGGCCAGCTTTGAGCAGCTGGTATCAGAACTGACCCCACTGTTGCAGCTCAGGGACACCGCCATGCATCCAGCATCCCTGTGGACAAAAAAGTGGCCATAGCCATATGGAAGATGGCCACCCCGGAGTCCTACAGGTCTGTGGCCCACCTGTTCAGGGTTGGCAGGGACACCATCGGGGTCATCCTCGGCCAGGTCACCAGGGCCATTAACAGAGGCCTGCTGCGGTGCCTTGTCACACCAGGGGAGCTGCAGGCCACCATGGACAGTATGACGGAGCTGGGATTCCCGAACTGCATGGGGATCCTGGATGCCACCCACATCCCCGTGAGGGCCCTGGACCACCGAGCGGCAGAGTACCACAACAGGAAGGGCTACTACTCAATCATTGTAAAGGCCCTTGTGGAACACCAGGGGATCTTCCAAAACTGCTATGTAGGTTGGCCAGGCAGGGCACACAATGCCTGTGTCCTCCGGAACTCGTCCCTGTACTGGGGCATGGAGGTGGGCACCCTCTTCCCCCTGCATAACATCAATGTTGGGGGAGTAGAGGTGCCCATCCTCCTCGTGGCAGACGTGGCCTATCCCCTCCGCCTGTGGCTGATGAGCCCCTACACGGGGCCCCTCGACCCTCACCGCCAGCTTTTTAACCGGCGTCTGAACCGCTGCCGCCAAGCGATTGAGCGGACCTTTGGACGGATGAAGGCCCGCTGGAGGTGCCTCCTGACCCGCCTCCACCTTGGAGAGGAGACAGCAACCCAGGTCATCAGCGCCTGCCTGGCCCTGCATAATTTCTGCGAAATGTGCAGTGAGCCCATTGCAGCTGCCTGGGAGGCTGAGGTCCAGCTCATCGGGCGCCCGTACGAGCAGCCTGCACCCGTGCCCCCACAGGAGCGGGCCTCCATGAGGGCCGTCACCATCCTTGAGGCACTCATGGACAGCTTTGTAGCTGAGGAGGACCTCTGAAGGCCAGGCCTGCCCCACCACACAGCACCCTCCCCCCTCTTCTACTGCAGAGAGCCCCCACCCATCCACCCGCACTGTTGCAGCACTACCAATAAAATACACCGCACACACCGATAACATGGCTCAATGTTTTTATTTTCAAAGAACAGAGGGGTAGGGGTCACTGGAGCTCAGGGCCGCAACTGGGAGACCGGGTTGGGGTAGGGGTCACTGGGGCTCGGGGTGGCAACTGGGAGACCCAGGTCACTGGGAGGAGGGTCTGGCACGGCCCTGCCCAGGACCACCCCAGGTCTGGGGTCGGGATGGAGCCCCGCGCTGTGATGGTGCTCTGCCAGCTGCTGATGGCCCCATGCTGTCGGCGATGTGGCGAAGACTGGCAGCTGCATTGTCCACCGCCGTCCCAAGCTGCTCCATGGCCACAGCCTGGCACTTGAAGGCAGCCACCAGACGGTCATCAGTGGTGGCTCCCTGGCGCAGCAGCTGGATGGCTGCGTCCTGCCAGCTGGCCTGCTCTCATCACCAGGCCTGGGCGGATGCCTCAGCCCACTCCCCTAAGCGTTCCAGGCTGGCGAGGATCTCGCTGCATGTCTGGGGTCCCCTTCTCCTCCTCCTCCGTGGCCTGAGGCTGCCGGTTGGGCTCCGCGCCTGCTGGCTACCGGTGGCATGAACTGCAGGAAGGAAGCATCACAGAGGTCAGAGCCTGCTGCCTGCTGGCCTTGCCTGTGTGCAGCTTGTGTACAGCACACAGCTCCGCCCTCACTGTCAGCAGGAATGTGGACTTGGGTCCTGTGGGACATTGCCCCAGAGGGACGCAGGGCCCCGTGGTGCTGACATTTGAGCTGGACCCACCCAGAAGGGTTGCTCTGCAGCGTCTCCCAAGGCCACTTCCCAGTGGTCTGCTCTGCAGGCTGTGCACCCTGCCCAAGATGCAGCTGCATCCGTCACACCCACCTGTGTTAACCAAACTCAGGCATACAGGGGCCTATCACCCTGGTGCGACACGTCCCCCGGGGACCCATGTCCAGGGGGCCCTCTGACCCCCCTGCCCTGGCCCGGTGCCCTGCCCGCCCCTGTGCCGGACCCCATCGCTGCCCGTGACCTGGGTGGACCTAGCCCTGCTTCCCCACATGGGGCATGGAGACTCACCAACAGGGGCTCCAGATGTCCGCAGGGACATCCCCTCCTCTGCCTCCTCCAAGTCCCCCGGGGTTGTCACCACGGCCAGCTCGTGCTCCTCCTTCCGCTTCTCCTCACTGGCACTGCCCTGGCCAGGGGGGATCATCTCCAGGGTCCCTGCATCAGCCTCTGGTGGTGGTGGTGGCTGGTCTGCAGGACCCTGACGTCCAGGGAGGCATCTGGACTGCTGGGCCTGAGGAGGTGCTGGGGGGGGCGGTGTCCACCACCTGGGCAGGCAGGCCACTGGGCTCACGCCCCAGGAAGGCGTGCAGCTCCTCAAAAAAGGGGCAGATAGCGGTGCTACCTTCCCCCTGGAGCTCATGCGCGTCCCTGGTGCGCGCGTGGTCCTGCTGCAGAGCCTTGATCTTAGAGCACACCTGTTTGGTGCTGCACTCCTGGCCCTGGGCAGACAGCTCCGCCACTATGGCGGCGTACACTGCCCGGTTCCTCTGGCTGGCCTGGAGCCTGGCCAGGATCTCAGGCCTGCACCAGACGGCGAGGAGCCGGTGGACCTCGTCATTGGTCCACACAGGACCACGCCGTCCGCGCTCCACAGCTCCTGCCCCACATGCTGACATGCCTGTGGAGGTGTGTCAGCAAACTGCCAGGGCTGGGCACTTCCTTCTTCCTGTGGGTGCTGTGCACCCTGAGAAGAAGGTCAGAGCACGTTATTTCGAAATAACGGTTATGTCAAAATAACACGTCTAAACGGTGTTATTTCAAAACAACCATTTCAAAATAACGGCCGTTTCACAAACATCGAGGTTTTACTGTTTCGGAAGGACGGTTCTTATTTCGAAAGAACGGGATCCGTCCTTTCGAAATAAGAAAATGTCATGTAGACCTGATTTCTTTTATTGCGGAATAACGACTGTTATTTCACAATAACAGTGCCGTGTAGACATAGCCAAGAAATCTACTTTGTTGATTAAATGTCCATTGCAACATTATAGTCAATACTTACTAGTTAGCATCACACATAACAGAGACATGTCCATGGCAATTTGGACTCCAAGTACAAGGACTAAACAGAAGGGGAGAGTGGAATAGAAAGTGAAAACAAGTTGGGTGTAGATTAGAAGAGTTAAAAGTGAGAAAGCAGGAATGAAGAGCAGACAGACACCCAGATACTGATTTTTTCCCCCTTCTTTTCAGAAAAGAAGTGTCATTTACTTGAATTAGGAAATAACCCAAAACAACTACATTGATGTATGATTAAACTGAGAATTTAAACACAGGAAATTCAGCTATGCACCTCCTTGAATCATCACTCTGGCCCCTCATATGTATGAGTTCTGCATAAAATCTTAAATGCATAACATGGGGCAATATTGCATATGCTACTTTTGAACAAGCATTTATTTACAAACAGATTAACTTATCCTGGCAACCCACCTAACAATGATTACAGTCCCAAACTTGATGTTCAAGACAATTCAATACGTATAAAAGAATAGGGATTTTATATAGAGCCGGTGAGTGTCTTTCAGGAAGTTTTTCATTTCTTTTTTTTGTTTTGTTTTTGGCTTGAGTAGTAAAGAGGGGACATACGGAGAAAAAAAACTATAAGCACTATTTCTTGCTTTCCTTGTTTACTTAATGATCTAGAAGGTTTTTTTGCATTGGTATGTATGTTTATGTGACTGCTTGCTATAAGACTTTTGATATAGTGCTAAAGCCCTCTTCTGTTACCCCCTTGTGGCTGAGAATAGCTCTGAGCAAAGTTGTCTTGTTATCAGCAAGAAATGAGCAACAGTGGTTGTGTGCAATGAAAGCCTCAATTCTAAAGCTTGTTAAAGTTCAGTCTCTTCGGCTAAAAAGATATTTTAGGCAAAGAGCTCTGTAGAAAGCTTTGAGCATCCTTATATTACACGTTCAATATTCCATCCATGGCACTCACATTAGATGTTCAAGGGCAACACTAAGTGCTAGTGGAAAATCTTTACTATTTGGTAAGAAATAGCACAGACAAATTTGGTCTACAGGTCCACTAAGGTCCTGGCCTCACTGCAGAAATTGTCAACAAGGGCTGGTTCTATGAAGACTCACCAATAATAACCAATATGCTAAATACGAGACTAAAAACTACCACAAACTTAGTCATCTTCCCAATTTTAGACTGGCATATCTCTGTACTGATCAAAATTATGCTATTCCAAAGGAATTAATTTAAAAAAAAATCTATAAATCAACAGAAGCAAAAGAAATGAGGGAAAGTTTTGTTGTTTGTTGTTCTTTTGTTTTGTTTTTTGTTTGCTTTTTGGGCAAAGACATAGCCACGAGTAGGCCAACAAATATGTAAATTAAGCTTTCAAGAGTTCCAAAGTCTCTTCATTATGAGGGACATAACAAACGGGGACTGGAAATACTCCCTGCCCTCCCTAAATATCTGATCAAGCATAGATTTGTGTTTGCAGCTTTATTCCTCTGAGTGAAAGGAAGTTGGCAAACCAAAGAGTATTTGACCATAGCCAATCATTTTACAAAATAAATACAGTTCTTACTGAAGTAAATTTAAAATTTATTAGCTATATGGGACTGTTACTTGGGATTGCTGTTTTTCTGGAAGTAGATAACCCAACCCATTAAAAAAATACAGTCCATAATATAACTTCTTGGAAGATATATAGTGAGGCACAAAGCCTACAATCAGTATCCCAGACTTTGCTCCAACAAAATATTGAAGACAATGAAAACTTTACTTGAATAAAACCTGAATAAGGACTTACAAATTTGGCTCATACATTTTATGAAAGTGAAGGGCTATTTAAAAAATAGTTGGCTCATCTCTGAAAATAAGGGCAATAATTTGAAGTGAGGACAAAACAATGAGACAATATATGAATCAGAATTATGCCTTTGTCCAGTACAGTATATTCCCTAAAGCAACCTGAATGTAACTTGAAGGGAGAAACCCAGTCTGCAGGGGAGACAGGTTTCATCAGCAGGGTGGGAACCTTTAGATCTACTTCACAGACATCTGCCATTTGAGCTTCTGGAGTAATGGACAGCTGTAATAGGTTGTTATTCTTAATGTGAGCTAACGCTAGAAGGAGATGAAACACATTTTGCCCATCTTTTTTGAAGATATTTCCTGACAATAGGGGAATGGTGAGATTCAGGAATCATTGATTTCATTCAAGAGTCTGGCGGGGAGTATTCTCTACTGGTCACATACACTTTTGCCTCTTTTCCCTAGAGTGACCTTTTCTGCCCTGTCCCCTCCAAAGTATCCCAAGTTTTGAGATGTCTCTCCCCTTGGCTCCTTGTCCCAAATCTCATTCATCTTATGTATCCTCCCGTACTGGTACTAATCCTTTGTGGAGTCCTAAAAAGTAATATGTTGCCACCCCCTGCCCTACACACAGCACATGTATTAATAACTGGGAAATGGTTGAGTTGCTTGATCCCTAGCTTCCAATCTATTCCTCTCTCTATACTCAGTCCTAGTCTTCTTTGCCAGCCTGACCCCATGAAAGCTCATATGATAAATAAATTTTTTAGTCTTTAGAAATGCCATCAGGCTCCTTGTTGGTTTTTCTGTTCAGTGTGTCTTGAGGATGGCTCATGCAGTTTGTTTACACTAAAAAACCATGAGGGGGAGCATGCTGATTGAGGACTAAATCTTCAGAGATTTTAGCTGTTAAACTCTAAGAAGTTTCTCTGAGCATGTGGAGAACAAGGGAGGAATGTTTGTTGTTCTCTTTTTGAAGGTTGATAACTTGGCCAATTTGGGCAGATTTTCACAGGCACAGCTAAGGGCAGATCCCTAACCAATAACTCCATGCCCTACCAATTACAAGTGCCTGATCTGAGCATGAGCATGCTAGATCATGTCAAATGAAAGGTCCTAAAAGAAATGTAACATGGTGAAATAATGTATTTTTCCTGAACATTTGGACTCAAACAACTGAACTGTTTTGGCTAAAACCTTCCAAAATAATTCACCCCGAGGCAGACACTTAGAATGCAACACTTAAGCCCAAGCAGCTAAAGTTTGGCAAAGCTATAAGAAACTAAAAGTAGGGTCTTATAATGGGAAGTGTCAGAACCTCCCCACAATAGTCTTAGATTATTATGCTTACAGTGGCATCAGAAGGCTTTCATTCCATCCTCAGACAGATAAAGGCTGAGGTAATTAATTCCTTTAATACCTCTGATAATAGGCAGATGAAACTAAGTATCATTTTTAGCAGAAGTACTTATGTAGAAACTCAGTGTAAAAATGATTGCACAAGATAGATAGTCTTTTGCCAGAGGGACAAACAATTTTTACTGGGAACTTTGAAGATCCTTGAAAGTATCAGTTTAAGAGAAAGGTTTTCTGCATATAGAAACTGAAATTAACATTCACATTAGCTTGAAATGCAAAAAAAGCCATGTTTCACACAGACTAATGAACATGACTTGTTTCCACTAAATGAAATGCTATACTGTCCTGATCTCCTATCCTGTCTCTCCCTAAATTATGCCATCCTGATTCACTACTGTTTAAATCCAGTTTCATTCCAATCAAGTTACACTGATTAAAAATTGGAGTAATGCATTAGTGAATAAGACCATATATGAGTATGTACATACATAAAATAGGCAGAATTGACAGCACTCTCTGAAATATAAGCTAGTTGCCACAGGTGGAAGCAGGAAACCAGACTAGATAGATTGATACTCTAATGTGGTATGGTAGCAGACTGTATGTTCCTTCTGTTGAGAGATTTTTAGAGAGCTAAGCACTCCTTTTGCACAACTGCCTGTGGTGGATCCCAAAAAGCTTGGATTACTTTTTCTGCTTAGGTATGTGTCTGCTGTTGCATTAATCTTTTGCACCTTTAAAAATTCAAGAATGGAATTTTATGTCTACACACTACATCATTTTGAAACGAAACAGTAGTCAGAGATGGGGAAACAAACACAAAGATCTGGCAGAAAGGAACAACGACACTAGACTGGTGCTTTGAACATGGGATCTCCCCTTATGAATAGCCAAACGAGCCCCAAATCCACGTTAAAGAAACATCTGAAAACAAGGACTGGGTCCAATATCTAAAAGTTTCTCTTAACATGACAAAAAAAAATTGACTCAAACTCACCAGAAATCTGGGAAAGTTAAATGTCGCTCATGGATATCTCTAATAGTCCATATTTCCCCACTCAGAAGCACCTACTCTGTGAGTAACAAAAAAGAAGAAGGAATACTGCATTAATTTGAGAAAACACTGCAATAATGGCTCAAAAATAAGCACCAGGAAGTAAAACAATGCCCCACATCATCTTGGGGCAGTATCCTTTGCCTCAGTGTTTATACCTTACGGTGTAAAAGTCCTACAGACAAAGGTGCCTGTAACACACCACTCCCCCTTTCCCTCCATTGCACCCCACTCACTTTTGCTGTCCAAGGTTCATGAAGTCTCAGAGTCCCTTGGATGTGTGGTCAGGTGGTTTCAGCTCCATTCCCTGAGAGAGGAAATTAATACCTTATTCATTTTTAGTATGTTGCTATTGCCACAACCCACATCTGGTGTTCTACTGGGTCTGGTCTGGTCTGGTCTGATTCTACAGAGCTGTAATCATCTAGCTCAGTTATCAGCAATCACAGCTCTAGGATTTGCTATGGGGGAGGAGGCATCTGGGTGCTGCTGATGTTCCTGCAACACTCACTGATGTTTGCATGGTGGTGACCTCTTGGTTTGGGCCTGTTAAGTGCAGTCTTGCTGCTTTTTAATCATACAATAAAAATAACAACATTTTATTGCCACAGCATCCAAGACTTAAATGAATTTTAAACCAGAACAGACAAAACCGATCACCTCAGCAAAAGCAGAGTGTCTATGCAAATAAGGTCTGCTTCTGAGGGCTTTTCCTCCAGGTTCCTCAATAGATGACCATAAAGAGCTCACTCAGACCACTGTCTTACAAGTGTTAAAAAAAATCAGTTTCACTGAATTTGTCTTTGTCAGACTAAAATAATTCATTGCACTATTGTCATCAATGGAAAACATACTTCCAGAGCTAAATGGCCGCCTTAATGCCATCACAAAGCAAGATGACCCCCATTCAATATTCTGGTTTCTGTTTCTGTGACACAAGGTGTCATCAGTGATGAAGTTACTTCACTGCTTTCATGGCATATATTTAATCAGCACTCATTTATGCTGGCTCAGTTATAGAATTTGATTCACTTCCCCTTTGTTCCTCACAAATAATGGTAGGATCAATTTTTGCTTACTAGAATATAATTGCAATGTTGTGCACGTATATTGCTCAATGCATCTTGAAATGAAATGTAACTTTCAAAAAACAATGAGTGTTATTGGATAGCATTCTCATACGCTTAGCTTAATAATTCCGTTTTGTCACAATAATTCATGTTATACACAAATTTCAAGAAACCATAATCATTTTAACTATATTTATTAACACTAAGCTGAGGATAAATGTGTTTACAATGAACCAAATGAACCCCAGCCCCCACCTTAAAATGTGGAAAATATTTGGTAAACAACATATTCTGGCAGAAAGTTGAATTAGCTTTTAAAAAGGCATTGCAACTCATTTTAGTAACTTTTCTCCCATCAACTGCAGTATACTCACAGAAGCTACAAAATTAAATAAAATGTCTTTTCTCAGTAACTTTGTCCTTTTTCCTCTCTGACACATTGGTTCCCTTGTCCTGGCCTACTACTTCTAATGGCCCTCAAAGTTAATTGGCCTCTGTTTATTCTTTATTTTTGCACCAGCAGTCCTGGTGGTATCAGCATAGAATTGGTGATTACACTTACTATATACAACAGGCCTAATCCATTTCCAAAGGGATAGCCATGTTAGTCTAGTCCAGCAAAAAAAACAAGGAGTCATGTGGCACTTTAAAATTAACAGATTTATTTTTCGCATGGGCTTTCATGGGAGAAAATCCCACTTCGTCAGATGCTCTGTAAGTTCACCCATCTTCAAAGCATCTGACGAAGTGGGATTTTCTCCCAAAAAAGCTCATGCGAAAAATAAATCTGTCAGGCCTAATCCAGCAGTGGATATTTACCTAGCGCCCCTACTGAAGTTAATGTGAATCTCTTCTTTGTAGAGAATAATTATTATTATTTCTTAGTTGTATTAGAGTAACACTCTTCATTAATGGGTGCAAAAGTGTGTCACTAGCTGTACAAACATAGAATGAAACACAGAAGAACAGCAGAATCAGATCCCATAAGATCATAAAAAATGCTTTAAAAGCTCACATCTCACTAACCATCTGCACTTCCACAAGCCTCAAAATGATGGTGGTTACTAGTTCCCAATATTTCTACTCATACTTGGAACTCCTCTGTCCTACGAAACCTCATTCAATAAAAATATTTGTTAGTCTTTAAGTGCCATAGGACTCCTTGTTTGTTTCACTGACATATAGGATATTTTTAACCTTTTGATGATTGTAAAAAAATCAGTGGACCTACTCCTTGTGTTTATCTGCACTGCAGTTGAACCACTTAGCAGGCCTTTTGTCCCACCATAGTTAACAAAGATATCATAGCCAGCAAGATAGGGTCTGGCCCAATTGAATTTGTAGCCCTTCTGAATGCTGGAGTCAGAAGCAGCAGCAAGGGATAGATTAAAGATCTCCAGCGTCCTCTTAGCCATACAAAACAGAACTAACCCAAGCTCCCCACCTTAATCTGGGAAAATTAAACACCATCATTAGGCACCTCTAAGGCTATGTCTACATCTATTTATTTAGTTCAGACTTGCAAGTCTGACCTAAATAAGTCCAAGTTTAGTCCAAAATAGCCCAAGGCTAGTACACACTAACCACAGCTTTTTAGTTCGAATTAGCCGCACAGCTTAGTTTGAACTAAAAAGTTAGTTTGAACTCATCAGTGTGGCTAGTTGGAACTAAAAAGTTAGTTTGAACTAGAAAAAGTGGATAGTTTGAACTAGTTGCTTAGTTCAACCTTCTTTAGTTCAAACTAGCACAATTACGTCACACTAATTCAAACAAAAATTCAAACTAAGTGGCTACTTCAAACTTACTGTTTCAACTAATTAGTTCGAACTAACCTTTGGCTGGTTGGAACTAAAAATTTTTTTAGTTCCAACTAGCCAAACACTAGTGTAGATGTGGTCCAAATTAGTGCGCACTAAGCTTGCTTAGTCCAGACTAATTGGCCAGTATAGACATAGCCTAAGAGACAATATTCCCCTTCACAAGCACTGAGTCTGTGTACAACAAAAGAAAGCATTTATTAATAGGGACTGACATTTTATGGTGAATGTTATAAATAATGGCTTTAATTCTGCAGACCTGAAATCGGTCCATAACATGGGCCATCATCATTATATAATAATAAAATAATATCGCTTAGTTCTTGGATGGTGGTTTTCATCAACAGATTTTTCACGTGCTTTACAAAGGAAGTCAGAATGACTATTCTCCGTTTGCAGATGAGGGTACTGAAGCACAGAGATGGCAAGTTTCAGGCCAGTTGAAAAGCAGGGAAAGGTATATTTATTCTGCAAATTCCCAAGCCCTTGGCTGACAAAGAAAGACCCGAGGTATAGGAGAAGGAAATCAGTATTCATATTTTTTCTATGTAAATGTTTTCAGAGCCTGATCCAAACCCAGTGACATCAACGCGTGTTTTTCCATTGACTACAGAGGGCTTTGGATCAGTCCTTAAAAAGGCAAAGGGGACAATAGGACTGTTTTCTCTTTTCCTCACAAGTGAATATTAACGGGACTGTGAACATGCACTAAAAGAAATGTATAGACTCTTAAATTGCGTAATTGCAAATAATGCTACTTTTAAATAATTTACCTTGAACTTCTGTATAGCTCTTTCCATATGAGGATTTCCAAGTACTTTACTTACATTAATTAATAAATGTTGAAAGAAAAAACAATAATTCTAAAACATCATTGTGTGAGCCAGAGCCAAAAATGGGATTTGAGAATGGATAGTTTAGCATGGTTGTTTTCTTAGTAATTAATTCCAGGTTCTTTTCTTGAGGCCTAACAAATCCTGAAAGTCAATGCTACAGTTTAAACTGTTTTGATTGTTTGTGTTTATGGTTCCATGAGTGATGTGAAATAGCAAAACACTCTGCCTGAAAGACTGTCCTGAGACTGAAAAAGGAACTTGAGAGTTGCCAAATAATAGTGATTTAGGCCTCCTCTGCTTAGCAAACCTATGTATGAGGCAAAGTGATTTTTATCTACTTTGGTACAATTTTAGTTCTCACCGCTCATAGCAGTCATTTATCTACAAGCATCAAGCTACAAGGATCAAGTTATCAATAACCACTTTGGATTATTTAAGCATATGTGGAGTCATCTCTAACAAGACATTAAGAAGAGGCATGTATTGTGCAGCTGCACTGCAACATAATTTAAAATATTGGTTGCAATTGTCAGCTCTGGCTTCTGTTGGGTAACAATAGGTACATCTACACTATGTGCTTAAGTCGACTTAAGGGCCCTCAAGGCGACTTAAACAGAGCTCCATCTACACTACAGGGTAATAAAGTTGACTTTAGGGTCCAGTAAAGTCGACTTTATAAGGTCCACTTATAAAGTCGACTTTACCGTTAAGTCAACTTTATTAAGTTGACTTTAGGAAATGTGGACTCACTAAGTCGACTTAATGAAGTCGACTTAGTGCAGTGGGGCCATTAAGTCGACTTTATAAAGTTGACTTAAGCCAGGGCACCCATTTAAAGTCGACTTTGTAAAGTCGACTTAATGTAGTGTGGACTCACTAAGTTGACTTAATAAGGTCTACTTAAAGTCGACTTTAAGTAGACGTTATTAAGTTGACTTAATAAAGTTAACTTAGCTTTTACAATGTAGACATAGCCAATGTGAAGATTTTTAGCATGGTACTGAAATAAAGAAAAATACTGGTCAAACAGACCCTAGTCAAATGCTCTTGATCTTTCCTGCAAACACTAAAATAAAGTACTAGAAAGTTGCCTAGAGGCAAATTACTGACTTGCAATCTCATACCAGACCTTTATGACATATTATGTAACATCAAGTAATATCATGGTTCAATGTGTAAGACCATGTTTATATGTATGTCAACAAACCTGGGTTTTTTTCACATCCTGAGCTACATCAGATTCACTGGCATAAGTGGCAACACACACAGTACTATGGGTATGTCTACACTGGAGCCTTAGGTTGACTTAACCCTTCTTAAGTAGACCTAGAGAATGTTCCGGCCACATTCGGAATTTATTAAGTCCACTTAAGCGCTTCCTTAAGTCAGTTTAATAACGTCACCTTGGAAGAGCGACTTAAGCATTAAGTCAACCTTATTAAGTTGACTTAACCCAGTGTAAACATGGCTTAAAGTTAAGTCAACTTAATTGGCATCCAGGCCCCCCTCCCACAGTTCCTAACCATCAGGAAGAGCCTGCCATGGCCAGTCAGCCAGCAGGACAAAGACCTGCCTCCCTGCTCCCAAAAGCCGGCCAGGTCTACCATCTGTCAAGATGCAGACACAGAGCCAGCACTGGAAATGGGCCACATCATGGAGCTACCAGGAGATCCTGGATTCCCCAGCCATCGGGGGGGGGGGGGGAGGACAAGCCTGTGCACACCCAGTTGCAGGGCAGCCAGTACAACCAGGAAGTGTACAGCAGGGCCTGATGGACAAGGGGCACACCTAGGATACCTAGCAGGTCTGGGTAAAAATAAAGGATCTCCATCAGAGCTACCAAAAGGCCCAGGAGGCCATGCTCTGCTTCAGGGACAGCCACCACCAGCTGCCCTGTTACAAGGAGCTGCACACCTTCTGGAGCAGAAGAGTGACACCCTGCCAGCCCACACCATCGACTCCACCGAGCCCTTCCCTCCCTCAGTGATGACCAGGAAGAGGGCTTGGTGAATGAGAATGTGGTGCTGGACTAGGAGAAGAACAGAACCCAGCCACAGGGTACCTCATTGCCCCTAGACACCAACAGTCCAGCGCACATCCCTGCCCTGATGCTGGACCCAGGCACACAGGAAAAGGCTTCCCCTGCCCAGGACAACTCAGGCAAGGGGGCACTGCACCACACCGCTGCTGCACCTGCCAATGATTGCTCCCTCCCTGGGGGTGTGTTATTGCAGGCATGTGGGAAAGGCACTGTGGGGGACATGGCCTAGGGACAGGTAGGGTCCTAGAGAGGGAGAGGGATGCAGAGGCCTTCCCATGGGGGCAGAGAGGCAGTGGGCTGGTGGATAGAGGGGGACCCAGAGCTGAGCTGGGTGAGGGTATGTCTAGAAATAGGGTAGGGGTAATGCAGGTGAGAGTGCCAAGGTCAGATACCATCAACCCGACACTGTTGGCATGTGGCCCCAGGAGAGACCCCTGGGGCAGGGCTTCCTGAGGCTTACCACCGAGGGCCCTGCAGCAGAGCATGGCAGCATGTACTAAGGGGTCAGGGACTGGGAATCAGGGGGATGGTCGTGGAACAACAGCTGCTGTCTGGGTGCACAGCGCACTGCTTAATGGGAGGAACTCTGTTCTTTGCTACTCTCCCGCAGACCCTATGCCCGTAATATATGACACTCCCGACGTGCACCCAGGCCAGAATAGGAGGAAGGGGCATTGCTTGTTGGACGAGCTCTTTGAGGAACAGTTCCATCTCACAGAGCAGGCCGATGAAGACCTGAGGGCCTGGTGGGAGTGGGAGGGCGCCCATCGGAGGGTCGAGCAAAGAATGCTCCAGCGCCTGCTTGATCTGATGGAGTGGCACACCCATGCCCTCAAGCACCTTGCAAGGGGCCCAGACCTGTGGCAGGCTGAGGGTTCCATTGCCTTGGGCCACAGCAGCCCTTGTCACCAGCGGCCCAGGACATGGTGTGCACGGCTGGAGGCCTGGGACTGTGTGCTCCAGGGCAGTAGCACTGGCTGCCCCACCCCAACCCTCTGCACTGTCCCCAAGCTCCCTCACCCCCCCCCAATTCTCCCAACTCCCTCAAACCCCCCAACGTCTGCAGCTCCCACCCTCACCCCCTACCCCCATTCATAAAAGCCATGTACACTGTTATTTCATGTGTAGTGTATTTTATTGTGCTGGAGACAGGAGGAGATGGGTGGGGGGTGGCAGGCATGGGCAGGTGGCAGTAGTGATGGGGACTAAGAGGCTCACCCCCCTCAGCGCTGCCCACCGAAGAACTGGACCTTCAGCATGTCCTGGAGCAGTGCCACTTGCCGCTGAGCCCGCTGCATCCATGGCATGGTATTGTTGGGCTACTGGAACTCCGTGGCAAGCCATTCAGCCTCGGCCTTTCAGATGTGGGGAACGCTTTCCCCTCACAGCTCGCATGGGTTATGCAGCACACAGTACACACTGACGACCTCCAAGATGATCATCTCTCTGAGGTGCAGGCAACTGAGGATGCCCCTCCAGTGTGGATGACTGTGTGGCAGCTATTGAACTTCTGGTTGAAGAGGTGCCTGCCAGCATCCAGGTTGCCCATGAAGGGCTTCATGAGCCAAGGCATTAAGGGGTAGGCAGCATCCTCCACGATGATGACAGGCATCTGCATTTCCCCAAGGGTGGTGATGTTCTGAAAGAAGGTGCCCACCTTCATGCGCCAGTACAGGCCTGAGTTCTGCAGGATGCAGCCATTGGTGCTTTACCTGGCCAGTCCACACAGATGTTTGTGAACAGACCCTGGTGATCGATCAGGGATTGCAGGACCACAGAGTGGTACCCCTTCCTATTAGTGTCGAGGGGTCTCAAACTCAAATCACCATGAGGGCAGCCTGAGGATGAGTACAGGGACACATGATGACTAGTATGTTTGTTCGAGGGCTGTACCACTGAAACCTTCTCATACAATGATATTGCAAATATCAGTAACAATAGTGTCATTGTGGGTCACAGGAAATAGCTTTAGGGGCTGCATGAGGCCTACAGGCCACATGTTTCAGACCCCTTGTGTAGGCTGCAACCTGGTGGTCCAGGGATTGGATGTGGATGTGGGTGCCATTCACAATACTCCCACAGTCGGGGACTCAGAGTCCAGTGAAGCTGTCCAGGATGACCTGCAGGTTGTCCAGGATCACAGTGTGGCCAAGCAGGACCTTGTTGATGGCCTGCAGCCCTGCCTCAGGACAGCCCCCATGGTGGACTTGGCAATCCCAAACTGGTGGGCTACAGAGCACTAGTAGTCCAGGGTTGCCAGCTTCCAGAGGACGACGGCCACTTGCTTGTCCACAGACAGGGCGAATTGGAATCGGGTGTCAGTGAGCTGCAGAACCGGGGTGAGCTTGGGGACCAGCTCAAGGAAGGTGCTCTTCCCCATGCATAGGTTCTGCAGCCACTGGTCATCGTCCCTGGTGGTGAGGACGATCTGGTCCCACCAGTCGCTGCTTGTTTCCCATGCCCAGATGTACAGGTGCATGGAGGGCACCCTGAGCACACCAGCTCCCAGGTTTGGCAAGGTGCTTAGCCTGCTGCTGCCTGCCTCCACGCTGGCAGTTGCCCTGTGGAGCCTGCTCCAGAGCAAGAGAAGTCTGGCCAATACATGGCAGGTATCGAGCACTGTGCTGGGGCACATTGTGGTCCATGACCACCTTGGGCTCCATCTTGTCAGGCACAATGGAGAGGGTGCTGTGGTCACTTCTTGTTTTATAGGAGTTGCCAGGGAGGGCGGCATTTCTCTGGTGCAACGTGGGACAGCTACCCACAAGGCACCACTCCTAGGTCTCCCTAACACCTGCCAGTGTGGATGTGGGAACTCCATAGGAGTTTTGAATGTGGATGTTCTAAGTTGACTTAGCTAGGTTGACTTTAAGTCAATTTAAAGTTGACCGTGTTAAGCCAACCTAACTGAGCCTCCAGTGTAGACATACCCTATGATGGTGGAAGAGCTCCTACCAACATAGTGACCACTGCTTGTTGAGGTGGTTTTATTGCATTGATGGGAGAGCTCTCGCCTAACAGCACAGAGTGGCTACACAAATGACTTTCCTCTGGTGCAGCTGCACTGATATATCTGTGCCACTGTCAGCTCACTTGTGCGGACATGGCATCATCATATATTAAATTTCACAGTGCTTGCCACTAAAAAGAAAACCAGTGTCTGCTCTCATGATTCAGTGGTACAAGAAAGACCAGGAAGGTGAGTCAATATCTTTCTTGGGACCCACTGCTGTTGTAAAACGGACACACTTTGGTGCCACACATGGCAATTAGCACCTCTGCAGTCATAAGACAAAAGAGAGCTAATGAGTTATAGATTTTTGTTGTAAGACATAAAACCAGTGTCTCTACTGAGACCATGATTTTAATGGCAGAAAAAGAATGAATTTACATTATGAATTCTGTTACTCGGTTATTCTTACACTACTCAGATCAATTTGTTGAACTGAATTCCATTTTACTACATTTTTCCCCACAGCTTTTAGAACAATATCATTAGCAATACTGACCTTGATTTGTCAGTCCTGTATAGCGTGGAACAATGATTTTCTCATGGACTGAAAGTCATACTAGTCAAGTGAGTGAGATAGAAGTTTGATTGGCAGACGGGCGCAGTTCAGTGTCAATGTAACTGTGATTTTTTAAGTTCCAGAGGGGCAGCCATGTTAGCCTAGTAAAGCAAAAAAAGCAAGGAGTCTTGTGGCAATTAAAGACTAATAGATTTATTTATCATATGAGCTTTCATGGAAGAAAAATCCCACTTCATCAGACACTTTGAAGAGCTCTTCAAAACATCTGACGAAATGGGATTTTCTCCCATGAAAGCTCATGAGATAAATAAACCTGTTAGTCTTTAAGTGCCACAAGACTCTTTGCTTTTTTTGTGATTTTTTTTAGTCAGGGTTGAGGCATAAGGGGAGAATGCAAGAGGAAAATGAGAGTGCATTTTTCAATAAATGGTCCCAATTTGCGGAACTCCTCGCATCAGAAGCATCTCTCTCTCTCACTCAACCCTGTAGAAATACTTAAACCATAAACAACATCAGGTTGATCAACAGCATAGTGAAACTTTAGGGTCCAAAGATCTGGGCATTTCCAGTGAAGGCCAATAGACAGTGGAACTCCCTGCTTCTGTGAATCAATTTGGTCACGGTTCACGTTATTTTTTTAAGAGCTCAGTGTAAAACAAACCACTTGGCAAAGGCCTGTCCCCAGTAAAGAAGACTACAAAGTAACATGGATATTCCCACACTTCCCTCAAGGGCATGATCCTTCTAAATGACTGCTGAAAAAGAAGCAGATATCTGTTACACTTGTACTGTTATAGTGGTCCATATCCTCAGCTGATTTTATTTATTGCTGCTGCATTTGATTTCTTAACCATTCATAGACTTCTAAAAGGCTGTGTTCAGACGAGAGTTTTATATCGAAACAACAACCATTGTTTCAAAATAAAATTTATTATGTCCAGACGACATTTCGTTATTTCAAAACAATGGGACCCTGTTGTTTCAAAATAATGGCCGTTGTTTCGAAACAGTAAAACCTCACATGAAATCAAAATAACTGTTGTTTCAAAACAACGGCGTTTGGACATGTTATTTCGAAATAACCATTATTTTGAAACAACACTTTTGCCCTTCTCCTTCCCAGGGTGCCTTCCTTTTAGCCTTTATTGGGTGCGGGCATGGCCCAGGGAGGGGGCCATGTTGCCACACCTCCAATGGTGCCCCTCTCCTAAAGTGAAATAGCAAGTCCTGTGTTTGGACATGCTATTTCACTTTGAGCTTTTCCCTTAATTCAAATTAACTTGTTTCAAAATAAGGACTTTATTTCGAAATAACTCATTTTGAAATAACTTCTTTTGAAATAACAGTTTACGTGTGAACATAGCCAAAGAGTCTGATTCTTTCTTCACTTATACCCATATAATTCCAGTCACTTCAGTGGAGTTACTCCTGATTTTCAGTGGTACAAGTATGTGGAGAATCCAGCCTAGCACACAGATAAAAGGTGAGAGGTTTTCCAGAGAGACAAAGACAGAAAAACACAGAACTGAATACTCACCAGTGGCATCACTGGCACTGAGCATATGCGGCTTGAGCCCCGAGTTCCAGCACCAGTGTCCCAGGTCCGTTGCCAGGCTGTCTGCAATGGTGACTATCTTCTCTGGCCTTGTCTCTGGCCAGGAATCCAGGGCTAGACCACCTGCAGCAGTGGCTGTCTTCTCCAGCCAGGGGTCTGGGGCCAGGCCGCTCGCAGCAGAAGCCCAATCTGGGCCTTGCCTGGGGCTCCAGGCAGGATTGGACCCAGGTCCTTAACCAGGTCTTTTCCTAGGCCCATGTTGATCCTGACAATCACAGAATCTAGTGCCCTGCATCATTTTCATAGGCTTAATATTCAGTGATACTGATGAGCACTCATTGAGGTATTTCTCATTGAAGAGAGAATGTAGGAGGTTTAAATGGCAGAGAAAAATGAACATACCTTCAGAACAAAGGAGTGTGAATTTCAATGAGCAAATAATGTAGATTCTGAAATGCACCTGCAAAACACACAGCAGCATGTCTGCCATGTATAGTAGAAAGTGTGAACAAAATGTGCTGCCTACAAGCCGGAGATTTAAATTTCCAGTGCTGGATGTAAGATAAGATAATTGCAGAACATTTTGCATTGTTTTGTTTGTAACTAAGACTGTCAACCTTCAAGTCAAATGGCATAACATGATCAAACGTATGCAACTGACAGTATAAGTGGACACTGAACAGGCAGTAGGCTGTGCAGTGTTTTCATGCTGAGAACAGTTTATCTAATTCCAAGCAGCTGCAAGGTACAAATTACACTTTCCCATTTCCAGCAATATGAGGCTGGAAAAGTTTGATTTTTCCACCTTATTTCATTATTGCATAAATATACATTATTAATATACATAGACATTAAGGATGAAATTGTGGCATCAGTGAAGTCAGTGGGAGACTGGCCTTTGACTTCAGTGGGCTGAGAATTTCTCCCTAAGTTTGATTTTTGAGATCATTGCAGTGCTCGTTTAGTTGGGCTGATCAGTTGTTGTTTATGTCATTGTATGTTTCTAAGAGAAAAACATGAGGCCCAATTTGTGCTATTTCATTAAAGATGCAGCCATCTAGTATATTCGCTGTCTGTCTTTGTGACCTGCTAAAGAATTTCTGCATCTTTATGTACGCAGATGATAACAGAAAAAGTGCACTGTCAAACAGAACTGCGGAGCACCACAAAACAATGGCCACACAGCATCTTGATGTTGCATTGCAATGTGCATTGCATGGCATTGCAGTAGCAGTATACCTGTATACTTTGGCACCGAGCCAGGTCATACTATAGTTATTTGTAACTGTCTGGCTAACTGATTACAAACTGCCTCTCAGAGTTCTTCACAGCGCCCCCTGCTGCCACCGCCACAAGACTGGAAAGCATTGCTGAAAGATGTAACTGTTGAGTCATGGGCATAATGATATTTTTTAACTGGGTCCTGAGGAAAAAAGTTTGAAACCCTCTGTTCTAAATGCCACTGATGAAAACTATTGCCTAACGTACTATATATTAGTAATGAGAAATGCTGGAAAAATGAGCACAGAGTCCAGAATTCATAGACTTCAGGGGCAGAAGGGACTTTATGGTCATGTAGGCTGACTTCCTCCACAATGCAGGCCACAGAATCTTACATACACACTCCCGTAATAGACCCCTATAACTGAGTTACTGACCTCCTCTAATCATGGTTTAAAGACTTTAATGTACAGAGAACCCTCCAGAGAATTCACAAGCAAGTGATCCATGCTGTAGAGAAAGGTGAGACACTTCCAGTGCTGTTGCCAATCTGCCCTGGGGAGAAAATTCCTGCCCAACCCCAGATACGGTCATCAGCTAAGCCCTGAGCATGTGGACAAGAGTTGCCACTAGACACCCGGAAAGAATTCTCTATAGTGACTCAGAAACCACCCCATCTAACATCCCATCACAGGACATTTGGCATATTTACTGCTAGTAGTCAAAGATTAGTTAATTGCCAAATTAGGTTGTCACATCATACCAACACCTTCATAAATGTATCAAGCCCAGTCTTGAAACCAGCTCTCAGCAGGTTGTTTCAGAACTTTACTCCTCTGATAGTTAGAAACCTTCAACAAATTTCAAGTCTAAACTTCCTGATATCCATTTGTTCTTATGTCCACATTGACACTTAAATAACTCCTGCCCTTCCCTGGTATTCATCCCTCTGAAACATTTATAAACTGCAATCATATATCCTCTCAGCCTTCTTCCAGTTAGGCTAAACAAGCCAAGCTCTTTCAGTCTCCTCTCATTTCATTCCTCTAATCATCTTAGCAGCCCTTCTCTGAACCTGTTCCAGTTTCAATTCATCTCTCTTAAACACGGGGGACTGGAACTGCACACAACATTCTTCTGAGATCTTACCAGTGCCTTGTACAACAATATTAATACCTCACTATCTCTACTAGAAATACCTTCACCTGATGTATCCCAGGACTATATTAGCTTTTCTCATGACAACACCACATTGGCAGCTCTTAGTCATCCTATGATCACCTAATGCCTCAAGTCCTTTTCCTCTTCTGTCACTTCCAGCTGATGTACCCTGTTTATAGCAAAAATTTCTGTTATTGTTCCCTAAATACATGACCCTTGCACTTTTCACTATTAAATTTTATCTTATTTCTATTACTCCAGTTTACAAGGTCATTTAGATTTTCTTGTGATATCCCCATCCTCCTTGGTATTAGCAATGCCTCCCAGCTTTGTGTCATTCACAAACTTTATTAGCATACTCACGCTGTTTGTGCCAAGGTCTGTAATAAAAACCTTAAATAAGATCAGTCCCAAAACCAGTCCCTGAGGCGCTCCTCTAGTAAACTCCCTCCAGCCTGACAGTTCCCCTTTCACTATGACCCTCTTTAACTAGTTCTTTACCCACCTTTCAATTTTCATATTACTCACCATCTTTTCCAATTTAAACTCTTTGAGTTTTAATTCTCACTCTGCCTCAGTTAATTGTGTGGCTTTTGGCAACTTACTTCACCTTGTCACCTCAGTTTTTTCATGTGAAGCACAGGGTAGCTAATACCTGTGTTTCTACCTTCCAAGGGTGTTGTAAGGCATTATTTAATGCTTGCATGACTCTTTGAATGTGTATAGGCATGGCGTGATTTCATATCTATTTATTTTTATAAACTTGACAGATATTATCAGTATTTTAAACATGTTTTTTATTTTGATGTACATTTTCCATAGTTGTGCAAAATTACAGGATTTAAGCATTTTTATCTCTGTTAATGTAAATTTTCACAGTCGCAAGAAATTATGGAAGTCAGACAACTATTATTTAATGACAGTAGGCATTAAGATTAAAAAGTTAAAGCTTTATAACCATTAAAACCCAAATTGTCAACATGCATCAAGATATACAAAGTAAACATCCTTAAAACACACAAGAGATTTCTCTGGTGGCATTTTTCTTACTTTGCCTATCTTTAAATTTCAGTTATCATAATTGGAAGTATTCTTTCAATGCTTTGTGCATGTGCAGAGAAGTCAATATTTACTGATAAAAATTGAATCTGTCCGAACTTAAGTATGTACTTATTTGTTCCATCCGTACCTTTAAAAAAAAGTTTTACTTCACCATGCTGGCCAACTTGGCTTGCTAACGTAGCAAGTATCGTTATAACAGCTCTCCACCACCAATACCCTCCTGTTTTACCATCCCCCCTCACTGTAGCACTCAGATTTTATGATGTTGTGGCCATATTATTGACAGTGAAGTTAAAAACCCCTAGAAATCATGAATTAAGGTTATCCAATCTTTGTTGTTTCCACAGAGAATAAAATTCTTGCCAAAGTTCAAACTTTCCCTAGAAATTTTCCTGTCAAACTTGAAACATTTAGGCTAAATTTTCTAAATCTGATTTTTTTTTCTGAAAAATTTCAGTAAATCAATTCAGTCATTTTTTCAGAACAGGGTTCAGGGAAATATTTTATTTTGCCCATATTAATAAAAACTTATCTTAATTATTTCATTAAGAAATTCTAGCGTTTTAAATTTCAAAGAGGGGAGAGAAAGAGGGTTATATTTGTGGCAGAGATGTGCCTTTTTCTCTCCTTGAGAAAAAACTATCGGAATTTGGCCAACTCCTGCTCCTTTGAATATTTTGGCTCATATTTGTTCAGTGGAGAATTTAGCTGCCAAAGTAACTCAGAGATTCCATCTGCATTGAACATGCTCCATCCGCTAACAGTTCTTACTGTGTGAGTGCCATGACCACAAAGCAAGTGAGTATATTTCATTCCAAGGCCATAGGGATTGTGCAAAACTTCTCCTGCAACCGCACCACCTAGTTGCTATGGCTCTTATGACATGGGGGATTTAATATAAGGCAGGAATCCGCTGAAAAAAGTAATACGTGATCATGTACTTAAACATTGTATCATAATGTAAAAGCAAGAGTCCTGTTGCACCTTAACGCCTAACAAATTGCTTTAGGCAAAAGTTTTCATGGGCTCCAACCCACTTCATCAGATGGGAGCCCATGAAAGCTTATGCCCAAAGAAGTTTGTTAGTCTTTAAGGTGCCACAGGACTCTCGTTTTTGCTGTATGCAGACTGACATGGCTACCCCTCTGGAAATTATCATAATGTATACACACGAAGGAGCTGAATTAAGATGTCACAGGCAACTTTAATTCTTGCAGTTCCCAGCTTTACAGTGGTTGACTTTGGAACCTTAACATTCCTTCTGTGTAGTTATTTTTTTTTTAAATGAACTAAGTGAATAGATTAAATAGCATGTAGAAGTGTCAAAGGAATAGGCCCATAGTCTGTATTTCTACTCAATATGTTTCTGTAAGTGCTGGCTATAGATAGTACTCATCTTGTAGTGACAGGTACAGCTTTGAATGCTTGCATTTTGAGCAAAATAGAAGGGAGAACTTTATAATAGTCTTGCTGGCAGAAATCAATTTTTCTACTTTCCAGCTTCATTAGCTGACATTACATCACATGAGCTAGGCAAGCAAAGACAAAACTGATCCTGTTTGACTCAGTCCTAAACGAATGGAAAATGACTGCATAGTTTGCCAAGGTACAGCAATAATGATATGACAAATCTATGATTTGGATGAAGATTTATTTCTTTATGGCACTTCCTTTCAGTTTGTTTCAGCTGTGGTTTGGGAATTTGCAACATGAAAGTCATTTTCTGCAAAAGGATTTTTTTCAAACATGATGAAAATGTCTCTTGGGTTGGCAACATGTATTGATTTCTTGATGTGTAACTTGAAAATGTTTTCTTTACTTTTTTATTTTAAGAACAGGCTACCCATTACTCCACATACATGAGGATTGTGGTACTGTGTCACCCCTTATTTTGTAGCACAGATGAGGGTCTGTTATCAGAACATCCTAGTCTTCAAGAAAAAAAAAAGCAAAACAACACAAATAGAACACTAGTATCATTATATGCAGTCTTTGGGTTACATCTATATGTAGTCTGGTAGTCAGAGCAGAGTCTCTGAAATTGGAATCATAGATAATTTTGATGGTAGCTTTTTGTTGCTGGATTTTTGGTTTTAGGTTTTTTTTGTTTTGTTTTGTTTTGTTTTTTGGTAGGATGGAGGGGAGGAGCATTGAGTAACACTTAGAAAATCACTTAGCATGGTGGGCAGCTTGTCCTCGCCATGCTGACCAGCATCTCTCTCACCATCATGGTCATCCACTATTACACTAGGTCCGATTCAGGGATTTACCATTTTTCTACTGGGATTTCTTATTCTGGTTTTGAAGGATATTCTGATCAGACTTTCCAGAGGGGTAGCTGTGTTAGTATGTGAACAACAAGAGTCCTGTGGCACCTTAAAGACTAACTGATTTCTTCGGGCATAAGTCTTCATGGTCTCATGCCACAGGACTCAGTGTTTTTCTGAACAGGCTGCATGAACACAGGGAACCAAAAGTTTTTAGCATGTCCCAGAGCATGTTCTGAGTCGTTCTTGAAACGTAAATATGAAGTTTTCACTACTTCCCATTTTAAACCTCCTACTTCTTTCCTGTTCTCTTTTTTGCTTCCTGTCTCATAAATGCCCAGTTTAACCAAACAAGACAAAATAACCTTGCAACACTGTGCATGACAATGAGTGTATCAAACTGGGCAACAGGTTTGGACGGAGCCCTTGGATCTGAAAAGCTTAGATCCAAGGGTCTACGAAGGTGTCTCATAATTAGAGAATGATGAGGTTGCCATTGGGATGAGAGTACAAGAGGGAGCTCTGGCAGGGAGGGATCCAGGAATATAACAGATATTAAGAGTTCTTGAGTGTAGTTTGAACTACAGCTGTAAGTTCATCTCTTCCGCATCCCTTTTTCAATGCTATTCTATCCTAGCCTATTATCATAGAACCATAGAAGATTTAGGGTTGGAAGGGACCTCAGCAGGTCACCTACTGCAGTTCCCAGTCCAAAACTGGACCAACCCCCAACTAAATCATCCCAGCCATGGTTTTATCAAACCATGCCTTCAAAACCTCTAAGGAAAGGAGATTCCAGCACCTCCCAGGTAACTCATTCCAGTGTTTCATTATCCCCCTAGAAAAAAAGCTTTTCCTTTTTTTTTTCAGTGCTTCAACACCCTCTTAGGGGAAAAAAAAAGGTTCCTTATATCCAACCTAGACCTCCCCCCTCTGTAACGTGAGGCCATTGCTTCTAGCTCTATCATCTACTACCACTGAAAACAGCTGAACTTCATCCTTCTAGAATCCCTCTTCAGGTTGGGATGCCTTCAGCCGTACTGCATCCAGCCCCATGGACTTGTACATGTTCAGTTTTTCTAAACAGCCCTGAACCTGGTCTTTCACCACTGAGGGCTGCTCACCTCCTCCCCATACTGTGCTACTCAGTGCCATAGTCTAGGAGCAGACCTTGTCTATAAAGATAGAGGCAAATGAACTTTTGAGTATTTCAGCTTTTTCCAGAACACCTGTCACTAGGTTGCTTCCCCTGTTGACTAAAGGGGCCACACCTTCCCTGAACTTCTTGTTGCTGACATACTTGTAGAAACCCTTCTTGTTACTGTTCATGCCCCTTGCTAGCTGCGTCTCCATTTGTGCTTTGGCCTTCCTGATTTCACTCCTGCATGCTCAAGCAATGTTTTTATAATCCTCCCTAGTCATCTGTCCAAGTTTCCACTTCTTCTAAGCCTCCTTTTCATGTTTAAGCTCAATGAAGATTTCTCTGTTAAGCCATGCTGGTCGCTTGCCATAGTTGCTATTTTTTCTGCCTACTGGGAATGTTTTGTTTCTATGCCCTCAATAAGGCATCTAATTATGATTTCTAGTTATGATTCAGTGCTATAGTAACAGCATGGAGGTCAGTTTGAGAGACAGTATCATTTGACATCTACAGCTACCAGAACACATTTCTGATGCATCTGTCTATCTGCTGACATGCATGAGAGATCAAGCAACCTCAAAAGGCTTAAAGTTTGAATTTAGTTCAAGTAAGCATCCAGAAGCTGAGACATTTATCCATTCTTTCTGCAACTTTTGTTTCTGAAAAATTGGACTAGAAATTTCATAAAACAGACATTCTCATGAGATAACTGATATTTCTGGTTCTGCTCTCAGATGGTCACCAGAAGTGAAAGAGAAATTTATCAAATATTTTAGAAACTTTAAAAAAAAAAGTTTGGATCTAAAAACAGAAAAAGTCCTGAGTCTTCAGTTAGTTCAAAACAATTATTCTATTCTTACTGTTCAGATCAAGAAGATGAAAGATCTGACACAATTGGATCTTAATAATCTGAGCAATCAAAATGTAAAACAGAAAAAAAAGAACACTTGGAAAGTGGCAAAAGGAGAGAGACGCATTTGGCGCCGTTCTTTGTTCAGACATTCCATTGGTACACTGGCACTTCAAACATGGTATGCAAGATATGCAGGGAAGTACTGAGGGCAGGGCTTTATTAAGACTTGCTAAGGCCCTAAGCTATGTCAAGATTTAGAGGACCCAGACCATAACCAAAAAATAACTAAGATAAAGAGAAAAAAATGTATTACATTCTAACAGAAAGGGCAATGAAAAATAAATAATAAATCTTTATATTTACATATATACATAGATAAAGATGCAAAGAATAAACTAAAAATCTAAATAAAGTTTGCAACTAATAATCCACTAATACTAAATAAATAATAAATAATCTACTGATAAAACTTGCAACTAATAAACTAATAATCTAAATAAAACTTGCAACTTGCAAAAAATAACTACACTTCATGCCATTAGAAACCCCACATAATGTGAGGCCCTACACTGTAGCTTACTTAGCTTGTGCCTAAATCCAGCACTGCCTGAGGGTAAATACTACACATAGGCTATGTCTACACTGGCAAATTAGTCCAGACTAAGGAAGCTTAGTCCAGACTAATTTAGCATTTGGCTACACTAGGCTTTGCCTCGGCTGAACTAAGAAATTTCATATTTTAGTCTAGAGAAAGCTCAGTATAAACTAGTTAATGCCAAGGGTTAGTTCAGACTAGCCTCCTTAGTTCAGACTTTAGTTCGAACTAAGTATGGAAAGACCTGAACTAAGGTAATCCATTAGTTTGAATCTACCATGCATTCTAGTTTGAACTAAGCGTTAGTTCGAACTAGAATGCACAGTGAGTTTGAACTAAAATGTTCCCAGTTAGTTTGAACTAACCCAAGCTTAATTCAAACTAACCTCAGACTCTTAGTTCTTCCCAGCAAGTCTGAACTAAGTTTGGTGGATCTAGACAAAGCCATATTATACAATGTGCACTGAATGAGTTAACAGAGAGAATAAATGAATAACATACTGTTAAATGAGAGATCAAAATCCTAGCAATTGTTGGGAATCTTTTCCAAAAGAGAATGTTTTCAACCTTTCCATATATGAAGAGGATAAAATATGTAGCAGAAAAGGCTACTCCTTGATTATAATGAGACAAAATAATATTTTTCCACATAGCTTTCCAAACTCTAGCTAGTTCAAGCCTTGAAAAGAGATTTGAACAGTGTGGTATCAACACATACTGCTGATAAATTAGCAATGTGTATTACCCCAGATCAATGTTAATGCCAAAAAACAGAAGGGACAACAAATAATGAGCACTAATATTTTTAGATATTAAATTAAATTATTAGAACTAATTATAAGTATTTGGCAGCAGGATCCTGTCACTGGTAACAATGCAACACACCAAACCAGAAAGCAGACACTCATCTGGCTAGTGTCATCTCCCAATGGTATGAATCAGGGTATTTGTGAAACAAGGTGTTCCTCAGCATGAGTTAGAGGGGCAGAATCAGAGTCCCTAGTCTTTTTGTAAAACAAACAATGCATATTGCCTGCTTATTTCTTGCCTACAGAATTTCATCGTGTAAGCGATTGAGGCCGCTGGCCGGTCGGGAGGGCGCCTCCTGCTGGTGGTGTACAGGAGAGTCAGCTGGCAGGGCACCCCTCCTGGTTGTGAACACGGGTCTCTGGCTTGGCCCCCTAGCTGTGCAAACCCGTCTCAAGTCTATGCACCCCGGCCCCCCAGGCGGGGCGGGCAGGCACAAAGTCTGGAGCCCTGGCCCCCCAGGCAGGGTGGGCAAGCACAATCCAGGTGGTTAGAAATCACCGTCTGGTCTCCCCTTGTCAGGACACACGGGTGAGGGGTTGGGGAGGGAGACGCAGGCCCACCCACTCCACTGCATCGCAGCCCAGGGCCCTACCAGTGACTGTGAGGATAGTCACTGTGCCAGCAGGCTCCCCGACTGCAACACGCTGGCACGCGGCATCCCGAACTCACAGCCCCTCCCTGGGCCACTTCCTCCCTTCCCGAGGTCTGGGTACCTACTTCCAAAGGGGATAGCCATCCTCTGTATCCCCTTCGTAGTAGGCCTGGGGTATCCCACTGAACCCCTCTGCGTCCGTTGGGGGCAGGTCCGGGTAAGGCTCAGCCTCCTCGGCAAGAGGCAAATCCTTGAGGTCCTGGGGTCCGCACCCGTCGGTCTCCTCAGCGAGGGGTAACTCCTCCAGGTCCTGGGGTCCGCACACTGGGGGGGGTGTCTTCCTCCGCAGAGGGGATCTCCTCCAGGTCACACAGACCATAGGTTAGGAGGTCCTCGGCCTCACCGGGGTCTGGCTCTGGCTCCGGGGCTGGTCGCTGCCTCTGGGATCTGCAGGCCTTGAAATGGCCTCCCCAGTCTGCTGCATCCGGGTTCCCTTCCCAGTCGCCTGGCCCAGGGAGGCTAGGTGGGCCACAAGACTGGCAGGTGGAAAGGTCAGCCGCCCCGTGGCAAACTCAGGTCTGCCTTCTCTGATTCAGCTCCCAGCAGGCCAGTACCTCCTTCCCCTCCAAGATCTCAGCCCCTACTGAGCTCTTGGTCTGGGCTCTTATACTTCTCCTTCCTGCTCCGGCCCCACCCTTCCGCTTCCGTGGCCTAAGGTTTGCAGTTTCCCATTCTGGCCAGGGAGGGCATTCGGGCCAGTCCTCTGTCCCAGGCTCAGAGGGCGGCCATAGCTCCCTGCTACACATGCCTTGCCTCTTCATCTCTTTTCAGTGCAATAGTGGTCTACTTCCCCTGAAAGTATTATGGCTAGAGCCCTACCAAATTCATGGCCATGAAGAACATGTCACAGACTATGAAACCTTACCTCCCCATGAAATCTGGTCTTTTATGAACTTTTACCCTATATCATACAGATTTCACAGGGAGACCAGCCTATTTCACATTAAGGTCCTGACTCAAAAGGGAGTTTGCACTGGGGGGAGGCACCACGCAGTGTCGGATTTAGGCACAAATTAGTAAACCATGACTTAGGGCCTTACATTATGTGGGGTCTCTAAATACATCTGTTATAATGTAATACTCATTTTTCTCTTTATTTTCTAAGGTATGGGGGCCTCTGAATCTTGACATAGCTTAGGACAGCTACATGTCTTAATCCAGCCCTGGCATCAAGCTACTGATAGGGGTTGTGGTACTGCCTACCTTATTTCTATGCTGCCTCCAGAGTTTGACAGCTAGAAAGTGACAACTGCAGTCCATGCACCCAGCCATGAAGGCAATGACTCACCAGCAGCAATGCAGAAATAAGAATGTCAGTACTACACCATACCCGCCCCCCCACTTCTGTGCTGCTGTTTATGGCTGTGTGCCCAACAGCTGTGGCGCTTCCTGAGGTGTGGGGAGGTCCTGAGAGGTGGGTCAGACCCAGCCCTGGGAGTGGTCATACAGGGAAAGATGAAGTCCTATTTCTCCCCATCCTGGATGTGACTAGGAGCTTGAGCCTGATGCACAGTATGGTGCCCAGTCAGGGCACCCCAGCCCTAACCTTCCCCAGCTCCAGACCTAGCACTCAAGGGCAAAATGGGCCATGGGCTGGCTGGCTGTGAGGGTGGGAGTGAACACAGTGCCCACCCATGAAGCCAGCTCTGCACCCTCCCCTGCAAAAAGATGACAATCCTCTCCATATCATACCACCCTCATGTCTGTGCTGCTGCCTTCAGAGATGAGCTGCTGGAGAGCAGTGACTGCTGCCCAGGTGCTCAGCTCTGAAGGCAGCAACCCATAAGCAGTGGCACCAAAAGGGAGAGAGGCAAAACTACAATCACCCAACAATAGCCATGTAGCCCCTCCCAACCCCTTTTTAGTCTGGACCCCCATAATTACAATCCTCTGAAACTGCAAATATCTGAAACAGTGAAATTTATGATTTTTCAAATCCTATGATTGTGAAATTGACCAAAATGGACTGTGCATTTGGTGGGACCTTAATTGTAGCTGACCAACACCTCATGTAGCTTACCATTGTATGTTCTGTGCAAGGAATGCACATCAATTACAGTAACAGAATAAAAAGTCACATTCTAGCATCTTCCTTCTAGGTAACAGATGTTAAATCATATAAAAGTCAGTCAAGAGACATACTGAAATGCCCATGTGAAATTCTGGAAACCCCAAGTTATCAGAGGACCAAAATTAGAGAACATAAAAGGAGTGTAAACATGCTCATTAAGGCCAGCTGAAGTCTGAAAACACCAAAAAGTTGTGGCTGTCCCAGCCTGAGAATCTTCTCTGCACTGTCCCCCTGCCAACATAGATACTTTCTCCCATGTGTTGTATTGCACTGACAACTTCTTTCTGCTTTCTGAAGCATCTCTTCTTATGGCCCCACCTATCAGTGGTACACTTGCAATATATCGGGACGCAGACAATAGTAACTTAACTCTTCTTATTTCACCACAGGTGTTTGTGTCTAGAAATGGTAGATGCAGCACACCTATTAGTACACATATAGTTGTGATAAGGAGAGGGGGATTATAACTAAAATAGTATGAGCTACTGAAGGTGTTTGTAGTTGTCCCTTTTAATATAACTAAATTTCATAGGATCACAGAAACTGGAAGGGACCATGAGATATCATCAAGTCCAGTTCCCTGCACTCAAGGCAGGACCAAGTATCCTCTTAAGCCATTTCTGAAAGGTGATTGTCTAACCTGCTCTTAAACACTTCCAGTGAGATTCCACAGAGTGCCTAGGCAACTTATTCCAGTGGTTAATCACCCTGACAGTTAGGAATTTTTTCCTAATGTCCAACCTAAACCTCCCTTGCTGTAATTTAGGTCCACTGCTTCTTGTCCTATCATCAGCAGTTAAGGAGAACAAGTTTTCTCCCTCTTCCTCATGACAATCTCTCAGGTACTTGAAAACTGTTATGATGTCCCCTCTCAGTGTCCTCTTATCTAGACTAAACAAACCCAGCTCTTTCTTTCTTCCCTCATAAGTCAAGTGTTTGAGACCTCCAATCATTTGTGATGCTCTTATCTGGACTTTCTCCAGTTTGTCCACATCTTTCCTGAAATGAGACACCCAGAATTAGATACAATACTCCAACTGAGGCTTAATCAGGGCAGAGTAGAGTGGAAGAATTACTTGTAATCTATTATTTTGTAGAAACTGTATTAAACAAATTAACTTACTGAACCTGCCTCAGTTTTGTCCTCTCCCATCTTTCCTTTTCTATTTCTTAAGTCCAATATTTCTTTTCTTCTTCTTCTGTATGTGGCATCTTATCTCTTAAAAGCCTGTTTTCTCATTTCCTTACTGATTTCTCCATTCTCTCTTTCCCCTTCCTCCATTTCATTCTCCGAGCTCCTATTGTCTTCTTGCACCCTTCACTTGTGCTCTCCTCAATAATACATTCCTCAGTAATACAATTGCTCTATTGGCAGGGGTTAAAGTATAATTTGGTGAGCCCCAGAGCCCTCCTAATGAGATGAGCCCCCCTTTCCACACAGGTGGGACCCCTTCACTCACCCTAGCCCCTGCCCCCCAAATGTCAGCCCCACACCCCAGCTACTTCCCCCAATATCCATTCCCCTGTCCCCAAAATCCACTGTGAAGGCAGAGGAATGCCTTTCCGGGGCCTGTTATTTTTAGGGGTTCAGCATTCGGGCCCCTAAAAATAGAAAATGGTGCTGGAATGCTCCATTCTGAGTCCCGCTATTTTTCAATGGTGGGTCCCATAACACAGCGTTCTGGCACCATTTTCTATTTTTAGGGGACCAGGAACTCTCAGCCCCTAAAAATAGTGGGCACTGGGATGGCGTTCCAAGCCATTCTGACCCACTTTAACTCCTGTCTATTGGATAGTTTGCTCCTCAACCACCACAGAACAAGACAATGGGCTTTGTCCATAGCTCTGCAGACTCCTCGAGATTGTTCCTGTAATATCAGTGAGAAGTCAGAATCATCTGAGTCAAGATTCTGTCTCATTCATCATTGCCCTGCACCTTGTGTAGTCGTTTACACCATGTACTGCTTATCTTATTCTGTGCTTCTCCTCTCTGTCACTGTACCATACTTACAACACACCTCAACTTAAAACCAAGACTAAAACCTCTATCAACTTCAAGAATAACTGACTTTAAGTGCACAACTTGCAATGATACCTGGGTTAGTTCTTTAGCTGCATATTGCTGAAGCCATAAGGATGTGAAAAATGAACACCACTTTTTTGGGAATTTCCATCTAAAATATCAAGATTGTTAAAGATCCAGATTTCCTTGCCAATGCCTCAGAGTCCTGCCAGGATAAATACAGACTTTTTTGTTTCACTGGGATCTCTGTACATGATTCAATGAAATGGATGTTCGAGGAGAGGGATATGAATAATCAGTTCCTGTGCTTGTGGCATTTTCCTGAACTTTGAAAAGGAAGAATCTTGGATTCAGCATTTATACTGTTTAAGAGGAGTTTCTAAGCAGTGGCCCAGTTGCAGATGCTGGACAAGGAATAGTTCAGAAATTTCTTGCTGATTTTAGTAATTTTTTTTCAGCTGTGTGACTGCTTCAGCTCTGTAGAAAACTATAATATCCAATTCAAACAAACAACAGCTTCACCAGATCAGGGGAGCAGAGATTAGGGCACACGCTATTCAGTGTCCTTGGGACTTCCTGAATAATAATGGTGTGACACACAGGAGAACTGATAAAGGGTGTTTCATATGGCATGGATCAGAGCTACAGAGGTCACTTGATGGTGTCAGTATTCACTGACTCAATGACTGCCAACAATTTCCTTACATTTAAAAAAAAAAAAAAGAAATCTTAAGGCAAGGCGAAAGTTGAGTATAGAACTCCTTGTTTTTACTGTCCACATGGCATACCCTGGACCATTGAGTGAAAGAATAAATAATAATTTGTTCAAAAGACACTGTTTCTGTATCACTACAAACTTCTACTGCTACAGGCTTCTGAAGAAAACCTAAAGATGTCAAAGCCAGCTGTCAAATGCCTGCTCTGTTAACATGACTGGGAAACAGCAGGGCAGAGATCCACTACATGAGTGGATCCATGAATGATCTAGGATAAGACAGAGCTGTCATCTGAGGGGTGCATTCAAAATGGACAAAAAGGAGCCTAAGACATGGATCTCCTGGTAACAGCTAAAACCATCAGCTATGAACAAGCAGCTACTTAAGGTTGTGAACTGGGCCTCCTGGGTTAACCTTCTGAATGTGCCAAAATCAGGGCAAGCTGCAAAACGAGAGGACAAACCCCCAAACCACTGACGGGTGGTATTTAAACCAGTCTCCCAGTCTGTAATAAAACATGCTTCTGATTCCCCACACTGGTTATCACACAGCATAACAAAATAGAAAAAGGCCCCCTTTATTGCACATCAGCTCCTCCAGTCCTCACCTAGTCTCTGAGTCTCTTAAAGAAATATGTTCTCCTGACCCCAAAAGGCCAGCCACATTACCCAGAACAATGTAGTATTGGATCTTACCCAAAATACCATGCTGCCAGCCAATCCTTCAGTAACTACAACTAAAGGTTTAACATAAAAAAAAAAAAAAAGAAACAAAATATGAGAGATGTTAAACGGTTAAAGTGAATCACATACATACAAATGATTTAGAGTCCAGAGAAAGCAAATCCTTGAAGAATTTGTAGTTTGCAGATGAGTCCAACTCCTCTGGTATGCAACCAGCACCTGGGTGGGTCTTAAGTCCTTTGTTCAGTCCCAGGAGACTAATTCAAGAGGAAAGTGTTGGTTGCAGATGAATTAAAGACTAAGGACAAAATAGAAATGAGTCCCCTGCCTTTTATCTCAGAGTCCTTGCCAGATCAAAATGGAGTTGGGCCACATGGTCAGTCTGGGTAACCAGTTGAACAGGTTTCTTCCTCCGCCCTGCTGCAGCAGGGAGCCCCCCTGATGGGGGCCATCAAGAGGAACAATAGTTTTGCAGACAGCCAGTGTGGGATTGCCTTAAGAACAAATCACTTGGAACACACATAAAATAAACATATTCCTAATTTCTAATTCAGATATGATACTTACATATAAATCATATAATCACTCCTAACAGTTTACAGCCTTTCTATTCATACCAAACATGACATATTTCATATGGATTATTGCTAAATATGAAATATTAGTATGAAAAATAATGATAAAAAGTCCCCTAGACCGATACAGCATCACAAGTCCACATCCTCTGGCAGACACCCAGCACCTGGGTGGGCCTCAGTCCTTTGTCCAGTCACAGAAGAATAGTTCCAGAGGTGGGTGTTGGTTGCACACTGAAGACTGAAGACAAAATGGAGATAGAGCTGCTGCCTTTTATCACCTCTGGCCTTCCTCATGCTGTATGGTCTTTGCAAAATCCAAATGGAGTTGAGCCACATGGTCAGTCTGGGTGACTCACAGAGCAGGTTTCCCCCTGGGCCCACTGTCCCTGGGAGCTTCTTTAATGGGCCATTAAGAGAAACCAAAGTTTGTAGACCCAATCTGGAAGTGCCCTGGAATCCAATAACTTGAAACACAAATAGAACATACCTATTCCTAACTTCTAATACAGATATGACACTTACATATAAACCATGTAATCATTTCTAGCTGATTACAACTTTTCCATTGGTACTAAACAAGGCATATTACATATGGATTACTGTAAATATGAAATATTAATATGAAAGATAATCATAAACAATCCCCTAAACCCAGACAGTGTCACAAAGGTAACACAAAAATATAAATGTCTAGGATAAAGATCAGGTTAGAGGAAGATCTGAACCCTCTTGAGAAATGAGAGGACTCTCCTACCTAAAAGTTGAACATCTGCCACTAACTAGTAATGCTGAACCTCTGTGGCTTCTTATCACCAGTCAGTCTCCTATGCTCAGCACAATTCCTTTTGCAGTGACCTGTTCAGTTATTGACGCGCCACTAACTGAATGATCATGATATTTTTCATTGACAATGACTGATGAGCATTTGTTACTTCCATCAGTTCACCGACCCAGCTTTCTGGATGCATTCAAGAAACGAAGTCATTGTTCTCCTCAGTTTTGTTTGGGTGCCTTCTCTAAGATAAGAGTAACATTCAGGGCTGGTTATGTTGTATGTCCAATGGACATAGTGTATGGGATAGCTGTTGTCTTGGCAGATCACTAGCCATCTTCTATTTGAAATCTAGCATTCTATCACATTTGGAATGAGACAGTGACTGTATAGCATTTTGTCATAGTGATTCTTCTGTTCCATATCATGGTTAATAATTCTTGACTCCAGATGCTTTTTAGACATTGACACTTTTTGTCCTTACATCCATAATAAAATATAACCTTGTAGAGTGCGCCTCAGCCCTGCTATCCTATGGTTAAGGGAGCAGTTGGGCGCCTGGGCTGTGTCCGCACAAGGCTTTTACCTCGAAACAACCACCGTTATTTCAAAATAAAACTTGACAGGTCCAGATGATGTTTCCTCATTTCGAAATAAGGAGCTCCCTTATTTTGAAATAAGGAAAATCACTTCTACATAATAAAACCCAGTTTTGTATTGAAATCAGCATTATTTCAAAACCGTGGTTTCAAAATAACCCCGTCTGGCTGTATTATATCAATACGGAACACATATCGATACAATGCTGGACCTTCCTCCCAGGGTGCCATGCACCCTGGGAGGAAGTCTCACCCCACCCCCCAGTACCCTGGCCAAGGAGCTGATGGCACCTCCAGGGTGCTGAGGGGAGGTGCAGGGGGGCGGTGGGTACCCGAGCTGGCTTCGCCTGCCACTCCCCCTTGCCGGGGACGGGGGGGCAGGCGCCCCAGCCCACTTCACTCCCCCTCCCCTGGCAAGGGGAAGTGGCAGGTGAAGCCAGCTGGGATGCCTGCTGCCCCCCACGCCCCTGGCAAAGGGAAGCGGCTGGTGAAGCCGGCTGCTCCCCCTTGCCCAGTGCACGGGGGCCGGCGGGCACCCCAGCTGGCTTGGCCAGCTGCTTGGCTGGGTAGTGGGCAGGGGGTGCCCCTCTCCCCCAGCCTCTGGCCTCCTGGAAGTGGCCAGGGAAGATGCCCGCTCAGGCGCCCCTGGCCGCTTGTAAGCGGTGGGAGGGGGGAATGGGGGGGGTTGCCGGTTCCCCCAGCCCCTTGCAGGCTCTGTAGCCTGTGGTCAATTTCACTGATTAATAATAACTTATTCTGAAATAACACTTTACGTGTGGACATAGCCCTGGGGGATGATGACATAACATGCCTTTTGTATATAATGGTGCCATTGTGACTTCCAAGCTATGTGCATCCACTTCTAAGTATATTCAGCAACATAAACGAATGCAAAAGATGATCAGCTCCTGGAAAGTATAAAATGTCTGCCCCCTGCCCTCCCTCCACCACCCCACCCCCTGTCAGCCCCTAAGAATGGAAACCTCTCCTTTATCATGATGGTGGAGAAGTAAATCCTTGTCAGATAGGCCCAGATTCACAAAGATACAGTGCCTAATTTCTATTTTTAGTTACACTATGATCCATAAAGCTTTCACTTGGCTGCTGCCTATCCCTGTAGGGTACTAAACTCACTTTGGTACTAAGGTTCTGCAGTAAAAGTTTCCCAGGCTTGTAAGTGTCTGCCTCTGGGGATGCACACTGCTGCCTAACTCCTGGGTTGGTGCACCTATTTCCCACTTAAGCCCTACACAGTGATCCATGAATTGAGAGAAGATAGGCTCCTCCACCTCTCCTCTCTGCAGGAGCTGATCCGATGGGTGTAATCAGAGGTTGCCTAGAATTACACAAAGCAGACGGAGGGAGCAGAAGACAGACTGCAGCTTCATAACACCAAAATCCCTTTGTGGAACTAATGCCATGGCGACTGGCTTGGTTTATAGGACTGGAAGGTCTAATTATTATCATTTTATCACGGTCTTTATTACATGATCATGGCTATGTCTACACACAAGGTTTTATTTCGAAATAAGTCATTCCGAAATGACTTATTTCAAAATAAAACCTTTATTTCAAAACCACTTATTTCGAACTAAAAAAAATTTAGTTTGAAATAAGTGAAACCCTGAAAGTAAAATAGCAGGTCCTATGTGTGGACTTGCTGTTTCGCTTCAGGAGAGGTGTACCCTCGGAGCTGTGGCAACATGGCCCCTTGCGGGACATGTTGCCACCAACCAGGGCGGAGGGGGGGAGAGGGCTTGCCAGGAGCCTGGGGGTGCCGCAGCTCCTCAAGTTGCTTGCCCAGAGGCACCTCCAGGCTCCTCGACCCAGGTCAGTGTTTTATTAGCTATCCACCTTTCATGTGTTACAAAGGCTGTTTTAAACAATACATTACATATCATGTTAGTAGCTCCATCAGAATACCATCTGGTCCCAGTGACTTATTACTACTTAATTTATCAGTTTGTTCCAAAACTTTTATTGACAACTCAGTCTGGGACAGTACCTTATATTAGTTACCTAAAAAAGAATGGCTTAGGTGTGGGAATCTTTCTCACATCTTCGGCAGTGAAGACAGATGCAAAGAATTAATTTAGCTTCTCTGAAATGGCCTTGTCTTTCTTGTCTATCTTAGTAGTAGTCGAACAAATTTAGTGGGGGAAATATCTCCTTCATTTGCTTGGAAAGTTTCATCCTGTTAAACCACTTTGCAGAGAATATATGCTACAGAAAGTAAAACCTATTTCAAAGCACTCAGCAGTCAGCCAAATTGAAATCACTTCAACATTTGACACATTCTCTTTCATGAAATTTGGAAATTAAATAGAGTGAATGGATACTACTTTCACAGTTATGTAAGGTTCACAACTCCTGAGGGAAAAACCAGCATCAGACATAGAGGGAGAAATTCTTGCAAACATGAAAAATACCAGCGTGCATATTCAAACAAAATCAACTTCCCTATTTTATATATTAGTGTAGGAAAGAAAAATGTGCAGTGTACTCTCCTCCTCTGTATTATTTCCGGCCCATACAATACTTTCTCTTTACCCAATAATTACTTAAAGCCACAAATGTCTCCTCATTTCTACCCCCCTTTCAATCCCCCCATATAACTCAATCTCTGACCTTCCAATGAGGTAGGGTTTTGTGTGGATCCTTCCAGAACTTCTGAGTGTTGTTGTGGAATTGGTTAAAGCAGCACGAGGCTCTGTACAGGCTAGGACCAAAGGAACAAATATGAATGTGCGGAAATAATTCACTATAGAGGGTTAATTAATGGAATCATGAAAAGATTGCAGTTGATTTTTAGCTTGTATGTGCATGTGTAATCACTGGCCTGAAAGGGAAAGTGTCCAAAGGGAATGGATTTTGCTGCTGAGACAAAGCAGTCTGTACAAAAGAAGGGGGGCAGTACCATTCCCAGTGACTTGGGTAGACTTATTTATCACGAACATTAATGTATTACTAATCACTCAAATTGTACTAGGCATTGGACAGCGATAAGTACAATGTGTAGGTCCCACAAATAGTTAACAATCAAAATTTAACATGACACAACAAAAGTGGACCATAAGCTGGCAAAAAGAAAATGGGGAAAGAAGGCAAAAAGGATAAGAGTGATAGCTAGGTCATGTAATCACTTAGTCACTGCGTGCCCAAAAATTCATGGGCAGTTTACAGAAGTCTTTCCACTGACTTCAATGGGCTTTGGATCAGGTATATAGCATTAAAACATTCCAGTGGACGCAATTAAAGTAGTTGTTTTCTTCCAACTCCTCATAGAAGAGAGGGCAGCAGTGAGTTTTTGGATGGATTTGAATGAGTCAAAGAAGTTGGTCAGGTGAACGGTGTAAATAGCTTTGCAAGTCCTTTTGTAGAAAGGTGATGTCATATGGCAGAGATCAATGGGTAAAGATACCATCCATGCCAGGTGGCACCATCCAGTAGACAGGGTACGGAGCTGGAACTCAAAATGGATTCTAGTTCTGTGTCTGCCACTGACCTACTCTGTGACCTTGGGCAACAATTTCAGCTCTGTGCTTCTGTTTCATCTCTTTAGATTATATAATCTCTTTGGGGACAGAACTGCCTCTGACTGTGTTTGTGCAATGCATAGCATAATGGAGGCTCACATCTCTGTTGGTGCTTCCAAGTATGACTATATTACAAATGATGATGCTACAATTTCACAGACAACCAGTGTGGAGACAGTGATAGCAAGTACTCTAAGGTCTACAGCAATTCATGAAATCCTGCGCTGTCTCCATGATGCTAACAAATAGGGCACAGGATACGTTATCCCTGTGTCATTCAGACAACATCTAGTGTGATTCTTCTCACACTTCTGATAATACATTTGAAACACTGCCTAACACTGGCCACTTACACATAATATCATCAAAAAGAGGAGGTGCAGCCAGAGGTGGCCTTAGAGACTCAGGGGACCTAGGAGAAGGCCCATTGCAGGGTCCCTAAAGGCCCCTAAGACCCCCCTCTGCAGCTCCAGCTCTACACCGCCACTGGCCCCCAGCCCCAGAACCAGCTCCTCCTCCTGCCGCTAACCACCAGATGCAGCTTTTAGGGTAGGTAAAGAAGGCAATGGGGCCCTTACTGCTTGGGGCTTTAGGCATGCAACTGCTTTGCCTACTCCAAATGCCACCTCTGCGTGCAGCATCACAAGGTAATAAAAATGGTCTAGGACCTTCAAACTACACAAAAATTTACAGACACTAAGGGTATTCTTCTACAGTCCTCACTCAAGCAAAACTTCTATTGGAGTAGCTGAGAACTTGCTGGCAAGGAATGCTGTATAATGCCACAGATATGTAATATAAGCAAAATATACCTTATTGAGGTATAGAAAATTCAGACTTTCTGATACAAAAAAACAGGTCATGCGTTTAACCATATGACTGCTACTGAAGGTACCAGGTATATCCTAACATTTCATGGAGTTCAACAGAATGTTATTGAGTGATGGGATATATCCGTTAAGACCGCAGGTTCAGAAATCTGGAGACTTCATGCAAATGACTTTTGTGCCCTGGCTTGCATATTTGATTAATACACTTTAGTTTATTTACATAAATGACCACAAATGTCCTAATTTTTAGAATTTAAACCAGAAAAGCCTGCAGCATGGAAAGAGCATTAGGAACACAGGAAACCCTATAATCATGTCTGGCTCTGGCATCTCTCTAGGCAGGTGTCCAAAGAACTTTGGCAGCTTCTTGAGAATCTGCCCTGGCTTCTCCTTGTCATAAATTGGGTAATAGACTGCGGCTGCGTTAGTGCTGGCTGTTGCTTGCCCTCGGTGAGGAGGAGGATCTGGCTACTTTTTGCCATGAAACTGGGGTAGTTTGGCTGGGACTAGATTCACAATGAGGCCTAGGCATTGCAGCACCTAACTCTTAAGACCCCCCTCCCCTGACAAACTAGAATTCACAGTCCAAGTCGGGCATCAAAGTGACCTATACCAGGGGTTGGCAACATTTGCCAGGCCCTGTGCCAGCCTTGGCTTCCCAACCCTCAGTAGATGCCGGGGACAGAGCCAGAAAGGTGCCAGTGGTGGGGCCAGCAAGCGATAGGAGCCGTGTGCTCCTTTTTCCCTGCTGACCCCACCTCTCAGCTGGGAAGTGGGACTAGCAGGAAACAGGAGCCACACGGTGGGGCCAGCAGGGGGAGTGCTCACAGCGCCGCACGGCAAGGAGCCCCGCGTGCTGCTGTGCACAGGCTCACGTGCCAGGTTTGGCCCGCATGCCAGAGGTTGCCAACCCCTGCCCTATACAATGCAAGAGGAGAGTTAGGCACTTCAGAATGAGATTCTCAGAAGCTAGCAAACCAAGCAGGCAGTTAACCATACGAAATACTGAGGAGATGGGAAGGGCCCAAAACCTATATCTCAGAGGTAGCTGAGTACCTAACTCCAGACTAGAGAAAGGACCCTCTCTCTGGATGGGATTCATAGATATGACCCTTCTCCTGCAGTTAGGCACCTAAGAAAAGTCAATTTTTTCCCATGGGAAGGAAAGCCCCTCCCACTACCACCAATATACCAGTGTTTCGGGCCCTCAGCTGGGAGTAAGATATCTGTTTTCCAATCCCCTCTCTCCTAACCACAGGGCTATAGAGTCATTTTCATGCATTCAATGAATAGTTATTTATTTATAAAAAATGGAAAAACAGCAACCAAAAGAGTGAGAGAGACCAAGGGCATGCAACTGGGAGGTGAAATACCGGTATGGAAGTCCCTCAGGTAGCGGCTGGATTCAGACCCGTCTCTCCTACCTCCCAGGAGAATGCCCATTTGCCTTTAATGAGATTCATGCACCTCTTCCTCTCCCCATCCTCATATTCCTGAGCAGCTCACTGCCAGGAGCAGTGCAGGCTTCTGTGCCATTTTAGCAGGTGCAGAGCACACTGACCAGATTGGGCTCACAGGGGAAATAAGCAGGGAATGCCTAGCTGAGAGTTTGGTTACGGAGCAGCTTGGCGATGCCAGGCCTTTGGTCAGTTTGGTGCATGCCCACCAGCAGAAACAGAGGTGCTTAGAAGATTAGGCAGAGGCTGAGGTGGGGGGAGGGTTGGGAATCTCAGTGGCATCTAAATGTTGGACTTACTTAGGCACCTAAATGGTTGTGGGGTACCTAAATCCCTTTGTAAATCTATTTCTTGGCCCCAGCTAGATGCCTGCCTCTGTCTGTTCTTTGCCTCATGGTGTTGGGACAATTGCTTCTTGTTTATGGGTTGTACACCCCAGGGGACACGGCCAGAGTTTTGTCTGCTGTGAATCCAGACACAGCTCTGAGCCTGTGGCTATGGCTGGGATGCGAGGCTATGCTTTTCTAACCTCTATCTCAATGCTTTGACTCCTCCAGGGTGGGTCTATGGTTAGAGTTCAGGACTCAAATCAGACAGATCCCACTGAGAGTGGCACTAAACATAGAGATGCATCTCTCTTGATGTTCCATAGCCAGAGATTGATGCTCTTTCAATACTCCTGACTGAGAGCTGCTGAGAACTGAAGATACCCAAATGGCCAAATCAGGTAACTTAGTCCAACAGCAACAGTACAGCAGGGGTCAGAAAAGCAAAGATTCAGCCTTCAAAAAGATTAAACCGCAGGAACAGAGTGACTCTTAGAAAACTGACCGTAGGTGGAATTTCTAGAGAGAAACCCCTGGGCGGGATAAGCTGCCAAGGGAAACAATAAAAGGTACAATCTGATTTAAAGATTTAGGAATATATTTGGAAGAAATAAATAGTTGGCAGTATATTTGCTATCTCAAAGGGCACCTAGCTTTGTTTCATCTCCCAAAAGTCCTATATTCTAGCTAGCCCCAGGATATGTTTCCCCAGTTCCAGTTACATTTTAAAAATCCCTTCTGTCAACTCTCTAGAGACCAACATCTGCTTCAGTCTTAGAATCTTAGTGTCATATCTAGCTGAGCTACATTTGGTTCAGTTCCCAGGTGGGTGGGAGTAAATTTTACTGTCCTACATAGAATCATAGAAAGTTGAGTTAAAGGGACCTCAGGAGATCATCACCAAGTCCAACCCCCTGCTCAAAGCAGGACCAATCCCAACTGAACCATCCCAGCCAGAGCTTTGTCAAGTTGGGCCTTAAAAACCTCTAAGGATGGAGATCCCACCACCTTCCTGGGTAACCCATTTCAATGCTTCACTATCCTTCCAGGGAAAAAGTTTTCATAATATCCAACATAGATCACCCCCACTTCAACTTGAGACCATTGCTCCTTGTTCTGTTATCTGCCACCACTGAAAACAGGCTGGGTCCATCCTCCCTGGAACTCCCCCTTCAGGTACTTGAATGCTGCAATGAAATCCCCCCTTTCTCCTCTCTTCTGCAGACTAAACAAGCCTACTTCCTTTAGCCTTTCCTTATAAATCATGTGTTCCAACACCCTAATCATTTTCATTGACTTCTACTGGATTCTTTCCAATTTATCCACATCCTTCCAGCAGGCAGGGAGTCCCAAAACTAGCACAATACTCAAAATAGGGTCTCACCAGTGTCAAAAGAGGGGAAAAAATCACTTCCCTCAATCTGTTGGCAACGCTCCTATTGATGCAGTCTGATATGTTGTTAGCCTTCTTAGCAACAAGTGCACATTGTTGACTCATATCAAGCTTCTTGTCCACTGTAACCTCCAAATCCTTTTCTGCAGAACTGCTATTTAGCCAGTCAGTTCCTAAGCTGTAACAGTGCATGGGATTCTTCCATCCTAAGTGCAGGACTCTGCACATGTCCGTTGAACCTCAACAGATTTCATTTGGCCCAATCTTCCAATTTGTTTAGGTCACTCTGAATCCTATTCCTACTCTCCACTACCACACACCACATCATACCCCAGGTTAGCATCATCTGCAATCCTCCAGATCATTAATGAAGATGTTGAAAAACACAGGCCCCAGGACCAATCCCTGTGGCACTCCGCTTGGTACCAGTCACCAACTAGGCATCAAGCAATCGATCACTACGCATTGAACCCAAGAGTCTAACCAGCTTTCTGACTGACTTACAGTCCATTCATCCAATCCATACTTCTTTATCTTGCTGGCAAGAATACTACATCTTTTGTAGCACCCAGTTCTAGGATCAACAAGGGTCCCTTTGGCCCACAGTTTAACTTACAACACAGCCTTGGAGCTGTGCTATCTTACACCTGCAACCTAAGGTTCCAAATAGCACTTTTGGTGGCCATAGGGTAGAGCAGTGGTTTCCAATCTGTCGCCCAGGAGCCAAAAGTGGTCCACAGAGGCTTTCAACATGGTCCATGGCTCCCGTTCCTGCTGGCTGCAGAAGGTAACTCTTGCCTAAGGATCCAGGTGGAACATGTTTCCAATAGGCTAAAAGAGCAGTGCAGGCTCCTTGCTGCAGCCAAGGGGATTGGAGTATATCCCTCCCCTTGACTCTAGCAGGGAGCATGGCCAAGTGCTCAGTCTGAGCCCAGAGGTGCTATGGTCCATGCTGGAGCCAGAGGGAGGGGAGCAGTGATCTTCAGTCCCCCCATCTCCAGAAGAAGGCCACTGTCTAGGGACCCAAGTGGAATGCACAGGATTGTGTAGGATGCATGCAATTTCCCTGCTGCAACCAGGGGGATGGGAGTCTCTGAATTCCTGGCTGCAGTGAGGAGTAAGGAGGGGGGAGACATGGGGATGCTGGCAGGGGTCACTGGCTCTTCAAGGTTTTAAAAATGGTATGTGTGGCCTCGAGCCAAAAACATTGGAACCACTGATGTAGAGGCACTAAAGTCATACCCTGCTTTAGGACTGGGGAAGATGGGTAGCACAGAGTTTTTATTCTGGCTCTGTGCCACCCAATAGCTCCTGTGCCAAAGACATTCCCATTTAACCCATTAAACTAGTTTACATTCTATTTGCACCAATGGAGCAGCAGTACAAAAAGGTCAGAACAGGGCTAAGAAACAGGCCCCTTAAATGTTTCATCTTAGCTACATCATGCAAAAAAGTGCTTTAAAATATAAATTTGAATGTGAAAGTTATTGTTAATTTCTATATGAAGAAGGATTATACATGTATTAGTTTTACCATGCAAGGAACAAATTTTTGCCATTACTTAAGTAATGAAACTTCAAGGATAAGAAAATGGAGCTTGGCAATCCTATTTTCCCATCTCGATCCAAGAGCAGCAGGGGTAGGATCCTCCCACATCAGCTGTACATAATGAAGAGTTACTAAGAGTTTTTTCTACTTGTCAGCTCTTTGACATCCTTTTAACATTGTAAAGGCGAGCTAAAAGATGATTAGTCACCACCTGCTTATACCGAAGGATGGTATCTTTCTCAAGTGATTGATTTGAAACATTTAACTATGAATAAGATCAAAAGCTGCTTGTGTTGCTCCATGTGCAGTCCAGTGAAGGCAGGTAGGCACAGGGTATGCACCAGAGAGATGACAAATAGGTGTGTCACACAACATACACACACACACACACGCAGCTCTAAACTCACGAACTCAGCTGTCTCATGTCCCAGTTCTGAGTTCTTATGTGTTTCAACAGAAAGAAAATCAAGGAGGTGGCACACAGAGAGTCTTCTGTTAAATGTATTAGAAGCATTTGCTTTTCCCTTTCTATATGCCACTAATGCATATTTAAGCAATAAAAAAATGGGAGACTTAATACACAAAAGAGGCCACCCAAATCATCCTGCCAGTTGTGTATGTATAGAAGCAAATCTCACAAGAGGAGGTAGGTGGGGGGGGGGGTTGGCCACCCTAGTAGACTTATCTTGCTCTTCCACATATCAAACAGCAGCAGCCTGGGGGAGACTAACCTCCCAGTATCATCACTTACTCAATTCTAAAATTAGGGGTAGAAATATGCATTGCCTTTCAACACCTTTATGCTGCTTTGATGGTGTAAGGAGGGCCATAAAGGTGATTTATCTGGCCACCAAAGATCCCTCCCTGTGTGTTGCAACACCAGCATAGGTACTGCCCATAGGCATCCACCTAGGAGCTGTACAAGTGGCCATAACTGCAAGAAGAGGTTAGCTTTGTAGCTGTTTTGCTCTTGTTATTCTTGTTTAGTAGAACAAGCAAGCAGAAGCGAATAGCCAAAACACATCAGCCCTACAGCCACTACCCCTCTCCTCCATCCCTGGCACTGACATGTCACCCATATTACGATTTAAAGGGAGGAGGCTACTTATGGCCCGTAACCACCCTGCAAGAGCCATATGCAGGGGTTATCCTCCGATGGCCTGGGGTTGCCTAATTTATACTATGGGCTAGCAGGCCTTCCAGCTAACCCAAATACACAAGAGAAAGCTACAAAAGTGGCCTAAGTTCTCTTATTTCTCTTCCAGTTCCTGAGCCAAATATATCTTGGTAAGAACTGATGATGATAAGTGTGACAGGGTGGGCCTGCCCTGCACTCAGACTGGCCTATATGCCCGGAAGGAAGGGTTAGCCCCGCCCCTTAGGCCCTGCTGGGCATGCTCCAACAGCTGTCCAGGGATAAAAGGCAGCAGTTCTCCTCAGTCATGGGCAGGCTGTTGGAGGGAGCAGATGCAGGCTCCTATCCAGGACCTGCTCTAGCCTCTGCCTTAAGGGAGCGCGCCACTGAGGGGCCGTGAACACCTACGACCAGATGAGCTGCTGGGCGAGGCATAACCCGCAGTGAGGACCTTGAGACCCAGGCCAAGGATGTGGCAGACCCAGGGAGGTCCTGGGACTTGCAGGAGGGAGCACGGTTTACTGCCTAGGTAGGAAGCAGCCCAGGGCAGTGCCTATTGGGGCGAGCTGGGATAGTGTTGTGGTCTCAGTCGGCGTGTTGCGGCCTGGATCCCCGCCGACTGGGCTAAACCCCCCCGGCAACTCTAAGGCCCTGGGCTGGGGTTCAGTGGAGCGGGGAGGCCTGAACCCCCCTACCTGGGTCTGCTCCCTCGGGGCCAGTCAGAGCCTGTGATCCTAGACTCTGGCCGTTGGGCCGCACGGCCCTGCGGTGAAGGGCCTGTGACTCTAGATGCCGGCTGTTGGGCCGCACTGTCCCGCTGAGAAGGGTCTGGGACTACAGACTCTGGCTGCTAGGCTGCACTGCCCCAGGTAAAAGGGGCCAAGTAGATAGCTCAAACCCCAGGAAGACTCCGGTTTGAGCCCACGGAGGCAAAATGCTCCACAACAATAAGGCACTTGGCCAATGGATGTTATTTCTCTGACAGCTTTACTTTGGGGGTTCTTGGCCTCTCCCAATCCTGCCTTTTTCTGGCTACTACTGCTGGTTGGGTACTACAGCTGACCTCGTGCTCCTTGCTCCTTCTGCTGTTTCTTACCTTCCTCTGCCCAGTCTCCTTCTCTGTTTATCCCCTCTTCTCTCCATCTCCAGCAATCCCTTCCCTCCAGTCCTTACCCACACTCCTCTTCAATCTCAAGGCATGCCCTACTCCAAATACTAACTTACTACATATAATATAAATAAAACCAAACAAGATGGTTTCACATTTCAGGGCACTCTCACCTGTATTCTTCCTCCATGGTCCACCAAGGACACCTACTCTTAAGCTTCTTGCTCCCCGGCACATTTTTTGATGGAAAGACAAGTCTCTCTCCATCCTGACTGGGATTTTTTCCAGGTTCACAATTCCCTGCCAATGCTGTGAATTCCCTAGCAAGTCCTGCTTTGCCTTCTCCTCAGAAGCCATAAACACCATAATTGCCCATAGGTAGTTTTTTCCAGACTGCACACTTCCCTGCCAATACTGAATTGCCCAGCAAGAGCACACATCCCTGTTTTGCCTTCTTATCAGAAGCTATAAAAAGCATAATTGCCCACAGGCAAAACTTGCACAGCTCTTCCTAAGCAAGCACATTTATTCTTACTGTGTAAGTATTACAGAGAAAACACTGAAATGATAAAAGAACTTCACACATTATAATCAGCTCACCAGAAATCACTCCTAACACCAACAAGAGCTCTGGAAAGTAATCCATCCCTTCAAATCCCAATAAGGCTGAGTTCTTGTCTATCCAGAGGGTTGCATTGTTTAAAATAATCCTTTGAAGCCCATACGCTTCACAGGCTGACTTAAGCATGAGGCAAGGTGAACAAGTGCCCCAGGTCCTGTGCTGGGAGCTCCAGCCAGCCAGGTGAGGTGGGGGGCTGAGGCCAGAGGGAAGAAGTTGAGAGAGTGCATGGGGAGGTTGGCCCTTACACAGATCAGGTGGGGGGGTCCAGTGTTGCAGCCACATGAGCAATGACCTAGAGGGGAAGTGGCAAGGGAGTGGTCAAGGGAGGGGCAGTGTGGGGAAGGTGCAAGGGGGAAGCAGCAGGGGCTGGCAATGCAGCCCATCACCAGCAAACGGGGTTAGTGAGGTGGAGGGGGGCCAGCAACAGGACCTGGGGGAAGTAGAGAGGGGACTGAGGGTTGGGCCTGGGGGTTGGGCCTGGGGGTAGGCAGGGGCCCGAGGGAGGTGGCAGGAGTGTTAGTGATTTGGCCTCAGGGGGAGGTAGCAGCAAGCCTGGGGGGGGGGGCAAAAGTCAAGGATGGGGCCCCCAACATGGGCCCAGGGTTTACTTTAGTCATACCTCCTTCCTAAAGAAATAACATACAATCCCACAATAGCACATGAGCATTTGCACTTTTAATTCAATGAACTCCAAAAATACCTAAAGTTATTTCAATAAGGTTCATCCACAAAATTGCCATCTGTCACAGATGGCACTAACAATATGTGCCTTATATCACACTAATCACTTTGCTCAAATGTTGGTCTTTGTCTGCAACTCTAAATAGGATTTTTGCAGTTTTGTAATTTTTACCCAGGTAAGCTCTTTGGGGCACAATGCTCTTTCTATATATTTATAAAAGCACTTAGCACATTTTGGGAGTCACCAAAATAGGTATAAAAATAATATTTGGCACACACTGCTTCTTTCTTGTTAAATAATCATTCAAATTGTAAACTCCACATATTTGTCTGGAAACTTCTAAGTGCACACTGGGCATTATACAGCCATTATAAATTGACAAGTTTCGAAACACCTGACCTGCCTGATAATTAGAGAGAGTCACATAAACCAACCACCCATTCAAAACTGTGCAGGTGGGTTTAATACCCAAATGTATTATTACACAATAAATGCTTTGCATTACATTCAGTATTCAAGTCAGCATCACTAACATTCTCTCTTTCTCTGGGTCTCTCTCTCACATACACTCTACAGATCCAACAGGCATAAAAGTGAACTGTGGAAAAATGCTCACAGATTCGCATGCAGACATCAGCTAGCATTGTACATTTGAAAGACCGACTGAAAATGAGAGATTAAGGTCACGATAAATGCATGATGCTTACATATGGTGATGATGGAGAAAAGGATTTAATTGCAAAGTAGAGATAAATGTCTATTTATGTAAGCAGCATTAGTACAAAGCCCTGAAGTAACTTGGTTCCCTGGGTACTTATTCAGAAAGGAAATGGCAGATCAAAGATCGCTGAATAAATGCGGTAGGGCTCAATCAGTCCTGGTGCTATTAGCTAGCATGTCAAATCAGAATTGGTTATGCAGATGAGGTTTGCCACAAGCAATCCATAAGAGTCAAAGTAAGCAGGTGTGTTAAAGGTGCACTGACTCAGTGGGTGTGTTCACACGTCAGTCTTATGTCGAAAAAACAATGGCGTTATTTTGAAACAACTTAAACCCCATTTGGTGACAAATCAACGTTGTTTCAAAATGATTGTTTCAAAACAATCCCGTCAGAACATGTTTCAAAACAACAGTGACTCGTTTCAAAATAACTGTTGTCCGAACATGCTATTTCGCTTTGAGCTTTTTTCCTTAATTCGAATTATTTTCTTAATTTGAATTAACTTATTTCAAAATAACTTATTTCGATACTAGTTTCAAAACAACTTGTATCGAAATACCCCCCTGTGTGTGAACGTAGCCAGTGAGTTGGAACCAAACCCTACCTAGCTGTTGGTCCATTGGCTCACCAGACAGAGTCAGGAAGCTTGTGTTCTGTTCCCAGCTCTTCAGCTACTTTGCCATGTGATCTTGGGCAAGTCCCTTAGCAACACTATGCCTCAGGTAACCTAGCTGAAAAATCAAGGTGACAATACTTACACGTGTAAAACAACATAAGCGACCAGAGTACTGGAAGAGTGCTGATAGATGCCTCGTTTTCTGAAAGAAAGAAAATTGTCATTAAAACAAAAATTAAACAGATTAAAAAATAAAATTTATATTCATTAATTCTGCACCCCTTTTCCCAGGAGTAGGTAACAAATCAATCAAACACAGAGCACGTACTCTACAGAATAATCAGTGTTTCCCTCAGATATTCCTTCACTTTAGAGACCAAACAGAAAATAGTGCATAGGTGTACTGCACAGGTCCAGGCCTGTTGTCTGAGCCCATGAGAATTAATAACATTTCAGAAACTATACAGCAGACCACTCTTGTGAATGGGCATTTGTTCTCATCATGTTACAAAACAAACAGGACAAGACTGAAGTATTCTGGACACAATATTCTAGGTCAAATTCATCTACCTAGTGAATGTCCATTCAGTTAACACTTTGGACTAATATAGTTCAATGGATTCATTGTCAATCTCCCGTTTTTTACTTTGGGTTCTCCTAAATCAAATCTCCAATACTTTTCTTAGGTAAATGTTGTAAAGAAAATTCTTGTGACATCTAGTTTACAGTTCAAAGGTTGCAGTGTTTTGTTTACATGAGAAACTTATGGATTCTACAAGACAATCATGTCTCAAATCAAGTTATTGCACCAATGCCAATTAATCTGGAAGCACAAAATGCCACATATGTTGTACAAAATTTCTGTAACATCTGCTTCCAACTGAGTGGCACATTTTAGCTAAAAAAGGAAAATTAATCAGCTGAAGAGAAACTTCCATCCTTTGGCAAAGAGTGAGGATGGAGAAAACCATATAAACATTTTCCATTAAAATAAGGTTTCTTGGGGAATAGTTAATGTATGTGTCAACCCTACAAACACTTCACCAAGGATCACACAATTCCATCTGCATTCTAGGCAATACTTTTCTTTTTCTTAACAGTTGATGGGCTTCAGTGTAAGTTATGGTCTCTTTATAGTCTTATTCTCTCTGTGTGTATATATAGTTATACTCTGAGACAGATATATTGGGTCACATTTTCAGATGAGAACCCAGAACATACCATCTGTGTTTAAATTCTGGTATATGCTTTATCTGGGAGTAATGTGTGTTACATTTGTTCCCAATTCTGCCCTCATTTAACTAGGTAAAGCTAACATTGCAGTCTATAGGGATGTGAAAAATCACGACACTGTCTATCACCCAACCATAATGTATTCAGTGTCAAGAGATACGGCACATCACAACAAAAATTGTTGTTTGCTCAGGTCTGTATCCTCATTGATTTATCCAATCTCATTCTGGACAGGCATAAAGTTAAATGTACTTGGCTTAACTTGAGACAAGACTTGGTATTACACTAAGTGGAAAAAATCCATTCTGACCAAAGCAGAATGGACTAAAAGAATAATGAGCTAAGAAAACTAACTTACTCTTATGGAAAGTTAATTTGCAGAAAAGTTCACAACACTAGGAAACATACCAGTAACTGCAATGCTATCAGTCTGTTTGACTGTGCAGATGATCAATATACAATATTGACTAGGGAAAATAGTTTCCATTTCCATATGCAAGAAGAGCCAGTATAGGGAACCTGGGCCCACAAAACAGGAAACCAATGGTAACAAATGCACATTTCAGTCAAGCTGAATCCACCAGTTTGTGGATAATGCACAGAAACTGTCTTACTTTTTGGGAACCTATTAACAAAAGTAGCCTGAACACATGCTGTTAATGTTGATGGTGATGACCTCGTATACCCCTCCATTTTCTGACACAGGTGCCAGAGCATCTGCTTCAGATCTTAGTGTACCAAAAAGAAGATAAGGAACTTCATCATTCTCACTTCATCTGAATGAAAGAAGTATTTCAAAGACAGACAATGAGCACTATACTTTCTTCACCTTCAGTTAGACAGAGCAGAATTCTTTATGAAAGACTAGAGTGACAAGAATGTAAGCTTCTCAGAGGAATTCAAGAATGAATGAGAATTGAGTTTCTCAGTATTGTTCATATTAACTGTTCACTGAAGAAAAATACATGAAAAGGAAAGTTATCTGAAGATGAAGAAGAATCCTGATTTGCTCAATAGTAATAATTATATGGAACAGCTGTATAACTCCTTTAATCTGAAGTTCTTTGTTAGGAGGCTATTGCCATCAGCTAGAACAGATCAGAAATTAGTGCTGCCTCAAGCATAACCTACATATTAGTATTAATTAATACCTCTTTATAAAGCCCTATCACATCTTCCCTGTTGCTGAACAATCTGAACAACAAAAAAGAATTACATTCTTCTCTTTTTTAATCATTTTTTCCAAAGCCTTCCATGCTTTTGGAAAGTATTTTAATAATCTAAAAGTTCTCATATCGACATAACTATCATAGCTAACTTCTGTGGGCCTGATCCAAAGCCTACTAAAGCAAATAGAGAGACTTCCATTGACTTCAGTGGTCTTTGTATCAGGCTGTGCAAAAGGTCAGACTGTGACATAAACAGTTATTTAAACGAGACTAAAAGCTCCAAATCCATATTGTGACAAACCAGGGAACATTGCTATCATTTTTATGAATATCAAGCCCTTTAATGTACTTGTGTGATATTACCCTACCTGAGTTATCATTAGAACCCAACAAGGCTAAAATAATAACAGAGAAAAGACAGCCTCTCTGGTATCTGTTTCAAAGGAGTTAAGACAACAGTGCCCAGGCCATCAGTTGGGGAGAAACTATCTTGCTGGCACCATTCAGTTGAAACAGCTTTTCCTCTTCATTGATTTCAAGACTAGTAGGAACCACTGTGATGTCCTAGTCTGACTTCCTGCATAACCCAGGACATAGACCTTCCTCACAATAATCTCCAGAGCATGTCCTTTAGAAAAGCACCCAACATCAATATAAAAATCACAAGCAATGGAAAATCCAGAGCTCCTGGTGAATGGTTAAATGCTCTCACCACTAAATATTTACACCTTATTTTAAATCTAAATTTGTCTAGTTTCAACTTCCAGCAATTGGGTCACATTATGCCTTTCTTTGCTAAACTGAAGAACACAGTATCAAATATTTGTTCCCCATGTAGCTATTTATAGACCGTAATCAAGTCATGCCTTAATCTTCTCAAGGAGAGAGAGATCAAAAGACCCTGATGGGTCAAAAAGGTTCCCTTAGCTAGGGTTACCAGGTACCAAGGCATGGAAAGGAGGACAGGGACATATGAAAATGAGGACATATGGAGAAAATGTAGTATTAATGTAATATTCTTCTGTTTTTAGGGAGCCCTGGAATGCTTCCCCCTAAAAATAGGGTGTTCTGGGGCATTCCAGCATACTTTAACCCCCTGTAAGTAAAAAGCCAGACAAAATCATGTATTTTTGAAATGCCTGCTGGACAGAGGCCATGAAGGTAAAAAGGACATGTCCTCTTTTTGCCTGACATCTGGTAACCCTACCCTTAGCAGAGAAGGAAGGAGGAATGCTCAGCTCAGTTAGAAGGTGACAGACACATTATCAGCACATAGCCAGGCTGACATTCAGACAAGGAACAGATGATTCAGAGAATTGGTAATGGGATACAACAGTTTTCACCTTCAGATCTCTAGGTCATATCCAAACCAGGATCGCAGTTATTAAGAAAATTGGTTGAACTCTTGGTCAGTTTCTGTGAAGAAACCCCTAGAATTAATTCAATTCCCAGTGGTACATACACCACATCACACCAATTCCCATCATGACTGTCCCTTTTGTTAGCTGTCTCATCCAAATGGATGGAGATTAACTAATTATATGCTGAGCTCTACAACCGATCCCTCTTAGTTAAGGTTAGTGGAGTGGTACGTCCATGCTACACCTGTTTTTTAGATAAAAGGAAGATTTGTTTCCTGTTTTGGCAGTCTGGCATCTTTCAGCCACAGTCAATACATCTTTCAGGAAAAATCCTTGCATTGCAGGATTTGATCATTAATTCTGTTCTCCTAGATCTCCTAGACGCCAAGACTAACATTGGAGTTAGAAAAAGTAACTTACTGTAACTGCTGTGTGTTGGCAGTCTGAACAGCACAGAACAGGCATTCATTCTGTGTAGCCAAATGTTCTCCTTCTCATAAAGGTGAGTTTATTAAAAATACATACAAGAATTCATATATGAACATGTAGGACCAAATCTACAGCTGGTGTGAACTGGCATAGTTCCATTGACTTCTTACACTAGCTTGCATCTGGCTCTTAGAATAAATAGCTGCTTTCTGTAGGGGAGGAAGAGAATATAAATTGAATTATCACACCATGTTATGTTTAAACTGGCATAAGCACTTACTGCTGAGCAATTTCTGCCTGTGTGTCCCACTTCCAGTCTGATACAATCTAAAGGAGATTCCGTGTGGGGAGCTGAAACCAAGACAATATGGAATAAGATCCATCTTCAACCAGAGGACCACTTAAAAAAAAAAAACTTGTTATTCACATGCTTGGAAACAAAAACCAAATCTGCCCAAATGCAGAGGACTAAACCTTAGGGATCAGAAACCTTTTCAGCAGGGGTACCAACTCAACTCCATTCCCCCCCACACACACACACACACACATGTTCAGTGACAGCAGCAATGATAGCAGTTGGGGAGCAGCGGTGTGCCGGTTTAGCCCCTGAGCTTCCTATCCTCTCCTCTGTTGTGGGAACCCAGGCACACAAGGGTCAGGCACCTCCCTGCCTGCTTGCTTGTGCTGGCTCTTGCCAGGGGTGGGCCCCACTGGGCCCACATAGGAAAGGAGTGGAACCAGAAAGGGGGGGAGACATGGCTCCAGCCAGCAGGACACCGAAGGGCCCTGGCCCACTCTCAGAGAGGGGCACAGCTGGAAGGAGGCAACAACTACCATGCAGCCCTGCCTGGGGCTGGGAGCAACACGGTATGCTACTCAAAATCAGTCTGTGCCATCTTTGGTACCTGTGTCACAGGTTGCTGACAATAGGGAGCAGCCAAACTTGGCATTTATACTACAAAAGCTGGAGGAAGAGAGCATGTACAGCCAATATGCACCAGCCCTGCATGACAGAAAATCACATGCAAGAGTCAGATAGGATTAGGGCTACCAGATTCCAAAGCATGGAAAGGAGGACATGGAGGTACAAAAAGGAGGACATTGGAGGCCTCATGGAGAATATGTAGTATTAATGTAATATTTGTCTGTTTTTAGGGGGCTCTGGAACACTTTCCCCTAAAAACTGGGTGTTCCAGCATCCTTTAACCCCTGTAAGTATAAAGCCAGACAAAATCATGTATTTTTAAAATGCCTGCCAGATGGAGGACGTGAAGGTAAAAAGCAGTATATGTTCTCCTTTTGCCTGACATCTGGAAACCCTAGATAGGATGGAGTTGTGGAGGGTAGAGATGGGGGCAAGATGATAACATTTTCCTTTCCACTAGTATCTCAGGAAAACATTAAACAGCAGATACTAAATTTAGTAATTTTTAAATCAGCAAGTCCAGATAGCTTACTTCTGAGAGTTTTAAAGGATCTGATTGAGGAGTTCCTTGGACCATTAAATGTTGATTTTCCTCAAGTCTTGGAACACATGGGAAATCCAGAAGACTGAAAGAAAGCTAACATTGTGCCAATATTTAAAGAGGGTGAGTGGGATAGCCTGGATAATTATAGGCTTGACACTTTGGCATCAATCTCGTCACAGATAATGGAATGGCTGCAACAGAACTATAAATAAAGAGAGGGAAGGGTACTAAAGTCAATGCATCTGAAATAGATCCTGTCAAACTAACCTGATATCTTCTTTATGAGATTACAAGTTTGGTTGATAGAGATAATAGAGTTGATGTAACAGACTTCTGAAAATAATTTGAGTTGGTACTGCACAGTATTTTGACTAAAACACTGGAATATAAGATTTACATGGCACAAATTAAATGTGTCAAAAACTGATGGGTCTCAAAATGTAACTGTAAACAGGGAATCATTATCTGACTACTACCCCATGCTGCTCATCCATGTGGGAGCCAATGATACTGTGAGAGGTGATCCGCAGAAGATCAAAAGGGACTACAGGGCTCTGGGAGTGAGGGCAAAGGAATTCAGTACACAGGTGGTGTTCTCCTTGATCCTCCAAGTCAAGGGTAGGGGCCTGAGGAGAGACAGATGCATCCTAGAGGTGAATGCTTGGCTGCGAAAATGGTGTTGTCAGGAGAGCTTTGGCTTCCTTGACCATGGGGTGCTGTTCCAGGAAGAAGGACTGCTAGACAGAGATGGACTCCACCCGTCAAGGAAGGAGAAGAGCATATTTGGACACTGACTGGCTAACCTAGTGAGGACCACTTTAAACTAGGTTTGAAGGTGGTAGGTGACCAAAGCCCACAGGTAAGTCATGTGAGAGACCTGGGGGAAGGGATGCAACTTGGGGGATGCCAGGACCGTAACACCATGGATAAAAGAGAGGGTACTTGGAACTTGGGGGAGTCAAATAATTGTCTTAGGTATCCTAATGAAGTTCTAATACATGAGGTGAGTGGGGAAGAATGATGCTGGGAAAAAATGCAAAGGGGTAGATGCAACAGAACTGAAGATCGATAGAGACAAGTAGGACAATCAGCCCAGTATTTTAGGTGCCTGTACACAAATGTGAGAAGCCTGGGAAACAAGCAGGGAGAATTGGTAGTACTGGCACAGACAAGGAACTATGGTATAATTGGAATAACAGAGAGTTGGTGGGATAGCTTGCATGACTGGAACACTGCCATGAATGGGTATAAAATGTTCAGGAAGAACAGGCAGGGAAGAATTGGGGGAGGAGTAGCACTATATGTAAAAGAGCAGTATGACTGCTCAGAGCTCCACTATGAAAGTGGAAATGAACCAGTTGAAAGTCTGTGGGTTAAGCTTAGAGGAGAGGGCAACAAGGGGGATGTCGTGTAGGGTGTCTGCTATAGACCTCCAGACCAGAAGCAGGAGGTGGATGAGGCGTTCTATGGACAGTTAGCAGAAGTTGCCAGATCACAGGCCTTGGTTCTCATGGAGACTTCAATTATCTTGACATCTGCTGGGAGGGCAATACAGCAGTGCACAGACAATCCAGGAAGTTTCTCGAGAGTGTTGAGGACAACTTCCTGGTACAAATGCTGGAGAAAACAACTAGGGGCCTTGCACCTCTCGACCTGCTGATCACAGACAGAGAAGACTTGATCGGGGAAGTAGAAGTGAATGGCAACCTCAGCAGCAGTGACCATGAGATGGTAGAGGTCAAGATGCTGATTAATGGGGAAAAAAGGAAAGGAGCAAAACCCAAACCTTGGACTTCAGAAAAGCAGATTTTGGCTCCATTAGGGAGCTGATGGGCAAGATCCCTTGGAAGGCTGATCTAAAGGGGAAAGGTGTCCAAGAGATCTCACTGTATTTTAAAGAAACCCAGCTAAGGGCACAGGAAGATACCATTCTGATGAGCAGACAGAACAGCAGATGTGGAAGGCACCCATTGTGGCTTAACAGAGAACTCTGCAGTGAGCTGAAACATAAAAAGGAAGCTTATAAGAAGTGGAAGCTTAGACAGATGACTAAGGAGGCATCTAAAGATGTTACTCAGGACTGCAGGGATAAAATCAGAAAGGGCGAAGGACAACTGGAGTTGCAGCTAGCAAGGTATATGAACAATAACAGGAAGGGGTTCTACAAGTAAGTCAATAAAAAGAAGAGGATCAGGGATGGTGTAGGTCCCTCACTGAATGGGGCAGGTATCCTCGTGTTGCAGGATGCAGAAGAGGCTGAAGTGTTCAATGTTTATCTTTACTTCAGCCTTCACAGGGAGGGCCAGCTCCCAGCCCACTACACTGGGTACAGCAGATTGGCGAGAAGCAGAGGCATCACTGGCCAGGGGAGGGACCCGGGGCATGGGCCCAGGTCCCACCCCTGGCCTGCAGGCCCCGTCCCCAGCCCGCAGGCCCTGCCCCCTTCACTGCCACAGGCAGCTAGGCAGCCGCAGAAGGCCGGGCCCTGCATCCCTGGCTGGGGATGGGGCTGGAAACAGCCACGGGCAGCGGGGTCCTGCATCCCTGGCCAGGGATAAGGCTGCCACCGGCATGCACCGCTGGGCCCTGGATTGCCTGCCCCGGCTGCAGGCGGCCGGGCCCCGGATCCCTGGCTGGGGACAGGGCCGCCGAAGCTGCCAGCAGCTGGGCCCTGGATCTCCAGCCCGATTGGGCCGGAGATCCTGGGCACCAGTTCTGGGGTTCGGGGCATGTGCCCCAGGGTGCCCAGTGCCAGCAACCTCTCTGGTGAGGAGAAGAAGAGAGGCCCTTGGTGAAGGAAGGTCGGGTAAGCAGGGCTGCAACTACAGCAGGGCTGAAGGGGCACAGCTCCGGGTGGCCCAAAGTGGCTCAATAGAGCTGCGCTATTAAAAGGGTGGCTTTGCGGTACTGGATCTGAGCGCCACACATGGGAAGGGGCATGTTCCTATTGGAACATGCCCCGGGTGGCAAAACGCCATGTTACGGCTCTCCAGGTTAGGGACTACTTAAAGAAGTTGGACGTGCACAAGTCTATGGAACCTGATGAACTGCATCCGCAGGTGCTGAGAGAGTTGGCTGATGAGCTAGCAGAACCACTGATCATTATCTTTGAGAACTTGTGGCAAACGGGGGAGGTGCTGGAGGATTGGAGGCAGGCAAATATAGTGCCTATCTTCAAGAAAGGGAAAAAGGAGGATCATGACGTCCCTCCTAACCCTATGATTCTATGAATTTTTTCTAATAGGATCTTGAAGGAATCAGTTCTTGGCCCTACGCTATTTAACATTTCTATCAGAAATGATTCAGAAGAAAGCATAAAATCACTGATAGTGTGTAGATGAAAAAAATTACAAAAATTGTCAAAAATGGTAAATAATGTAAGGATAGGTTACAGATACAGGGTTATGTGCCCTGTTATTATCTGAAAGGAAGTTAAACATGAAAAGTAGCTCTAGAAGTGAACAATATTTTACACAAAATATCCAATGGAGATCTGAATTTCATACTTTCTTCCTTTAGTGTAATAAATTAGTTACATGGGGCCAGAATTTTAAACATATTTAGGTGCCCAAAGTATCTTGTACTGAGCACTATTAGAGGCAAGATATTGGACTACGTGTTATCCAGTCTAACTGCTTTTATCTCCCTATTAATTATTACTGATAGCATCTTATCTGTGACTTCCCCATCATGCACACCCAATTTTGAATCTGATTTTAGCTAATCTTTGCATATCTACCTATATTCAAATAGCATTTCACTCCCAATGCAGAATGTGAACATTTCTCCTGAAAATAGTTAAAACCTGCACCTGTTGAAATCACTCTTGATGAGAAAAGATGGTGAACAAGAATATGCCTAAGAATATTAGAGCTGTCCAGAACTCAGGCTTCTGTTGAAAACCACTATAATGACTCTAGGCCAGCAGTTCCCAACCTTTTTCCTTATGTGGACCACTACATCTTCACTGAAAGCTTTTGCAGACAACCATGTAAGCAAGCCATTTAAAAGTTCTTTTTAATCCAGCCTATGGCTGATGGGAGCCAAACTTGTATATCAGGGGGGTATTTAAAACAACTGTTTCTAATAATTTATGTTCACTCACAAACATATTGCATTCATCATGGTACATTTACCTGCAGTAATTATCCTTTTTCCCCCCTCCCCAAGGACCACCTGCAGTACCCTCATGGACCACCAGTGGTCCACGGACCACTGGTTGGAAACCACTGCTCAAGGCAAATCAAAGAGAAGAGATGAAATTCTGCCTCACTTAAAAACAAATGCAGAACTCCCTTTGAATTCAATGGGGCTAAGATTTCACAATAATTTTGATGGGGAATCTAGGGTTCAGTTCTGAAAACTACCAACCATTGCTACTTCATTTTTGCATCCACTGCACCAATGGGGTTCCACACATGCAGAGCTTGCAGGCTCAGACAGCCCATGTATATCCTTAATTGTTAGGCTAGGTCAGTGGTTCTCAACCTTTTGCAGACCATCACACACTTGGTGGCACATTGCAATGCTACAGGACACACAGTCCCCCTCCCCAAGCCAAATCCAGCCATCTCCTTGGCTCTCTGCAACACACTTACCACTGTGCGGCAACACAGTAATGTGTCCCAACACAGTGGTTGAAAGCCGCTTACATGTAGGCCATGTTCACATTAGTGAATTTCCAAAGGGATAGTCATGTTAGTCTAGCCAACAAAAAAAACAAGGAGTCATGTGGCACTTAAAGACTAACAGATTTATTTTTTGCATGAGCTTTCGTGGGAGAAAATAAGTGGGATTTTCTCCCATGAAAGCTCATGTGAAAAATAAATGTTAGTCTTTAAGTGCCACATGACTCCTTGTTTTTTTCACATTAGTGAGTTTACAGTAGCACAGCTATATCACTGCAGCTATGCTGCTGTAAGATCATTTGTGTAGCTGCTTTCTGCTGACAGGAGAAATTTTTCCTATCAGTATAATAAAACCACTTCCATGAGTGGTGAAAGCTATGCTGGCAGGAGAAGCTATCCTATTGAGAGCACTGTCCACACTAGCATGTCTATCAGTGTACCTTATAGCTCAGGGGGAAGTTTTTTCACCCTTAGTCTTTTTTGAGAGTTGGGCACCAGCAAAACCTTAGATTTTTAGCATCTTTGCTGTCAGCACCCTTGCACCTGTCAACAGTCTTCTATGTTGTGGTAAGAGAATTTCCATGCCATATGATATTGTTGCTGCAGCCTGGACAATCTGGTTATCATCACCGGATTTATGTTGGGGGGTTTTGCCTCATAGTTATGCTCGTGGGAAAGTACAGGAATCAGCAAAATGTATAGTCCCAAGATATATTGTGTCTAAAGTAAATGTTCCAAATATATCTTAATCTAATGTGAACCCTACTTTATAGTTCTAAACACTCTCCTCTGTCTTACACCTGGTGCAGTCATTTACACCTACACAGAGGGGACTTAAGTTTGTCTCATTCCAGTCCCTTCGCACAACTGACAGTGAGAAACAAACAAAGTATATTCTTCTCTGCTGAGACTTCCTGCAGTACAGGGGCATCTCCCAGAAGACACAGAGCTGGGCAGGCAAGCTACACACCTGATCTAGAAGGTGTTCCTGGGTGACTGTGGACACTGTGCTCCAGCAAACTATAGCTGATAGATGGCCCCTTGGGAACACTGGGAGCATATGCATGGATTGACCAGGAGTTGAAACAGCCTCTCCTGTATGCAATACAAAGAACTACAGCTAAACTGTTGGGTCAGTGTGATGAAATACTTTGTCTGATGGATATCTTCACTTGCCTAGTTAAAAGGATATGTTAAAAGAAGACAAGCTAAAATATATCATGTGCATAGTGGACTGTAGGTTTTTGACTGTGGTAAACCAGCAGTGCTAAATGATGCAAACTGACAGTCAACTTCAATATATTTTTAATAGTAAATAAAACATAGCCTGTAGTGTAAACACAGACAACATACCAGCATAGCAATAGTAAACACAGTCCTTATCCTGGAGGGACTCTAAGTGCAGTACTTTTCCAGCTGAAAATGGTTAAAGATCTTGCCTACTGGGTTTCTCTAAAGTGTGGAACAAAGTTAACTAAATTCAAAGTAAAAAGGGAAATCAAATTAAGGTATTTCTAGTTTCTAAGGAGGGTATTTATTTTTTTCTACCAGGTACTTTCCATTTGAAAAAGAAATGTTAGCCTATAGACAGATTTATAGTTATGTCCACACCTACATGCTTATTTCAATTTAACTTAAATTGAAATAAGTTGATTTGAAATAAAATTATTTTGAGTTAACTTAAATCAAAATAAGCGAAAACCTCAAATCGAAATAGCAAGTCCGGACATAGGTATTGCTATTTCAAATCAGGACAGGGGAAACATGGGAGGTGTGGCAACATGGCCCCTTGGCAGCCAAACCCCTGCCTGGCTCTCACCTGTGTCCCCCACTGCTGGTGGGGCAGCAGGGGCAGGAACTGTGGGGCACCCTGGCTGCCATCCAGGTGGTGGGTCCCAAGCCAGCCCAGCCCACCCCACAAACCGGGCTTTGTGACTGCTGCCCGGGTGGCGGGTCCCCAAGCTGCCTCACCCCGCAAGCTGGGCTTGGCACCTGCCACATGGGTGGTGGATCCCCAAGCCAGCTCGCCCAGCTTGTGGGGCGAGGTGGCTAGGGGACCTGCCGCCCAGGCAGCAGCGGGCAAGCCCAGCTTGCAGGGCAAGGCAGCTCTCAGACTGCCAAGCCTGGCTTGTGGGGTGAGGCGGCTTGGGGACCCACCACCCAGGCGGCAGCGGCAAGCCTGACTTTTGGGGCGAGGAGGCTCCGGGATTTGCTGCCCAGGTGGCAGCCATCAAGCCGTGCTTGTGGGGTGAGTCAGCTCGGGGACCCGCCCCACTGGCGGCAGGCAAGCCAAGCATGGGGGCTTCCCTACCCCCCAATCCCCACCAGCTTGAATTGGGATTGGGCCCCCCTGGCTCCCCTGCACCTTCCCTCCCTCCCTGGCCAGGGTGCTCATTGGCTCCCTGGCCAGGTTGCTGGGGGGGAGGGGTGGGTCTTCCTCCCAGGGTGCCATGAACACTGGGAGGAAGGTCAACTGTTTTATCAATATGTGGGTCATATTGATATAACATAGCCAGACAGGGTTATTTTGAAACCACAGCTTCGAAATAACCCTCATTTTGATATTAAACTAGGTTTTATTACAGGCATGGCCAAACTGTGGCTCAGGAGCCACATGCGGCTCTTGAATGAAAAAGTGTGGCTCCCAGAAGAACATCAGCAAATCAAATTAGGAAAGCAGCCCCAGCCTAGGAGTTCAGGAGGGGATCGGGTCAGTGGGGAGAAGTACTCCATGATCGGGGATGGCGGGGAGAAGCACGGCATGGTTGGGATTTTAAAAACCTCGCCATCAGCATGCAATCTTCTACATCGCGCAGCAGCTAAGTTTTTACTGTACAGGCCTAATTTTCATAATAACCTCAACTAATTACTAGAATCTGACATTAGCAGAATCAATATTTGCCTTCTTTTTATGATAAAATTAAAGCATGCAATGAACTTAGCAATTTTGGAGTGGGTAAAAGTATATGGCTATATGTCTCAGTGCAGCTTTCGAAGGTTTAAAAATCACCTTGTGTGGCTCTTGAGTTCCATAAGTTTGGCCAGCCTTGTTTTATTACATCAAAATGATTTTCCTTATTTTGAAATAAGGGAGCTCCTTATTTCAAAATAAGGAAACATCATCTGGACATGGCTTTTTTAAAATTGAAACAACAATGGTTATTTTGATTTAAAAGCAAAGTGTGGACATACCCATAGTGTGCAAATACAAATAAAGATCAGAGGGATGGTGATGTGGTGACATGTATGTCTTAATCAGCATTAATTAGAAGTCTCATTCCTCAGAAGAGGCAGAGTCTTGAGTGTTTTAAATAGCACATCCCAAATGCCTGCCTATAAACCCTTATACAACACCATTACACTGTCACTTACTCTATGGTAAATTAGAAGACTGATATTTGGGAATGTTTTAGAGAGATTTTTAACCTTTTTCTTGGGATTATTATTTTGTAACCCTGCACCAGTGTTTCTTTCTTTTTTTCTTTCCATAATTATTCTGTCTTCTCTCTTAATAATGAGCCTGGTGAAAACCACAGGCAAAGATGTATAAAAGCAGAATTTAGCCCATCAGAGTCTGCTCTCCTATTAATTTTGAAATACATATATAGATATAAATCAGAGCAGAATCAGACTCATTATCCCTAGGAAAGAAAGAGAGCCTCCAATACATCTCTGCACTGCTATAAATCAGATCTAAACCCAGTGAAGTTAATGGAGTTACAAATGTATACAATAGATCAAGAAAAGAATCAAGAACAGTATATTTTATTAATTCTTAAGAAAAGACAAAATAAAAAGGAGTTTTGAAAGAAGACATTAAGAAAGATGACAATAATTTAGAGTAACTAAACTGAATCTATATAAAACATTTCACAGCCATTTACTCAGACATATTTCTTAAATATATTCTACTTTAAATATTTCTTAAATATGCTACTTTCTTCTATCATGTTTCTATATAACTCTGTTATCCCACCCTTCTGTAGGACACTCCCCCATGGGAAAATGTGTCTGGTTTGGTTTTGGTTTTCAATTTTTTTTCTCCACTTTCAGTCTACTAAATAAAACACCACTTATGAAAGAAACAAAAAAAAAAAAAAAAAGCTAAAATGTTATTTTTTCCCCATAGGGGAATTCAACTGCTCTCAGCATCAGAAATGTGAAAGTCAGGAGACCAGATAACATATGAGGAATTTATTAACAAAATAGTGGTACAACGGCTCGGGGCAGTACCGCCCCTTTTTGCCACCCAGGGCACATTCCCATCAGAATGCGCCCCTTCCCATTAGCAGCGCTTAGAGCTGGTGTCGCAAAAGCCATGCCTTTAATAGCACAGCTCCATTGAACCACTCCATGCTGCCTGGGGCTTTGCCCCATTGGCCCCGCCATAGTTACGGCTCTGCAAAGGCTTGGCTAGCTCAGCAAGTTAGAAAGCTACTCTAGACTGCAAATGCAATCAAAAATCATTATGATATAAAATGATTTGATGGTCCAGGTGGAATCACTGGAAATTTCTTGGAAATTTCTAATAGACAGTTAGCTACACCACAAAAACTACAGTACTTCCACACATTTAATACCTTTCACACAAGTTTCAGTGGAGGACAACAAATAAGGGCCTGATACAACAAATCATTTAAGAGTGTGCTTAAAATTAAGCATCTGCTTAAGTGCTCTCCTGGATCAGGGCCTAAATGGCTATATAGACTCAACTGCTAAAACATCTGGTCTTTCCAGAAACACAGAGAGGGAAGTTCCACTGTTCTTATTTGTTCTGTAATGGTTCTGGAAAGGAACTCATTCCCATCTGACAGCTTTTACCAAATGAAATTCTATTCAATTTGTTTAAAAAAAAAAAAAAATCTGACTTGGGGCTGTATTTTCTATGTGGTCAACTTGACACCTGCAATCTAATTTACAGAAAGGCTGAGTACTTACTGCTGCAATGGAAGTCACTGAGAACTGTGATTTGAACATATAAAGTGTCTTATAATAATACATGCTCTGAAAAAAAATCAGGATTTAATCATCTAAAATTGACAACTCAGAATTAGTAGATTTTTTTAATCTTCATATCCGTGCCTTAGATCCCCAAATCTCAAATGGAGATAAGGCCTCTCTCTCCTCTCACAGGATGTTGTTGAAGATTTATTATTTTTTCTGAAGTGCTCTGAGCCTATAGTAATGAGTGCCATAAAAAGTCTATAAGGAAATCAAAATTTCTGTCTTCCGAGCAGGCTTTGCAAAGTGTTCTGTAAATAAGGCATGGGGCCACCAATTGACTAATAAGAAAAATACAAAATGTTAAATAGCTGTTCTTTAAGTGAGCATCATCCACCCTGTGCAATGAATAAGGCAGAGGTTCTGTTGAAAAATTAGAAACTGATCATGTCATAAAAGATTGTTGTAATGCATAATGCCCAAAGGGGTTGAATTATGGTTGCACAGGCAGTCTTTATTCTGGCACTTCCTGAATTTTTAGTGTTTGACTTTTCAACCTGCTGGCCATTATCTTTGATAACTCGCGGCAAATGGAGGAGGTCCTGGAGGATTGAAAAAAGGCAAATATAGTACCTATCTTCAAGAAAGGGTAAAAGGAGGATCCAGGAAACTACAGACTAGTCAGCCTCACTTCAATCCCTGGAAAAATCATGGAGCAGGTCCTCAAAGACTCCATCCTGAAACATGGAGGAAAATAAAGCGATCAGGAGCAGTCAGCATGGATTCACCAAGGGCAAATCATACCTGATGAACCTGATTGCCTTCTATGATGAGATGACTGGATTGTGGATGCAGGAATGGCTGGTGACGTGATATACCTCAACTTTAGCAAGGATTTTGATATGGTTTCCCACAGCATAGAATCATAGAATCCTAGGGTTGGAAAGGACCTCATACGTCATCTAGTCCAACCCCCTGCCAGAGGCAGGACCACTCCCACTAAACCATCCCAGTCAGGGTTTTGTCCAGCCGGGCCTTAAACACCTCCAAAGATGGAGACTCCACCACCTCGCTTGGCAGCTCATTCCAATGCTTCACCACTCGCCTAGTAAAAAAGTTTTTTCTAATATCCAGCCTCGACCTCCCTAACTGCAACTTGAGACCATTGCTCCTCGTTCTGTCCTCTGTTACCACCGAGAACAGTCAAGCTCCATCTTCCTTAGAGCATCCCTTCAAGTAGCTGAAGGTTGCTATCAAATCCCCCCTCAATCTTCTCTTCTGCAGACTAAATAAGCCTAATGCTTTCAGTCTATCCTCATAGGGCTTGTGCTCCAGCCCTTTAATCATTTTGGTTGCCCTCCTCTGAACTCTCTCTAGCATGTCCGTCTTTTTTGTAGTGGGGAGCCCAAAACTGAACACAGTATTCTAAATGTGGCCTCACCAGTGCAGAATAGAGGGGAATGATCACATCCCTTGATCTGCTGGTAATACTTCCTTTGATGCAGCCCAGTATGCCATTGGCCTTTTTGGCAGCAAGAGCACAGTGCTGACTCATATCTAGCTTCCCATCCACCATGACCCCAAGCATTCTTGTCAGCAAGTTAAGGAAGTATGGGTTGGATGAGTGGACTGTAAGGTGGATAGAAAACTGGCTAGATCAACCAACTCAGCAGGTAGGAATCAATGGCTCAGTGTCTACCTGGCAGCTAGTAACGAGTGGAGTGCCCCTGGGGTCAGTCCTGGGGCCCGTTCTATTCAACATCTTCATTAACTATCTTGATGATAGGATAGATTGCATGCTCAGTAAGCTGGGGGGAATGACAGATATGCTGGAGGGCATGGACATGATTCAGGGAGACTTAGACAAACTGGAGCAGTGGTCCAAAAGAAATCTCATGAGGTTCAACAAGGACAAGTGCAAAGTCCTACACTTAAGATGGAAAAACCCTAAGCACTGTGACAGGCTAGGGACCAATCAGCTAGGCTGCAGTACTGTAGAAAAGCACCTTGGGGTTTTAGTGGATGGGAAGCTGAATATTAGTCAACAGTGTGCTCCTGTAGCCAAAAAGGCTAATGGCATATTGGGCTGTGTCTGTACGAGTGTTGCCAGCAGATCAAGGGATGTTATTATTCCCCTCTATTTGGCTCTGTTGAGGCCACATCTGCAATACTATGTCCAGTTTTGGGCTCCCCACTACAAAAAGGATATGGACAAACTAGAAAGAGACCAGCAGAAGGCAATGAAAATGATTAGGGGGCTGGGGAACATGACTTATGAGGAGAAACTGAAGGAACTAGGCTCATTTAGCCTGCAGAAGAGAAGACTGGGGGGGGGGGGTTGATAGCAACCTTCAACTACTTGAAGGGGTGCTCCAGAGTGGAGGGAGCTAGGCTGTTCTCAGTAGTAACAGAGGACAGAACAAGGAGTAATGGTTTCAAGTTGCAGCTGGGGAGGTTGAGGCTGGATATTAGGAAAAACTTTCTCACTAGGAGAGTGGCAAAACATTGGAATCGGTTGCCTAGGGAGATGGTGGAATCCCCATCTTTAGAGATATTTAAGGTCGGGTTAGACAATACCCTGACTGGGATGATTTAGTGAGAGTGGTCCTGCTTTTAGCAGCAGGTTGGACTAGATGACCTCATGAGATCCCTTCCAACCCTAAGGTTCTTTTAATGTTGTTTGTGCGTACTTGTAATTTCATGGGCTTTTTTAAAGAAAAACAAACTGAAAAAATAGAAAGTCCATCATGTGGAACCATAATTGACGCCACATGGTGCAACAGCAGGGCTGGAACCATTAGATCCACTCCAGAGACCTCTGTCACTTAGACTAATAGAATATTGACAGTAATAGTAGGTTGTCATCCTTTGTGTGAGTTATAACTAATGATAGCTATTTGCTGACCCTAGAGAAATGGTTCAACACAAGAATCTTAGGTTTATTTCCAGACTTGTGCAGGGATGTGTATTATAGTGAACACAAACTCTTCCGTCTGTTTCCCCCTGGCTCTCCAAACCTGTTCCCATCATGTCTTTTCACACCCCACCCAGTTTCTTGTCCAGTTCTCCTTACCTACCAGTCCTGGTGTCCATTCCTCAGACTTCTCATCCCTCTACCAGTCTCCTTGCCCAGCTAGTCCTATTATCCCTCACTTGACTCATGCACTCAGCCCATATCTTCCACTTCAATTTTCCCCCCACCCTATACTCAGTCCCAGTCTCCACGGTCAGCCATTCCCAGTACCCAGTTCTCAGTTCTTTATTCTTTCTCTCTCTCCCCACTCCTCTCCCCAGTTCCCAGTGCTACAATCCCTCCACAGGCTTCACATCCAATGTAAATCTTTCTCTACACCTTCCCTGGCCCCTTGTTCCAGTCTCTTTACCATATCAATCCCACTTCTCCCCCTCAACAGATAGTCAGATATGTCTCACTTGCCCCCAACAGTCTACTCCTTCAGCCAGTCCCAATCTCCCTCCCTGTCGTCAGCTCCTTGACTGATTTCAGTTCTCCTTCAGCCAACTAGCTCCAGATTCCCCCACTGGCTCCCAGTTCCAGATTTCCTCTCCAGCTGGTTCCTAGTCCCTATCTCCTCGTCCACCCAGTTCCATTCATTGTCTTCCCCTTTTCTGCTCTAGTCCCAGTCTCCCTAGACTCCTTGACCCAATCTGCTCCTTTCCCTTCTCCATGTTTCAGATGCTCATAGCATTGCTAACTCTGAGGTACAAAAAGCGAAGGTGTTCTTGACTCCATAAAACTGGGGAGCAGAGAGTGGGCACCCTTTTAGATTTTCTGGGCCATATATGTGGGAGGAAAAAATTGGGGGGACAATCCTGAGAAAACCTAAATAAGTGGCAACCCTAGTTCTTGCCCCACCCTCCACCCCGCATTCAAGTCAAATGGCTTCCTTCTCCATGCTGCTTACATGCCAGTGTAGGGATCACTGAGAAACCAAGAGAGATGGGCTCCATGAGATCACTTCCAGTGCTCCAAGCCAGAGCAGCTGGAAACAGCCATTACAAACAAAGTTTTACTTCACCAGCAGCCCTGGACTAGACCGTCAGTTTCCTGTATAGGAATGGCTCATTCATAGTCAGGCCCACCAACCGTGGGGGACAAAGAAGGCAATTGCCCAGGGGTCCAGCAATTTTTAAGAGGGCCCAGGCCACGGGCAACAGTGTGAAAGCTTCCCTTCAGGGAAGCCACCTCCCTGTCCTGTCTCTTTTGCCTGTGGGCCTTGCTCACAATCCATCCCAGGTCCCACCTTGCTTGCTATTCTATCCCTCCCAACTACCCCTTTTCCCTCCTTGGCCTCCCTGCAGCTGCATCCCCCTTTCCCACTCACCCCCCACTGGTGCTCATTACATCCCTCTTCCTCCACACCCCACTCAGCCCCCTCAGCTGTCACTCACCACCTGGGAGAAGGGGGAGTATGGGAGGGAAGAAAGGGACCAAGCAATGGGGAGGTAAAGAGATGCAGCAATGAGCAGGCTGAGTGGGGGAGAGAGCAGGACCTGGGATGGAGTGTGGTATGGCCTGGAAAGGACTATGGGCAGGGCTGTGCCAGAAGATGTGGGACTGTTCTGCCCCGAGGCCCAGAATTCCCATCGATGAGCCTATACATAGTTTAGTCAGCACTACAAGCTGAAAGGAATTCAAGGATTCTCAACAAAGATGGAATCCTCAGATTTTAATAGTTAATATTGAAAAGTCTCTAACAAGCACATGCCAACTGTAATTTTTCAAAAGGTTTTTAAGTTGGCCAAATTTGAGCAGATTTTCACAACAATGTAAAAAGACACTTCCCTGACCTTAGTGCCTCTCCTGCCAAATTTTAAATCCCTTCGCCAAGGCATGGTGGGGTAACGGTCTTCAGAGAGGAGATTGCCAGAACTTTTTAACACGGGCAAGATGGCATTTTTCTGTAGCCTTATTCTTGGAAATGGCTGAAATTTTCCAGAACAATTAAGCCTGAGACAAACACCCAGAATCAACAATTTTATCACACACTACTGGAGTTCAGCAAAGTTGTAAGAAATTAAAATAGGAAGTGTCAAACAACCTTAATAATAGGCAGCACTCCGAGCCCTGCCTATAAAACTTTTTCAAGATTTCCTCTATTGCAGTTCCCATTTGATCAGTCCAAAGGACAGAGGCTGAAGGGAAGTTATAAAACATCTTCACTGAATAAATCCCACAGAACTTTTTCTTGTGGTTTGGATTCAAAAAAGGTTCTTTGATGCATGACTGTAAGCAATTGAGGTCTATATATTCTTTTGTTTCCATGAGAAAAAGGGCAATAATATTGGATTTCATTGACGTTAGAAGTGACTGTGACAGTCCCACTGAGACATTCATTTGTAATTTATGGTTAGAAAAATGATATCTGGGGTGTGTCACTAGTTACACAATAGCAAAGTGATGGTGGGATCTGCAAGAAGAACATGGAGGTTTATAGAATAGAGGCAATTAATTCTAGAGGATTCAGAAAGAGCTATATTTTTGTGCAACACTTGCGACAACTTCCCCTTCTCCCTCCCAAAAAGTGTTGCTCCCAGGCAGTCTTCACTGAACTCATTTTCTATTCCCAAATTCCAGTAGAGATGAAAGATGAAATTTTCTCTGCACCAGAGTTCTGACTAGGCCAGACTGTCTGGGAGCTGGTTACAGTGCCAGCTGTCATGCCACTTAAAGTGGCTGCCAATTCTAAGTTGTACCACTGATGTAGAGTGCTCATTGGAACTGCTGCCAGATCTGCCACACGCCTCTTTAATTCTTCCCCGACCCTTCCTCATCCTCTACACCAAGGGTGGCTGGACCAGGAAAAGTCATGGGACTATGCCCCTTTGTGCTGGCCCAGAAGGTCTATAATGAGCCATAGAATTTGGCCAGAAATGAATTATTTAATTCACCGATATCAAGCTGACTCCCTCCACTGGACTGCCCAGTCCACCCTGTCTTCTTCTGTGCCTGATATTCAGAGTATAAGCTCATCAGGACAGAAACTTCCTTTAATTTTGTTTTTGGCCAAATTTGCATGGACCTATGCTGAACTTGAAGGTGTTTGTCTCTCTCTCTTTAATGTGTTACCTTTTGAATGCCAAATCTGATCAATTCCAAAACATTAAGGAACGTTCTAGGCAGCGATGAGCAGAACCCTTTTTGGGGAAAATGAGAAAACTAAAATCAAGAGAAGGGGAGAAACACATGCCATTTGTTTAGCATTGCCACATTTTCAAATCTGCAGTTGTGTATAGATTGAACTTGCTAATGGCATCCATTAATGCCTTCTAAAATATCTCTGCTCAAACTCTTAAGAGTTTAATGCGTTGGAATGACCTACCTCCAAGATTAAATAATAATGGTGGTGATGTGACACATGACACACGACCATAAATAACTAAGCACATTGTTCAGCATACAACATGTAACGGTGACAGTGATTACAGATCTGCTGTTTTTCATTCAGAATAAATGTCCCAGCCCTTCTGATCTCTGTACAATTAAAACACATAATGGAGCTTTGTGGCCTCTCTCTACTGGGTTTACAAGAGTACAGAACTATCCACTGTTGAAGACTGTTGTACGCTAGAAGTGCTACATCAGCACTGTAGCATGTCTGGTGAAGACAGTGTTTCCCAACAGAAGTGCTCTCTTGTTGGCATAATTGCCCCACTTCTGTGAGAGGCAGAAGCTGTGCTGGCGAGAAAACATCTTGCCACTGTGGACAGAGTGGACAGTGCTGTAATTTGCATCACACAGTGGCAGCATCAGATTTCAGCACAAGCCAAGTAAGCTATGGCTTTGGGCCTCACATTATGGGCGCCTCTAAATATGTTGGAAAAAATGAAGAAGATTTATCATAATTGAAATTGCTTTAGCTTAAATAACCTTTCATATGAAATCCACTGCCAAAATTCTGAACCCTGATCTCCCCATCCTGATCCACACCCAATCCCATCAGTTTCCCTTCCAGGACTGCTGAACTACTCGCATCATCCACAGGTTGCCCAACCTCACTTCAGACCTCAAGAACAAACAAAGGGAGCTATCCTACTAACACATTCTAAAATCTCGTTCCACATCAGGCATCATCTCTGCAAATCCCCTTCTCGCGACTTTCCAACCCCCACCCCTCCATATACCACCACCATTCATTTTTTCATTACTCTTTGGCTATGTCTACACGGCACTTTTATTTTGAAATAATGCTCGTTATTTCGAAATAAAAGAAATTAGGTCTACATGACGTTTTCTTATTTCGAAAGGACAGATCCCATACTTTCAAAATAAGAATCGTCATTTCGAAAAAGTAAAACCTGCCCCCCCTTGAAATGGCTGTAATTTCGGAAGGGATATTTCGAAATAAAGCTGTTTAGACCTGTTCTTTCAAAACAACACTGTGTAGACCTGTTGTTTCGAAAGAGCTGTTTCGAAACAACAGGTCCAAACGGCTTTATTTCGAAATATCCCTTCCGAAATAACAGCCGTTTGGATTGCAGGCTTTCCCTTAATTCGAATTAACATTGTGTTAATTCGAATTAATTTATTTCGAAATGAGGATTTTATTTCGAAATAACTCATTTCGAAATCCTTATTTCAAAATAACAATGCATGTGTAGACATAGCCTTTCTGTTATAATGCAATACACTTTTTTTCTCTTTATTTTGTATGGTGTGGGGCCTTTGAATCATGACATAGCTTAAGGCCTCAGCATGTCTTAATCCAGCCCTCCTCAGGGGGTTATCTTTTTCACACCCTCCACAACATAAATGAAGCTGACTTACCAAGCAGTGTAGACTTGCCCTATGACATACAACTTGATCCTCCTCTCAGTTTTACTTCTTTGATTTCACTGGAGTTACTCTTGAGGTAGACTGTAAATGAGATGAGAATTGGACTCATTCAAAGTAAATCTTCATTGGCTGGTTGTATGGAATATCCAAGCATTCGCTGGGTTAGAAAACTGGAACATCTCTGTTACACCTGACTATAACTTATGACTGAATTCCCTTTCTGTCTCTCAGGATTAATCTATCCCCTGCCACTTTCTGAAGCAAGTTCAGCATTCATTTTATTTCCAATACCTAAATACACAAAAGCCAAATTTATTCCTGGTATAACCTACTGACTTAAACCAGAAATTAATCTGGTCAAAGATGTACTTCTCCAGCTGTGTTCACAAGGCGCTTCACTACAAATTGTATACATCTTAAGACACCTACCCATTTATATAAGAAGGTAATACTGTTGCTATTTCATACAGGAGCGTCGTTGGCCTGGGGAAAGGCCCAAGGCCAGGGCTCCGCCCCCTGGGCCCTGGCCCCACCCCCCATTCCTGGCCCCAACCTGGAGTCGGGAGCCTGGGCTCCTGCCACTGGCAGCCCAGCACCTGATCCCCTGCCGGGGACAGGGCCAGGCCGGGCCGGGCCAGGCAGTGGCTGCTGTGGGCAGCCTGGCCCAGATCCCGGGACAGGAGAAGCAGGCACCACTGCGGCTGGTCTGGCCCCGAATACCTGGCCAGTAGAAACAGGCGCCACCATGGCTGGCCCAGGCCCAGACACCCCACCAGGGCATTCGGGAGACTGGCACCGGGACTCAGGACACATGCCTCCTGTGCCAGGCACCAGCAATGCCCCCGATTTCCTATTGAACAAAATATACAATATTTTCAAGGGGGATTCATAGCACAGCCGTTATTTCCACTGAAACAGGAGCAAACTATGCTCCAAGGATTCAAATTCTGGCAAGCAAGCTATACCATGTATCTGAGTTTGAGTTTGCCAGCTCAGTGTCCTTCCCCTCCCACTTTTCTAGATTAATTTGCCTGTTGTCTATAGTGCTATATAAGCAGGGGAATTTCTACTACTTCTCATGGACACGGTTTTATTATGCCAATGGAGGAAGCTCTCGGGCCAACATAGAGCAACTACAGGAGCAATCTTACAAATGGCGCAGCTGCATCAGCAAGCTGTGTAGTGCAGACATGCCCTTACTTGGTCCGTTTAAATTATGCTTTATGCACTTCAGGCAGAAGTGGACCCTCCATTAGTCTGAGAAATCTAGAAGGGAATTCACACACTGTGAAACTGTTTAAAAGGAGATTTAAGTGAGTCATTTCAATGCACCATATATATAAGTGCCCTGTGATTCACCTGGGATGTGCTGTGATTTTATTATGCTTTTCTTTGAAAGTTGACAGGCATGTCTTTCTGACTTTCACACACATAAGAATTCTCCTCAAAAACCTCTCACTTTTAAATTGAGTGCCAAAAAATTTCCAAGTGCCAGTCAGTGAGTCATCTTTATAAAGAGCTTGGCCTTTGGAAGGTGGTTTTCATTTCAGGAACTTGAGATTGCTGCCTGGATACTAAACACTGTGGGATCAATAATTGGGTTAGAAAAAAAGTTGAAATATTTAGCCATCAATCATCTTCAGTGGCTCTACTAATGCTGGGTATGTGGGATTTCCAAGCTCTAGGAAAGAAAAACAAACAAACAAAACCAAACAGAAAACCAAGTATTTGGTAGTCACTCAAAATGACCAAGAGCCACTGTTTTTTTTTCCCCCAACATATTTTAAATCATTTTAAGAACACAACCAGACACATATCTCATATTGCACTGGAAAGAGTAGAAATATTCTCCTTTTCACGTGGGTGTAAATGGAAAGTACATGACATGATTCAGTCTCCTTTTCTACTATGGTATATTTTACCCTATACAACCAAACCATACAGACCTTATTAATCCTACAGCCTACATTTCATTATTTTGTCATCATGCTTGTCAACCTTTTCCTTGCAATTGAGCTACTTGGAATATCTTTTATCTGTCCAGTATATAAATTCTACATGACCCACATGATACACTTGGGGCGACATGGAAGCATGTACAAAAGAGGGCTCGGGTGTCCCTGAGTGAGGTTGTAGAACTGTGAGACTGAGCCTGTTTTAAATCAGATTTGATAATATAAAATGTGGAATTTTCTGTTCAGAGGCATGTGTTTACAGCACTACTTGGCAGCAGCAGTTGTGCATTTCAAATCAAAGACTCTTAGAAGGAATAAGCAGGGTGTAGAAATAACATTAGAAAACAGCAAGAGGAAAAAAATCAGCTATAGGCTAGGTCAAAAAAGTCAACAAGAAGTAGAACCTACTACATGAGTTTTGCTTTTGAGATAGATTTCCAGTATAGTACTTAGGGTATGTACATGGGTTTTACTATTGGGACAGCATATTTTCAGTACACTGTTGCTAATATACAATATCAACTCCTGGAACTCTGCATTGCAAGAGCACACCTAAGCATAGTTTGCATTTGACACATCTGATGTTTGACAAAGTGCGGAAATCATCAGACATAGAGGTCCTTAAACATCTGCAGATACTATAAAAGTACACATGTACAATGGTAACTTCTGGAATAATAATACAGCATCACACAAAGCTATTATTGAACAAGGTCAAAATATGTCATCATACACTGTGTTCAAGCAGTATGATGGGAATTACCATACTGAACTAGATCGGTGATCCAGCTAATCTATCCTCTTATCTCCAGCAGTACCCTGCAGCAGACACTTCAAAGTAAATTCCAAGAAGCCCTGGAGTAGGTAATAATGTAATAAATCTGCCCATATGGGAAGTTATTTCTAATCACTTAACTGAAACATATGCGTGTATGGGAGTTAGAAGATAAATACCACATTTCTGGATTGGTCTTGCAGTGACCAGTGTCCCAGTAATGCTGACAGAGTCAGAGCTTTATTTTTGTTTTTACCTCAGTTTTTCTCCTTCCCTTACACAAGGCCAGCTGCAAAGACAGTCTTTTTCTTCACCTCCTCTGACCAACACACATTATGTCATTGTAATTACCAGCAGCTTTACTCCTTTAAAATGAAGGCTTTTGAACCACTGATTAACACAAAGAGCACAATGCAGACCCACATGACACTACAGAAGGATCTGTGACTGATGTGCTATTGATGACATATTATTTAATTCACCTTCAATCTTTTCATTAAAAAAAACCAAATGAACCATGATGTGGCCTAAAACAATCCAATATTAGCACCACAACATTCAGATTACAGCAAAAATAAAATAATAATCAGTCCTCTTATAAAACCTCAATCTATGACAATTCCCAATATTACCAGCAACAAATGGCACCTGTTGCTGAAATGCTTGTGGTAGTTTTGAACTGAATGAGTTAAGTAATTCGTTGAAGGGTGCAATTCAGATTGCCAGTCTATTGCCTACCAATCCAGCACACAGGGCCTAGTTATGAGGTGCTGAGTGCCCTTAACTCCCAAGTCTAATTCTGTGTAACAAACACGAGTACTTTGCTTTCTTCACTAGGTGGCGTGGACGGGCTAAGATTCGTCATCCTCTGCCCTGTGTCCTGGTGGTGTGAGATGCGGATTGTTCCATCTCACTTTCCCTTTAGCTTGCCTTGTGAAGGGTTTTTATTTTAGGTCTAATCAGTTGACAGATATTCATCAGGACAAAAGACAGAAGGGAGTCCCAAGGGAATTCCCCTGCTGCTTTAGAATTCCACCTGACTGCTAAATTCTGGAATGGTCTTTCTCTCATCGTCCGACTTTCCACAGCTTGATGTTGTATATTCTGGGTCCCGTCAAAGACTCCAGTAGCTCATTCAAGGTGGTGCCAGCATTTTTCTAGTGGAGACGCTGAAGGTAGAAAACATGTATTGAGATGGTTTTTACTACCTGAACCCCAGGGATGCAGTGGTACCCCCATAATCTCTAGTTCCAGCACCTAGGCCTATTCATACTTGTTATATCCCTCTTAGTCCACTTTTAAGTACGCCAAGGAAGAGACAGTCCTGGCATCTCTGATTGCTTTTACTATTCATTGGGCAGAAACTCTCCATTTTAAAATCTTTTCAGGAAGTATCCTATTTTAACTTCCTTAAATGTTTCAGATGGCATGTCTCATTTAGTGTTCAGTTGTCTCTTAACTTGCTCAACAATTGCATTTGCAAGTTGCTGGCTTTAACTATTTATCCTGTAAGGCTATGTCCATGCACATGCTTATTTCAATTTAAGTTAAATCAAAATAAGTTAATTTTAAATCAAATCCTTAATTTGAATTATCTTAAATCGAAATAAGCAAAAACCTCAAATTGAAATAGCAAGTCCAGACACAGGACTTGCTATTTCAAATCAGGAGAGAGGCACCATGGCAGATGTGGCAACATGGCCCCCTCACTGGCCCATGCCCCCACCCAATATATACAAAAAGGAAGGCACCCTGGGAAGGAGAAGGGCAAAAGTGTTATTTTGAAATAACAGTTATTTCAAAATAACACATCGGAATGGCGTTATTTTGAAATAACCATTTCAGAATAACAGACAATTTGAAATAAAGTAGGTTTAAGCTATTTTGAAATAATGTCTCTTGTTTCAAAATGACGGAGCTCATCATTTCGAAACAAGAAAACATCGTGTGGACCTAATCTTTCTTAAATCAAAATAACCAGTGTTATTTCAATTTAAAAGGTACATGTGGACATACCTAAGTCAACAATGGAGGGACATGAGTTCATCACACAAGAAGAACAACAGGCCCCAAATCATTTAGAACATTTGAACAAGAAAAGTTTTTGGCCCAGTGGGTCCCAGACACTCCTAGTTTTGTGACCTCTCCTACATAACGCCAAAGGTACCTCATTTTTATGTTTTGCTCTTTCTAGCTCCACCTCGGCATGTCTGTCTAAATCCTTCCCATCACCTCATTGTCCTGCCAATTTCCTGCTCTAGCCACCTTGCGAAGCACAAACTCTGGCTCTGTGAACATCCTCCCACCCCACATGTAATCTGTCTACCTCCCAAATGAGAGAGAGGCCTACCTCTGCAGTAACTGATCGCTCTGGAGATGCTGTGCTGAGGAGCATGTTAAAAGACCAGAGAGCCAGGAATTCGATGACAGTGGCTTTCCAAAGGGAGAAACTTGGGCAGTTTTTCATGTCACAGGAATAGGGCTGAGTGAGGTTTGTTTTTGACAGTTAAAAATTGAGGCAAAAAGATGCTTCAGATCATTTTCTATATTTTCTTCCCTGATTCCTCAGTTCCATCAGCTTTCTTTAACTTTTTCTCCTGCCTTGTTTCCTGCTCACCCTACTCTGGCCTTCTCCTGTTCTGAATTTTCTGTTCTCTTCTTTTTTTCCCTTTTATTCACATGATGCTCTTTTGATTCCTTCTCCTCCTCAATGTATCCATGGCCAGATTACAGCCTGCACTTGACTGGTGAGCAGCAAAGGATCAAAAAGAAAAATGGCTCCCACAGAAGTGGGGAGAGAAAGAGAAAGGTGAATGTGAGTAACTCCTAAAACCAGAGGTCTGCAGCCTACAGCTCTGCAGCTGCATGAGGTTCTTTGCATGTCCCCTTGCAGCTCTGGGCCTCCCCTGCCACCAGAGACCCTGAAGAAAGCCCCACCATCAGGGGACCTGCAGCAGGAGCCTGACCCAGCTCCCAGTTACCCCCCCCACCACCACTGGGGGCCCTGCAGCCAGCCCAGCCCTGCCTGGATGGAGGCTACACCCATTGCAACTCTCAAAATACTTGGTTATTGAAGGACTTTTTTAAAATGGTTTTTTTTTTCTTTTGGGCTGCTGACTACCGTCCTAGATGTTCAACATAGACGTCTGGATCTGGAACTGAATTCATATTCAAAAAGCCTCAAAGTTTAAGTGTATTCCTATTCGTAGGGTTGGATCAAGAACATGTCTAGCATTAATCTGTGGCCTTTGTAACAAATTCACAAATCTCCATACTTTACAATCCAGTATTCAAACCCTTAATACTACAGCTCCACCCTAGTTGCTCCAATAGTCAGTAAACTAGTTCAGAGAGGAAGGAGCAGGAGGACAGAGACAACATGGAAAAAAGTCAGTCAAAAAAGAGAGACAACCGTGTCATTAGACAATGGATGGAACAAATTCCATCCTCAACTACACCAGTGTGGGAGTAACTGAGGGCTGGATGTGACCCATATGACATAAACAAAAGACATGACTGTGTAAGGGGCTATAAAGTTTAATTGCTATTTACTTAGTTAGGCTTGTTTAATTCATTCATAACTCAGAAACTCAGTGAGTAACATGGTTATTCCATACCTGTGCCTATAAAAATTGTACTGCCCCCACACTTCCATTTGTTCTCCCTGGATAATTCCTTTTAATTTGACTAGCAAAATATGACCAGCTGTAATTAACCCTATGATTAACTGGATGCTCAAGATGCAGAATGTCATCTCCATAATGAATTATATTCATGGTCATATTCAGAATGTGAGGAAGGCGTGTTTCTTTCTAACCCATTGCAGAGACAAAGATAAATGCACTGTGTCAACAGTAAGGACCACCTATTATCGGATCACAAAAGGACACTGCATGCAAATACACAAAACTAATGAGTAACACAAAACCATCCCAAAAGAGTACTTCTCGGGTTTCTTACAGGATAATTCCACTTTCGCTCAAATTGGAATTATTATGCAAATTAGATTGCGTGAAAGCAGGATTAAATTAAGACTATGGGTTCTTTTCCCATTACAACAGGTCATTTGACTTCAGTCTTTCCAGGGTTTGAATCTTAACAACTGCTCTGATCTGCTGTTACTGCATGACCTAAACACATGTTTTAAACTCCCTTGCATTTATTTTCATTCCATTCTGAAAGTTCCCCCATCTTTGAAGCATCAGACGAAGTGGGATTTTCTCCCACGAAAGCTCATGTGAAAAATAAATCTGTTAGTCTTTAAGTGTCACACGACTCCTTGTTTTTTGTTTTGTTTTGTTTTCCAGACTAGACTAACATGGCTGCCTCTTTGGAACTCTATCAGACAGTCAGACTGACATCTCATTTCACAAGAGTGACCTAAAGGGATGAAATTCAGCTATGCTGCAGACTTTCTGTCAGAAACATTATGATTTTTACTGTGCTGCCAAAAAAGCCAGCAGCAAATAACATTGAGAAACCGAGTCAACATCCTTCAAAGCCATAAACAAAACTGAAAGGCAAAACTTTCTAACAAACAGTAAAATAGTTAATTACTAGTTTAAAGCATCTTAGCTGCTAAAGAACCATTGGGAGGGAGAGTTAAAAGGTCTTATTGTTTTTTGCCCCTACTTTGCATATGGTAAAATAAGAAAAGGCAAAAAAATAGAACTCAGTGACAGAAGAAAAACTCCAGGTAGACCACTTTGTAAGATTCAGCAGATTGAGTCAAAAGGTGGAACTGATCTCAGTTAAAAACCACAACAAAGCAGGGCTCACTGAAACTCTAAAAGGCACTCCACACCCTTGAAATTCCAAAACCTTGAATAGCCAGGGCTGTTAAAAAATATAATCCAAATGCAGAAAGTACTAAAGGGGAATACTATTAATATAATGGCATCATATTAGCAAAACTAAATGTTGAAGACTTCTTCAGTGTATCAGAGCACTAAACATGTTAGCAGGTCAGCTCACTGCTAGTAGCACCTACTGCTTGGCATCCAAGAATTAGTTCTGGCCAGGCATTATGTCTTGCTCTAGGGACACCTCTCCCACCATCATCTTGTCCCATGGTCCCTCTCACTCCAGGAACTGCAGTCTCTTTTTTGTGACCTGGCCCTCAGGGCAGTCCCTTTCCAGGGTGAGTGGGAGTATAACCGTGCTTTTCCTGGACCCAATCATCCCACTATGCTCTACCTAGTGTTTGCCTCATCCCCTGTGCCTGGTGGGGAAAGTTGGGCCCTCCCTCTACCCTAAGCTCCTGCTCAGGAGCCCTCCAGTTTGCAGCCAAGGCCCACACTGTTATTCTTGCTCTTAGTCTCCTGGATTTTCTCCTACCTTCCTAGCTCCCCATTCTTTGGGTTCACCTGCTTCCCAATTGCCTCTTCCTGGGAGCACCTGCAGCCTATTTACCTGCAGCTCCTTTCCAGTGCCAGCTTCCGATCACTTCCCCGTGGAGCGTTGCCAGTAGTTCCTCGTTACAAGCGATGCCCCTCATTTTTTTACATGAAGATTAAGAGAATGCTGAGTGCTGCAAAAAGCAGCAAGAAATACCTCTGGTGAATATAGGTGAGGAGTGCTTAATTATTATTAATTATGATCAGAATAATAATTGTTAATAATAATATCAGGAGGAGGGGTGGAGTAGGGTTGCTAAGAAAACAGTCCCTTGTTTTTGAAGTACAATGTTAGCAACCCTAGGCTGTCCCTGCCCAACTGAGTCTTGTGTCTAAATCCGTGGTTCTCAACCACAGTGTTAACACACATTAATGTGTTAGCATACAGCAGTAACTGTGTCAGAGAATCAGGGCGATGGCTGGATTCAGCCTGGGGCTGGTGGGTTAGTGTGTCTGGTAGGGTCCCAACACCAAACATTTTGCAGCCCACAAAATGTTGAGAACCACTGGTCTAAATTAATCAACCCCTGCGTGCTGGCTCCTCCTCCAAGTGCAGGCTGGGCAGTTATTTGGACTTAATTGACCCCTTTCAGGGGCAGTGGGGGACTCATCACAAAGTACCAGTTTCTATATAATTGGCTGCAGCAAAGTATATTTAACTGTTTCCCATAGTTACTGGTATTAGGAATGCTACTGGATTGTCCTGGCTTGTAGGGGTTCCCCTGATATGGCTTTCAGCACCCTCCACTATACAAACTGATCCAGTATCCCTATGGTTTCCCCTTTTGTTCAACATGTAGTGATGCAGTAAAGGATCCAACCCTACCAGCATGCTCATGAGATTCATTTTCTACACATCTGAACCTTGCTCTTCCCTCACTTTCCTGTGTGTGACTAAATGAGGGATTTCATGCTTTTGCTCAGTCTAGATAAGATCCATGCGATATTTGTCAACTGTGGAAAGTATTCTGAGGAATGGAAGGAGCTGCGCTCATGCTGTCAACTGGGGTGAAAGTCTTCTGACATCAAGGTAATCAGCTGTCGTGGACACTTAGGACCAGAGCCTTAAGGGCAGGGCCAGATTAATACAGGGGCTATAAGGGCTGAAGCCCCAGGCTCCAGTCTAAAGGAGGGGGCTGCAGGCTCCAGCCCCTAAGGCAGAATCTTGCCTCATCTGGCCCCTCACCACCCCACTTAGCACTAGCAGGGGAGCGCTAGGAGTGCCCCTGCCCTGCTGGCACTGTGTGGGGAGCAGGGACCTGGGGCCAAAGGCTGGCCTCCTTGCTCCCACCCTGTGCATGGGGGGGACAAGCTGGTGCCTGTTTGCTCTACCAGGGAGACATGGCCTGCTGGCGTGTGGTGTGGCCTTCCAGGAGCAGACTGGCCAGACCAGGACCAGGGCAGTGGGCAGGAGGGCTCTCTAGCCCCAGGGCCTTCTCCCCACCAGCAGCTTGATGCTGGAAGAGGGTGCCTCATTTTGGAGAGGGTGGGGCTCCAGGCAGGGGGATCCCATAGTGGGAGGCAGCCTGGGGCCCCAAGCCCTGCTCAAAAGTTTTAAGGCTCTTAACTTCCACTGAAATCAGGATGCAGGATCTGGGCTTACTGCTTTCGTAACCCATGTGCCTAAAAAGGCGCAATCTCTTTTAGGGATCCCTTAGGGCTGGGTCACATTGCTGGGCAGATTTTGCAGCCCAGAAACCAGAACTTTCTGGGACGAGGGTGTGGTAGCACATTGAGCGTGCTCCACAAATGTTATTGTTATGCTGGAGTTGCATGCCCAGGGAGAAGCCTGAGAGGAGCGGCCTGGAGACGAGCAAACATAGAGCGCTGCAGTGTCCATGGGCTCAGGGACTGAGTGAAAGGAGCTGCATGAGAGTGGACTGCATGATGTTTTCTCCCTGCTTTGGACAGTTTTTCAGGGGAACTGTCTGCATCAGGACTCAAAGCTGGATGGCCAGTGACTTGATTGTGTGGTGCTGGCTACACAGGAGGAAGAAAGGACTGACTGAATGGCATCTGCCTGAAGATTCCTGCAGCTAGAGATGATGAGGATGTCTTCTGTTTTGCATCTAAGCCTCAAGGACTTAGAGACTACAATTGAGATGACGACTCCACCTGAACTTTGGGACTTCTGGGTTTCTTACTGTTTTGTTTAAATTTATTATGGTTTCTTAGGATAAGGTTTGTTTAGTTAGTTAATAAAGTTCATTGTTATGTTTATTCTGAGCAATAGTTTGTTGTGGGATGGGAACTCTGAGCAGTCTTCGCTGTGAGTCCAGAACAACTGGATCCTGGCTCTCCAGCTGCTTTCTGCAGAGGTTTCTCTGTTAGGCACTGGAGAGGGGCAAGTAAATGAATTTGAGCCCACCCTAGCAGGTTACACTTGCATCACTGCTCCTGTATTCCTAAGTAAGGAACAGAAGTGCCCTTTCTCCTCTTTAGCTAACCAAAAAATTTAATTCTCTCCTGTCAGACGCAAGGTTCACAAAAACATCCATCCTTTGTTGTGTCCAGACTGTATCACTGCAGTGAGTTCTACAAGTGGTTACCCTCAAAGACCACTCAGACACCAGTTTGTGTAGCATGGGTAGTTTGCCCAGTGTTTTGGCTAACCCGCATCATTGAGAGCACTTCATACCAATGATCTGTGTTCTGCACTGGCTGCCAGTTTGTTTCTGAGTGCATTTCAAACTGTTGATCATCACCTATAAAGAATTTAAAGTCTAGGTCTTTGTGAGCTGAAAACATCTCTGCTTTTTGTTCTGTGATGCTGGCTATGACTAGCCTGGGTGCTTTTACAGTCATCTGCAGACTGCAGGGTGTAAGTCAAAGATACTGTTGGTAGATTGTTCTCTGGGGGAGGTCCCTATTTCTTCTTCATGTCATCTGAGCATCACAGAAGTAGGGATAATGTGAAAGTAGACAGGTTAGTGGGTTGGCATAGACACAATATGTATCACATTATGAGTCTCATTTTCAGTAGCAACTATTGTGTTATTTGAGACAAGACTAATGTTTCACATTAGAGAAAAGGCTACTGATATTTAAAGAAGCTTTGCTTTGAGCTCTAGATGAATGCAAAGGGGTAACCCAGTACGAACACGTTCAGGCTTTGGGAAAGTTAGTAGCTGGATCTGCACCTTAAAATTAGCTCTGAATTTTATAATTAGCTGAACAAGAACCCAGAACCTAAACATCCCACCGCTATACAACAGGAAAATCTGAATTCATGTCTGGAATGATGCTCTGTGGCTACTTGCAAGCATCACACAAAACTCTCATGCCATCTTATGTGCCATTTCCCCTCCCACAAATTCACCCTGGACCCTGAAGCTGAGTAGGAAATTTGATTTGACTAGGCAACACAGAATGGGGAGAAGGAGAGCAGCCCTTGATGATGGAAGGTCAGGTTAGGGACTACTTAGTGAAGTTGGACGTGCACAAGTCTATGGGGCTGAATGAACTGCATCCAAGGGTGCTGAGGGAGTTGACCAATGTGATTGCAGAGCTGCTAGCCATTATCTTTGAAAACTTGTGGCAATCAGGGGAGCTCCCAGATGATTGGGAAAAGGTAAATATAGTATGTAGCTCCAAGAAAGGGAAAGAGGAGGATCCAGAGACCTACAGACCAATCAGCCTCACCTCAATTCCTTGAAAAATCATGAAGCAGGTCCTCCAAGAATCCATTCTGAAACGCTTGGAGGAAAACAGGGTGATTGGGAACAGTCAGCATGGATTCACCAAAGGCAAATCATGCCTGATCAACCTGCCTTCTATGATGAGATGACTGGCTTCATGGCTGTAGGAATAGCCATCGACATGCTATACTTGACTTTAGCAAAGTTTTGATATGGTTTCCCCCAGCACTCTTGTCAGCAAGTTAAGAAAGTACAGTTTGGCTGAATGGACAATAAGGTGGCTAGAAAGCTGGCTAGATCATCAGGCTCAGCAGGTAGACATCAGTGGCTCAATGTCTAGTTGGAAACCAGTAACAAAAGTGTAGTGCCCCAGGGGGTTGGTGCTGGGGTCAATTTTGTTCAACATGTTCATTAATGATCAGGATGATGGGGTAGATTGGATGTTCAGTAAATTTGTGGATGACACCAAGCTGGTGGGATGGTATATATACTGGAGGGTGGAGATAGGATTCAGGGAGATCAAGACAAATTGAAGCATTAGGCCAAATGAAATCTCATGAGATTCAGCGTGGACAAGTGCAAAGTCCTGCACTCAGGATGGAAAAGTCCCACATACTGTTACAGGCTGGTGGACTGACCACCTAAGTAGCAGCTCTGTAGAAAAGGATCTGGGGTTATGATAGATGGCAAGCTAGATATGAGTCAACAGTGTGCCCATGTTGCGAAAAAGGCCAACAGCATAGTGGGCTGCATCAGTAGGAGCCTTGCCATCAGATCAAGGGATGCAATTAATTCTCCTCTATTTGGCACTGGTGAGGCCACATCTGGAGTATCATGTACAGTTTTGGGCTCTCCACTACAAAAAGGATGTGTACAAATTAGAAAGAGTCCAGCGAAGGGCAACAAAAATGATTAGGGGCTGGGGCGCATGCCTTAGGAGGAGAGACTGAAGGCACTTGGCATATTTAGTCTACAAAGGGAAGACTGAGGGGGGATTTGATAATTACCTTCAACTATTTGAAGGGGTACCCCCAAGAAGAGGGAGCTAGGCTATTCTCAGTGGTGACAGAGGACAGAGCAAGAAGCAATGGTTTCATACTGCAGCTGGGGAGGTCTAAGTTGGATATTAGGAAAATCTTTCTCACTAGGAAGGTCGTGAAGCTCTGGCATGGGTTGCCTAAGGAGGTTGTGGAAGCGCCATCTTTGGAAACTTGTAAGACCTGGCTGGATCCAACCCTGGCTGGGATGATTTAGTGGGAATGGTCCTACTTTTAGCAGGGGGTTGGACTAGATGACCTCATAAATTCCCTTCTAGCTCTATAATATTCATTCCTTCCCTGCAAAACACTGGCTGCAAGTTCATTTGTTTTTGTTACCTCTACAACACTTCGTGGCCTGTTAATAAACCATTATCTGCAAAAAAATATATAGTAAGCACTTAGAGGTAAAACAAAGACAGAGTCTTGCGGCTCTTTTAAAGACTAACAAATCTATCTATCTTGTTAGTTTTTGAAAGTGCAACACAGGACGCCTTGTTTATTTTGCTGAACTAGACAGACACAGCTACCCCTTTGGAACTTGTTAACATAAGAGGTAAAAGACAGCAAAGGAGAGTATCTTGAAACTTCAAGTTCCCCCAAAATAACTCTAAACTATAAGAATATATAGTAAGGACCAGGAGAGTTGCTGCCCCAAAAAGAGGGTCGGGGCCCGAGCTTGGGCCCTGCCCCACCCTGGGGCCTAATCCATCCTAGGGGCCCAATCCAGCTCCAGAAACCAATCTGGCTCCAGCCGCTGCCAGCAAATGGCAGGTGGCCCAAGTCTGACTCTGGCTCCTGCCATTGCCAGCAAACGGCAGGTGGCCTGGAGCCGGATCCAGCTCCTGCCACTGCGCTGCCAGCCAGGCACAGCAGGCAGCCCTCGCCCCAATCTGCCTCCTGCCATTGCCGGCCAGAAACCCATAGCCAGATCCAGATCTGGGGCAGGGGCAGGGTGATGCAGGGCACCAGTCCTGCAGGCCCAGTGGTAGCAATGCCTATGGAAAGGGCTATAAACTTTAGGAGAAGTCATCACCATATAATGGGATGGCCACAATCCCTTTTTTCCTACTAAATTGTCTGTGCAAAGTGGGACCTCTGATATTCTTATGTACCACTGTACTTGCTCAGTGAAGAAGGGAATAGTTCTGTATGTTTAACAGGTTGAGTGGCTATTTTTCATTTTAAGTTAACACTCCATATTGACATTTAAGTGGTGATTTTTTTTAGGAGGGGCTGTTTTATAGCCAGTAACCTGAGACAGGGGTTCTCAACCACTGTGTTGGGCTACATTACTATGTCATCACACAATGTTAAGTGTGTTGTAGAGAGCTGAGGAGATTCCTGGATTTGGCTGGGAGGTGGGGGCGGCTAGTATGTTCTGTAGGGTCTGGATATGCAGCCAAGTGTGTCGTGACCTGCAAAGGGTTGAGAACCACTGACCTGAGACGCATGGCAGATCCAATAGCAAAGATGATAACATGCCCTCTCTTTTCAGGTTTTGTTATCCAGAGCAGCCTACAAACCCTTTGGGGATGAAACTTGCATAGCCTGTTGGGATGGAATCCAGAGCACAGCCTGTCTCCAAACTAGAGCGGCAGGATTTTCTATGTATTAGCCAAAGGGCGGGCGTAGAAGAAGACGAGGTTCAGATAGGACCTGACCTTTTATAAATACATTTTCTTATTGCATGTTTTGATCTTCAGATACAGCAGATAGCTGCTTTATCTGAATCCTATATCCTTAACACATGTACATAAAGCAGGAAGACTTCCATGTAGTATACAAAACAGTGGAAATGTAGTTTTGTATGTATTCTGTGTAGTAAATGTCTTGAAACTCAGCTAAAGAGAGAGCCTGGTTTCTTTTTTCTTTTTCTTCTTTTCCCCCTTCCTCCCTCCCTCGCTCTGTCTCTCCCCTTCTGAGAGGTTTCACATTTCATTAGCGTTACCACCCACATCTGAGCCTGCAGTCAGAGAGGCCTTGCTGTGCTATACAGCTGTCCACCACAGTCATTGCCTGGGAGCAAACACAATGATAGTCCTCCAGAATCAGAATGGGAATCTCTTTACAAAGCGACAAACCTAGGACCCCAGGGTTTAGAGTCCAAAGATGGTTCAGCCAGCTGATGGCAGCAGTGACATTAAGCTGCAGCTCTTGAACCACCATTTCCAGCTGCCTCCGGCTGAGCTTCTTGAGGCATCTCTTTGATCTGGCTTTCACAGCATATTGTTGCAATATCTGCTACCCTCTGTTAGTCCTTGATTCTTAGCAGAGAAAAATAAGGGAAACTCCATGAATCTCTGTGGTACCTCTTGTATTCAACCCTGTTAGAGGAACTCTTTTACCCGAGCCTCACCAAAGTGACTCTCCCATACCAAAGACAGTGATTCAAGACATTAATCAACACAATAAGGGTTTTTCCATTAATCACTTCAGTCTGGGCTGTATTTTCCCCTCCCTTCAATTGCATCCACAACAGTTGCTTTCATTCTGTGGATGGAGGAGTCAAGCCACCTTCTTTTGCTGTCTACCACCATCACAACTGAGCACTGAACCAATAAAGGCAATACTATGCACACTCAGAAAGGACTCTGTTCTCCTGATTCCTGTGTTTCAATTTCCTCCTCTATTCACCTCCTCTGTAGTATGTTTTCTTTATTTTTTCTTATCCTTTTTTCTGTCTAGCATCTGCATTGTAGATCTGTCATGGAAGGCAATGCCATTACTGAGGGAGAGCACCAGTTAAAGTCAGACTGATGATACTTGATGTGGAAGCATCTTAGGAATTTTGTGGGTTAGCAAGCAATGAATTAAATCTAATAAATTGGCACAGACTTCAGCTAGAGATTTCAAGTCCCTTCAGTGTGCAAGACAACACAGGGACATGTTGTTTGGGATTTTCAAGGCAGCCTATGGCATCACACTCCCATTGACTTTTTGTCACATTTGTGTGCCTAACTTCCTTAGGCCCTTTGCAAATCCCAGCTACAGTTCATACTAATAATACTGAACTATCCCCTAAAAATGTATTCAAATTTGTCTTCATTAAACTAATTTTCAAGCCACACCTAATGTCTGTAGGCCTTTATCTCTCAGTCTAAGTGTCATACCAGAGCTGCAAGCCAAATCCCAAACATAACCAGCATGTGAGTTTATCTCTAGAGTGTGATTTAAATTTCTTTCCATTGCTACCAAATGCCTGTTTTGTCTGTATGAATTATTCAGGGCAAAGGGTTGTCTCTTTGATCCCACTCTGCTAAATATATAAAACCAGCATGTCACCAAGTTCCTATCACTCTGAGGCTAAATCCATCCCTGTTTATGATTCTTTATAACTCTATAGTAATAGTACTTTCCAGCCCTTGGCTTAAGCCTACAGACTAAGCAAAACCAGCAGCAGATATAGGAAAACATTCTTTATATACATGAAGCTACTGAAAATAGTATTTTTTTAAATAAAGGAGTAAACTGTCCTACAGGCCATTATCTATAACTCTTCTAGATAAAGAATCATAAGGAAGCCCAGAATATTTCAAACCCACTAAAGTCTGTTTTTATTAGGTCATACAGATAATTGGAACACCCATCCTTTGAGGTGGAGTTAAAAAGGTGTTACGACCTTTGACATGTCTTTGAGGCTTCCAAGCAGAAATCAGGTCAGATTGTTCCCACATAATATCTAAACCAAAATTCTTGGCTCAGACACAAACTTCCAGTGAAGCTGAAACACCTTCCAACTCCATGCCAAACAATTCAGCTGACTGGGGTATCAATTCAATAAAGCACTAAAGCATGTGCTTGGCATTAAATACATGCTTAAATGCTTTGCTGAATTGACATCTTAATCAATAACCCAAGTGAGCAAAACACCTCTGGAATTAGCATTGCAGAGTTCTAGGATGATGACCTGATGTCTTTCCTTCCAAGCTCCTCAGCCCACATCTGGAAATCTAGAATCCTTGAAAGTGCTGTATTCTTTTGGGGGATAAGAAGGCAAGAGATGTTAAGGATTCAAGAATCAGGAAAAGAAAAATGGGGCAGATTTCTGCTCTCATTTACTACAGGGTAAATCTAGAATAACACTGCTGAAGTCCATTTCATCTAGATTAGCGGTTCCCAACATTTTCAAGGTTGTGAAAGCCTTTTAAAAACAAAAAAATTTTGCAGCCCCCAGGTGGGGAGAGGTGTCCCTACCACTGGGATCTGGTCACAGGTGGCAAGAGGTGTCCCTCCCCACCAGGATCCAGCTTCTGCCGTAGAGCAGTGGCACACGGGGGGGAGCATCAGCATCTCTGCTGGGATCTAGCACCAGCAGAAAACAGCAGCAGCACTGCAACCAGTGGGGAGCAGCACCGCGGACCCCCTGCAACACCTTTGCAGACCCCTGGGGGTCTGCAGACCACAGGTTGGGAACCACTGGTCTCAATTTCCAGTCACATGACAAAGCAAAACTGGGTTATTGTCTATACAAACATGCACATATTATTTAAGAGCAGCATATAGTGTCTTCTGCTTAAGATGAATACCAGTAAATTATTTTCTATCATTAATCTGAGCAAAACTCAGGAAGCAAGTCATTTGCTCTGAAAATAATAATGTCTTACTCATTTTGATTTCCAAGGGCAGCTATCATTTGAGCACTGAGTAAGTAAATTGTTACTGCACTAACACAGAATGCCAACATTTTGGCCAGGATAATAGAAAATTGAAGCCAAGGAACACTCAGGATAATAAAGGGTTATGTTTAAAGGTAATAAAACACTGTGTTAACTTGTATGTATTATGATCTATCATGGGCTAGGCAGGCAGTGAAATGCACCCTTCTGTGCCTAATGATAACAAGATTATTCACTTATTTTAAGCCAAGTTTTACAAAGAAACTTGGCTGAAGAGGAGGAAGGCACAGTAAATGAAAAAAATCACAACAAAATATTCTTATGTCAAAGAAAGTCACATGGAATTTGGTCAGATGTCCAATACACACCTCAGATGAAATAAAAAACAAAACTGCTGCCTACCTGAAGGCTGTGGAATGGATCCCTCCTTCTAAAAGCACAAACAAATAACTGTTGTTGAATTGTCAAAATTTTGAATTGCAAATCTTCCAGTTATGAAAAATCTAAGAAAATTCCAATATATAATTAAGGCTGCTTTAAAGAGTTACTTTGCCATAGCAACCTCAGGAATGGGGAACTGAATTCTTCTCCACAATTTGCTGCCTGTACCACAGCCAATCAAATTCTATTAAGCCAGCCCTAGTGGGTTTTATGCTTCTGTTGACAAAGGGTTTGTACTGAAATCAAATGTAGTGAACAGGAACAAAGGGGCAGTGGGGGAGGCATCTTGTAATCCAAGGTTATCTGCACAGCATATGTGGAGAGCCTGATCTTGGTCCCAGTGAACTCAATTAGAATTTTGCACAAAATTCAGTGTCAGCAGGGTTGGGCCTATGAGTTAAATTGATCACTAGGTTGCACTGTTGCTCTGAAAAAACAACTCTTTTTTACTTTGAAAGGGCATTTTCATGGCTGTGGAGAAGATTTCCCTCCCTAAAGAAAGAAGCTCAGAGCAGTTTGGAGTAGTCTGGCACATTCATCTGGCTTGAATGAATGAATATGATCACTGCTATATTTCTTCTGCCCTTTAGCCCAGGCAGTTAGCCAATTTGGGGTGGTCTCTTGGGTTGCTTCTGTTAGGAGAAGAAACTGATAGAGAAAGGTATTTTGGGGTGCAATCCCATTTATTTATAAAGAAAGCACAACAGGATGGCAGTTTTCTTGATCATAGTTCTAAGCCTCTTTCCAACTAGCATTCTGCCCAAGAGAAGCTCTCTCTCATCTCCTCCCAGGGTCACATTATGACTGCTTCTCTGGCTTCCTGTTCTGTCTGCTTTTCTGACACACACAAACAGCCCGTAGGTTTACAGTCAATCCCCAGGGAAATCCCCGCCACCTCTATAGCTCAGCCTTGCACATGACCTAGTCCCTTGAGCGATGGCTTCTGTTGTCTCCTCTATCTTGCTTCAAAAAAGATTAATTTCTTTTTACATTTATCATGAGTGAAGGTGGCTAGCCGCGTCATCAGCCTTAGCATGCTCTGAGATTGCCTCTCCATCAAGGACATGCCTGCTGGTAGCTACCTCCAGCATAAAAGTATGATGCTACTTAGTCTTCTCTCAAGCAACATATGGCTAGATTCACAAAGGCACTTATGCATTGCAATGCTCAGCAATGCAACATCTAACGCTCACACACTTTTACCTAACTCCCACGGATCAGGGTGTGGAGCTGCTTGGCATGCACCTTCCTTTGCTGCTATCGAGGGCTCCGATGTGATCAACAGCTCGTTTATCTCCAGCTAAGAGGTATGCTGCACAACCTCTCTGAGCTGCCAGTCTTCTACCAGGACCTCCTCCAGACCTGAAGGCTTATCTCAGCCTCCAGGTCTGTTGTACCCACCAAGGGGGAGGACCTTCTCACAAAGCCCCTGCTACACAACCCCCATCTCAGTGTGCAGGTGGGAGAGGCCCCCCTCGGTGAGGTGGAGGTTGGTCCTGGCAGGTGTCACCCGAGTTGGAGACCTCCTGGACTACGCCCTGGGGGGGGAGGGGAGGAACTGGGTGGATCGCCACACACTAGCTTGGTGCATGGGGCTCTCCACACCTCATATTCCCCTGGTGCCTACTCCAGGAGGTGAAGGTGGCCCTACCTCCTGCTGCTTGAGCCTACCTTGAGCGGGTCCTGTGAGAGGGTGCTCCCTGTCCCCTTCTCAGTCCTAGCCCTCCAGAGCTTTTTATTAGACCCCGGCCCCGTGAACCCTCCTGGCCGCCTGCACCCCACCTAGCACCTGCTTCTGAACCGTGTTCAGAGACCATCTGTACATGCTCTTGCTGCACACCATCCATTTCCTTGCCCTCTGTACCACCCTGATACAAAGTGGCAGGCCCTAATTCTACCAGTGGAGGGTGAGGACCCCTGGTGGGCCAGTCTGTATGCCACCCCAACACCACAGCCCAACAGGGACATCAGTTGGAGGCTCCTCCATGGAGCCGTGAGCATGGGCATGTTCCTGGCATGGTTCACCCCCTTGCCCCAACCCCTGTCCCTTCTGCAGTGTGAGGAGAACCTGGCGCACATCTATCTTGAATGTGCAAATTTGCAGATCCTCTTTCAGCTCCTCCAGAACCTCCTACTGAGGTTCTGGCTGCACTTCTCCCCTCACTTGTTTATTTATGCACTCCCCAGCCTTGGCCCCACAAAGTCATAAAAACCTTCTCATCAGCTTCCTCCCGGCTTACGCCAGGGTAGCCATCTATAAGACCAGGGAAAGGAGGTTGGGAGGTTGGCTGAGGAAGGGGCCTGTGACTGCAGGGCCCATTTCCAGTCCCTTGTCTGTTCATGTCTCCGGCAGAGTTCCTTTGGGCGGTGTCCACTGGCTTCCTTGACACCTTCTGGGAGCAGTGGGCACTGTCCAAGGTTCTCTGCTTGGTGTCCTCCTCTGAGTCCCTTATTTTGAACTTTTGATTGCCACTCCCATCCCTGTTAGTCATCTGTTTTCTCCAGAACTCATTTGAAGATACATTCAGTGCCACCTCCCCTTAGGCTGAGGGAGGGGTTTTAGAAGTGGGTGGGCTTGTACCGGCCAGCCACCCTGGTTTTTTCAATAGGACAGAACAGGCTCTTAGGTGCCTGAGTGACAGCGGAGCGAAATATCTTCCTCCATTCAGGATTGTCATCTGTGAAGCTCCTCTTGGAATTAGGTGCCTAGGTCAGGTCGGCACTTTCCCATATATATCCAATTCCATTAAAGTCACTAACTCAGGGGTTACAGCCCTGATGACACTGCAAAAGGGCCTGACTTTCAGCTCAGCCCATATGAAAAGCAGTCTGTGATAACTGTTAGCAATTTCTGTTACAGTTTGAATTTCTGAACTGTTTTCTCTCTTATGCTTCTTGTGCTAAGGAGACAGGGAGGGGTTGCCTGCATGTCTGTATATAAGTAAACTGGTCATTGAAGACCTGAATAAATTCTACCTGCAGAGAACAGAAAAAGTGACTGCATCCTAAATAGAGCCAATTTCTCTGCAGGGTGGGGCTGTGCGTGGGAGAAATGGACTTTACCCAGAAACAGGGCAGAAAGATCATACTGTCTCATGCCCATCTCCCTGCTTCCCAATCCCAGTTCTTTGGGACAGGGATCCCTTAGTATGTGCCACTGTGCTCTGCTGCATGAGTCAGGTGCAGTGCCCAGGATGGTGATCCCCAGGCAGCCCTGCCCTGGTAGGCACTCCTGAAGCCACGTACCAATGGTGTCGGGTGCATGCTCTCTAGCCTTGGTGCTCACACCAACAGTGCCCCCACCCTGTCTTCTGCCAGGCTCCCACCCTACTCGGCTGCAGGTCCCCCCACCACATGGCCCCCTGCTCCAGTGCTCCCATGCCCCTGTGGGAGGGCTTCTGTGCGCCCCGCAACCCTGTCTGTCCCCTGGGCCTGGCAGGAGATGCTACCTGTCCTACCTGCCTACCCTTCCATGCCTGTAGGATAGGAGCACTCACCAGCAGATGCACCAGGTGTCTGGCGGGATATCCCCTCACCAGGGTCTTCCTTGATGGGGGGAGCCTCTCCCCGTGTCCCCAGTGTGGCGTCAGGGCAGGGATGAGCTTCAGGGTGCCCTGTGCCTGGGTGCTCGCCTCCTCCTGGCTGAGCACCACATCCTCATCCACCAAGCCCTCCTCCTGGTCATCGTTGTAGGATGGGGGCTCAGTGGAGCTGAGGGTGTGGGCTGGGTCAGTGTCAGCCTCCCTGCTCAGGAAGCTGTGAAGCTCCCTGTAATAGGGGCATGTAGTGTCGCCTGTCCCCGAGTGCTGCATGGCCTCCCAGCCCCTGTGGTAGTCCTGCCGGAGGTCTTTGATCTTCATTCAGACTTGCTGTGTGTCCCCGGCATGGCCCTTCTGTGCCAGAGCCTGTGAGATGCTGCCATACATGTCCTGTTCCTCTGGCTGCCCTGGAGCTGCGGGTGTATGCCCTCATCCCCCAAATGGCCAGGACATCTAAGATCTCCTGGTGGGTCCAGGATGGGGCTTGCTTTCTGGCCTGCTTGCCTGCCCTGCCCTCTGCCATGCTTGCACGCAGCCAGAGGCCTGGCTAGCTCTGGCTGTGGAGCAGGGTGGGCTGCGCGTTGTCCTGCCCTGGGATTGGCCCAGGCGGGCACTTCCTGGTTGCTGGAGAGTGTGGCAGATGGTCTGGAGGCCAATTACGCCAAATCCCCAGCTACACTGGCTTAAGTCAACTTAATAAAGTTGACTTAACCATTAAGTTGGCTTTAAAAGTGAAGGTTATTAAGTCAACTTAAGCAATTGCTTAAGTCGACCTAATAAATTGTAAATGTGGCCTGGGCTTTGCTTAAGTTGACTTAAGCCCTTAGTGTAGACATAGTCCATGACATACGTGTGTGTGTGTGTGTGTGTGTGTGTGTGTGTGTGTGTGTGTGTGTGTGAATAATTACATGTGGCATCTAAACTTTGGAAGTAACAAGTACTTGAGGAAAACTCCCTGAAAGTGAAAGAAGCAAGGAATCTTGTGGCACTTAAAGACTAACAGATTTATTTAACATAAGAGCTTTTGTGGGAGAAAATCCCACTTTGTCAGATGCTTTGAAGTTGTTGCTGATAATATTCATAAGTGTTCATGTGTTATAAGCAAACTGTTATGCAATTATATTTATGTCTGTTTATCCATATGCACACATACCGATAGCAGTAGTAAATTCTTGTTACACGTGTTCTCTCTGAGATCAGTCCATCTCTCTGGTAGGAGGATCAAAGTTTGGAAAAGACTAAACTCTGGTCATACTGCAGCAGAGAGGTAAGCTAAGGTACAGGAAAGGGGGAAGAAATATTATACCAAACAGTAGCATAGTGTTTTCCCTAAGAGACTCCAGCACTCTCTTTCTTTGGTCTGTCTGGCACACATCCTGGGCACAGACTTGCTGTCCATTACCCCTTCACAAAAACATGTCCAGCTACCATTAACCCCCAGACCTAATGGTGACAGCCCTTTCCCTGACATTTCACTTGCCTAAACATATCCTTCCTGGAGTTCTAATTTGTGCATGAAAGTAAAAGCAGGTGAACACATAAGCACCACAACAGGTTTCAATCTAATCACTCTACAAAGAACAAGAAACATACAGATGATGTAGACAAACAATAAAACGCCTGGACTCAGGTGAGAGTCCTCTAAGGAATCCAGGATCTCCTTCTCCCCACAAACATAACTTCCCCTCTGAATCATGTAGTCTCTTCCTCATCTGTGTGGATAAAGACCTTCCTTCTTCTTCAGCTGGTCCTGCAGTTAAAAAGTACCTCTGCTCCTTCCCAAGCTTTCTTTGATTCCTCCTCTGGTGTTTAAGACTCCTATTATTTATCAATTTCTTTCCCTCAGGGCCATGGCCAGAAGTGATTTTCTGGAAGAGTCTGTCATTTACTCAGATGGATCTGGGCAATTTTCTGCTTCTGGTCACAACTGGAAGCAGTGAGTTTGGGAACCAACTGGGCTGAGACACTAAGTTGCCAGACACTCCAGGAACCTTGGCAAATAGAATACCAGGCATCTTAGCGCTTCTCAGCCAGTCACTACAAAACTTCCTGCTTCTGCTCATGTGAAAGTTTAAGCAGTAACCCACCTAAAGCCACCTGACACGCCAAGCGTAAGTGGAGCGTCAGCAGCAGAACCAACACCTTGTGTGGTCCTGCTTTAAAAGTGGGTGGGCGATGGCCCACCTGTAACTATGCCCCTGTTTTCCTTCCCCTTGAGTTTGGTTTTGCTCTCCCAGAGTAACTGTGAATGTGCTTTGCCAGGATACCTGCCCAAAATGAATATCATCCATATAGGTTCAAAGTCCACCACGCTCACTGCCTAGAGGACTCTGAGCCATGCAGCCCTTATCCAAACTGGCTTTGGCAAGTAAACAGCTATACAGAGTCCCCAAAACAAAACCCAAGAAAGTATGTATTTGGGTCTTGATGTCATCCCTTATTCACACTACTAAATGGTGCACCACGAGCATGTGGGTCACACCCCTTCACATCGAGGAAGTTTAAAGAATATGAGCTCAATGTGTGAGACCCAAACAGAACAGCTTGCTGGATAGGTATGCTACCAAGCCATGACACAAGCCTGTTTGAAATGTTTCAAGTTGTGCAGATGAAAAGTGAGGTATCCAAAGCTATTTTTGAAAATATAGACCTTAGTTTTTTCCATGGCTTCTCTGTCTTACAGCATGGGTCAGCTGCCTTCTGGTAGTTCTTTATCACACTTCCCATTAAAAGGCATTGAACATGAGACCAGGAAAATTAAAATGAGGTTATAGAACATGTTACCTTTGAAAAAGAAAGAGCATTTAGTCATTTCTGGAATCCTGTATCCCCTATTTGGGTCCTTGACTGACTTTAGAAAAAGGCCAGTGTCACGTCATTAGCTCTTGGAAAGCTTAGAAAGTCATTCTTTTTGTCAAGACAGCTGCGTCCCTGTGAGCTTTTAAGTGTAGACATGATCTAAATCTACCTCAGGTCTAAAAGCTTGTAGTCTGGAGTTCACTCCCACTGGGTTTCAGTGAATGCCTGGCAGATTCACATACTGAAGTGAACATACTCTTCAAAGATTGCTGCTTATCTTTGTTTTTATTGTCAGCCTACTAGGCTCATAAGGAAAGGTGAACCATGAGAAACTGTACCACTGAGATAGCAGGACAATGCTTCATATGTTGTCTTCCACTGACTTTCACTAATCTTGAACTTGGCTCGTCAGCCTTGCAGAGTGTGGGGAAAACTTCGTTATTAAAAAATAAATATTAATCTGAGTTTATTCAACCAGGTTTCCACAGGTCACCAAGCTGGGGTACTCACATGTATTTTTCTAAACTATGTCAGGTGTCACTGCTCAATATGTTTTGTGTCTCCCTCTCAGCTTCAGAATTCATGACAGAGAACACACAATACACTAAAGAACTAGTAATGATTTGTCCTTTTATAGCACCATCCTTCCTAGGACCTCCTACTGCTTTACAACTGTCAGTAAATTAAGTTTCATCATAGCTGCATGACCCAGCAAATTTCAGTAGGCAATCACTACAACCCCAATTTTACAGATGAGACTGAGGAATACAGCATTATTGTAGGTAGATCAACTGTGGGAAAGCCACTTAAATGCTATGTGTAGCTAGGCAATTTGGCTTTAGCGGAAGTTAGTATGAACCGTTTCTTGGGGTTTTTTTGGTTTCTGGTCATATGTCTTGCACACACCGAGAGCCAAACAAATCAAAGCAAAACTCTGTGCAAATTACCTGTCAAAACCATGCAAAAGTGAAAGGCAAATTCTGTGTTGGAGTCAATATGGACAGTGCCACTGAAGTGCATGGAGCTGTACCAATCTATGCCAAAATAAACATGGGAAAATAATAGTTTTGTATGGGTTGATACCAAACCATAGATCTGCCAATGTTCACTCAAACTTGAGAAAAGTTTTCATGTCTGTATACCCAGAGGCCTTCTAAAGCTTAGTGATCTTTCAACAAATAGGGGATAAGTTTTTAGATTGACAGAGCCAGAAACCAGGAGAGCTTTGTATCTTTGGAGGTATAATAATAATTATTACATTGCAGCAGTGCTCAGAGACCTCAGTCTGGACTGGTATCTTAGTGTACTTGGGATTGTACAAAAACAGAACTAGATGTTTCTTTGTCATGAACTTTATGTTTTTAGAATGGTGCATAGGCCAAATTGAACTCTAGTCAACGGAGGCAAACAAGGTTTCTGTCCCAAAGAGCTTACACTGTAAGGCACTGATCCTGAAACGATTTAAGCACATACTTAAGTGAGTAGGACTACTCACAGGGCTTAAAGTTAAGCACACATTTAAACTTTTACAGGATTGAGATCTATGAAATTTCCCTATGTGGAGAAATTTACTGAGAGTCTGTCAATGGGATCTCCTATCTTTTCCCTCATTTTGTCATGTAGCATGGCATGTGAAACCTCCCATGGCCTTTTACTGAGGTACAAGAACTGCAGCAGAGGGAGTTACAGAGCTCAGCCTCCATTTCCCATCCAAAAGTACTAAACAGTTGGCATAACAGTCATAATGCTTTCCTCACAGGAGCTGAAAACACTACCCTTATGCTGCTCCCAACCCTTTTCTTACCTGGGGAATGAAGAACAAAGCAGTAGTCATGGACATAAGACTCCCTAGCCCTGGATACTGGTAGATTTAAGTCTAGCTAGTGGAAACTTTACTCATGTTAGTGCACACATGACTGTTCCCATAGGTGACAGCAGTATGAGCAAGCACGCACAGGCTGGCTCACCACAAGTATTTTTATGCTTTCATTTCAAACCAGCAGAAAGATTATATCAAAATATTTAAATCACGCAAACAAAGCTAAGAGTTCTTCTTGACTCTAGATTCCCCACTGAAAATGTCAGTTTCCTGTTCACACCCTAGCACCCCTGCTGCCCTGCAACCTTTCTGCTGCTCATAGACTCACAGATGCTAAGGTCAGAAGGGACCAGTAGGATCATCTAGTCTGACCTGTTGCACAATGCAGGCCTCAAAACCTCACCCATCTTCTCCAGCAATACGCCTCTAACCTATGACTGAGTTATTAAAGTCCTCAGATCATGAATTAAGGACTTTAAGATATAGAAAATTCACCAGCCGTTGAGCCATGCCCTATGCTACAGAGAAAGGGGAAAACCCCCTAGAGCCCTTGCAAATCTGCCTTTGGGGAAAATGCCTGCCTGACCCCAGATACGGTGGTCAGTTAAGCCCTGAGCATGTGGGCAAGTCTCACCAGTCAGACACCCAAGAAAGAATTCCCTGTAATAACTCAGAACCCACCCCATCCATCCTCCCTTCTTAGACCACTGGCATATCCACCGCCAGTAGTCGAAGATCAATAATTAGTCAATTTCCAAAGTAGGCCATCACATCACACCATACCTGCCATAAACTTATCAAGCTCAGTTTTGAAGCCAGGTAGGCTTTTTACCCCAACAGCTCCCCTTCAAAGACTATTCCAGAACTTTAGTCTTCTGATGGTTAGAAATCTGTGTCTAATTTCAAGCCTAAATTCCTGATGGACAGTTTGTACCCATTCATTCTTGTGTCCACATTGGTGCTGTACTCAAATAAAGCTCTTCTGCTGGTGCTGTACTCAAATAATGCTCTTCCGTGGAGCTAGGATTAACTTTGTTTCACAGGAGCTGCATGAGCACCCTGAGGCAGCTTTCTTAATAATGGCTATCATTACTCATGATGCTGCACAGTACTTGGTAAATTATTGATAGTCATGCTCCTTATGTCACCAGAAGCCCCATTGCTTACCAGAATCACAGGAGTCAGGATTCAGTGACAAAGGTTGAGAAAAAAGGCAATAACATGTAGAAATCAAGTACAAGTGAATATTTGTCATTTGCAATAATAAACATGTGTGATAATACAAACAATGGCAGGGTTACATTTGCCCACAATATGAAATTACCCTCCTCCCAAACAAACACAAAAAAACTGGCAGGGTAAAAGCAGGCTACATGCCCTGTGAAGAAGAAAAGGTCATGCACACATGGTGGTTGGAAACAGAATCCTGGTCTCTAGTCTCCTTGTGCCTGCTCCAATTACTAGACTACCCTCATCCTTAAATCAATATTTTATTTCCGCTCAAAAGTGTTTACCATAATAATCTATTGGCATCAACATTTCTTTTTCACTTTCACTTCAGGGGTGGGTGGGTGAAGAGAGGATAAGAAACCATTTGTGTGAGGGTAAGGACAAGAAGTCCCTGCTCACTCTTGAGATCAAAGTGCAATGAGGTAGTAGTGACTATAGAACCACTTGCTTAGTCAGCATGGCAAGGGAATTGCAGTCCACCTTTCATGAGGGCTACGCACAGTGACAGGTCATGTCTGGCCAAAGAGACACAAAATGGAATTGACACTTGGCTTATAGGAGAGCCTGGGCTTAGACAGATATATCCTGGGTGTCACTCCATTCCATTCCCTGATTTCATTGTTTGTTCCTATACCGTTTCCTCACAGTGTTATACTTATGCAATTGGTTTACAGAGCAACACAGTAATTCAGCGGTTTGTGGCTAAACTGCCTTATGCTGTATGGACTGTCACACCCAGGGCTTTTTTTGTTATAACACTCAGCAGTACTAAATACTGGCACTTTTTTTTCACAGCAATGCAGCCCCAGCTCCTGCCATCATCACCCATGGCCCTAGGACCCTCGCCAAGTACCGGCACCCTTTTTTTTTTAAGACAAAAAAAAGCACTAGTCACACCCACTCAAATATACATGGTCATAAATATAAAGGGGGTATAAACCTTACTATTCCTTCAGTTACCAACGGGCCTATCTAGGTTTTCCTAGCCTGTGTGCTGAAAGAATCTGTGATTTCCTATTTGCAGTGAGAAAGAGCCATAAAGGAGGGATGAAGGACTGAAGTAAGTTGGGGGAGGGGAGAAATGATGATGGTGGATCTTGTTGATCCACTCTTTGAAGAAACCTACAAGCTCTTATGCCGGGAAGATGGAGAGCAAAGGAGCTAGGTAGTTGTCTATACATGGAGTCAAAGTCTGAGAAAAAAGCAACAAGGATTTTCAGTAAAAGCTTCAATGACAATGGAAGATGAAGACTGGTGATTAGTGGAAAACCCTAAAAACCTGTTGGCTGCAGTCTTCAGCAGCTACTGGGGTTGTGGAGCTCTGGCATCCTTAAGTTTATTGCTATCTATATGGTTGCGCTATAGTTAAAGAGCTGACAGATCTAGTAATAATCCAGAAATGCCTATAACTGTCCACCCTTCAGCGATTCTTTCTTGTTCATCCATTATGTTCCTTTTCTGTTTGTTCAAAGGGTAGCACCATGCTAGATTGTCAAATCTCTTGCCAGAGGTCTTTCCTTAATAGATTACCTGCTGGCGTTAAAGGAAGGGGGAACGCACTGAAACACTGTTCAGGAGCCCACAAATTTTAGGGGGCAGCATTCTGGGCCCTAAAAATAGAATAATGGGGTGGAACACAGCACTCTGGTATTTTCCTGCTTACTATCCCTGCGCAGACAGTTCCCCCCGCAGCAGGCTGGAAGACACAGTCTTCCGGCTGTCAGGGAGCCTCCTCTAGGCTGGGAGTTTTTAGCACTCCTGCCCTGAGCATGCTCTCAGCATGCTCAAGGCAGGAGAAACCGTCTGTGGCATGGCTGCACTGGCAGCCAGGAAAGGGGGTCGGGGGGGTGTTGAAGACAGTCGGGTAGTGGGTGGGGAAAGGGTGTGGGGGGTAGGGTGGGAAGAAGGGGTTGGGCCAGCTGCGGAGGTGACAGACCAGGGAGACCCATCGGGTGGGTTAGCGTAGAAACAAGGGGGGGTTGGGGCAAGAGAGCCGGTGAGCGGGTTAGGGTGGGAAGAAGGGGTCAGGCTGGCTTGGGGGGTAGGGACCGGGAGAGCTAGCAGCTGGGCAGGCGAGTTAGGGTGAAAGGAAACATAAAAGCACCACAGCCAAAGTTTGCAGATGACCCGGGGGGGGGCATGGGGACAAGGAGATTGGGTAGGGGCAGGTGGGGACTGGGTAATGGTGGAGGGGACTATGAAGGGCTGGAATGGGGACTGTGTGGGGGGCTGGGGAGGGATGGAGGAGGTTGGGGGGCTGAGGAGGTGTGGAGAGTGTTGGGGGGCTGAAGGGGGAGGAGTGTGGAAATGGAGACAAGGAGACTGAAGGGGCTGAGGAGGTGTGGAGGAGGTTGGGGGGGTGGACTGAAGACAGGAGGGCTGGGGGTGTAGGTTTAGGAGGACTAGAGTGGGAACTTGGGGCAGGGAGCTTAGGGAATGGGGATGGGGGCTGAGGTGGACACGGGGAAAGAGGGGTCTGATATGGGCACTAGTGGACAAGGTTGGGGTGATGTTGTGGATTTGAGGCTGAGCTTCATTTGTGAAGAGCTGGTGGGGCTCAAAAATGCTTACCTAGGCTGGGGCCTGTACATGCATGAAGGGGGCCCGGACAATATAGGAAAGAGGCCTGGAGGTTAGGAGGGTTCTGGGGCCCATCGAATTATACTTTAACCACTGCCCACCCCTTGGTACTTGTCATGGTCTTGGCACACTGGCCAACTTGTGCATATTCTTCTGGAGCCTTCGTGTTTCCTTGGCAGGTATGAGGAGTGCTGTAGTTACAAGGAGGTCAGAAGGTTCAGTCTTGGGTTGGGAGACAGCTGGGTAGGGCCTTCCCTATTTCCCTTTTCACCAGGCCTTGAATAACATACCCTCTAGTAAAGGATGTTGACTGTGTGTTCAATGAATGGCACTGCAGGACTGAGGGGGTTTGGCAATCAAAGAGCATGTAAGGCCATGGTAAGAAGCATGCAGTATAGAGCCAGCAGTGCTAGAAATCATGTTTTAATAGGTCACAAGAATAAAACAGCATGTATAAGGATGTAATTAGCCCTATGAAATTGAGGCTAGATGGATCTGTGCCATCCACATCCTATGAAACATAGATTTGGTATTGGAAAAAACAGTTCACTAATGTGCATATGTAAATTTTCACAATGAAGTGGAAACAGTATCAGAAATAACAATATTGGCATCTACCTCAGGACAGTTGCTACCTTCTTATAATGCTTTTTAGGGGTTTTTTTTGCATCTGGTTCCATTTATGACTCATACTTCCCAAACAAGCCATATGTTGTTGCAGAAGGTCTTTAACTTTGCTTGATTCATATTGAGCTGTATCCCTGGCTGCCAGCCAAATAAATGTAATAAAACCACTTTTTCCATCAAAAATAAAAATGAAATCCCATTCACACTGAGATTTAATTAGCAGCCAGTAAGTCATTTTGGTGTTGAAAGCATGCACACTCATTTTCTTTATAGACTGATTTGCACCTTTAAACTCCATTGTAACATTTCACTAGGTCTTAGATTCACAGATTTCAAGGCCAGTAAGTACCACTGTGATCATTTCATCTAACCTCCCATGCAGCACAGGCCAGACAACTGCCCCCAAAATAATTCCTGGAACATCTCAGTTAGAAAAACATCTAACGTTGATACAAATGGTTAGTGATGGGAAATCCACCTCAACCACTGAAACATTGGTCTAGTGATTAATTACCCTTACTGTCAAAGTAATAAAATATGGAAACGTTTTTCCATCATTTTACCAAATTCTATAGCATTAAAATTATGGTAAATTTTGGAAAACACATCCTTTCCAAGTTATTCCCTTTGGATGTCACATTTTGCATCACCTGTTTAGAACATTGTAACACTACAGCTTTTAAGACACCTGACACAGAGCTAACAATGGTAATATCTGCTGAACTAGGTGTTTAGCAAGAAACCTGTGTCTAAAAGAAGGAGTTGACATTATGTTAAAACCACAGAATATAAATGACTAAACCATCATCCATGCTGATGTTTCTGAAACTGAGAAGCCAAATAAAAAAAAGAAAAGAAAGAAAATCAACCCTTTATTCTTTTAAAACTGTCAGATGTCTTTGTATTTAACTGGCCTTTGTTTTAATTATAATTCTTGGGCACCATGCAGCTGAACAACAAATTGTTAGCTATTGTGACACATATTCCTTCAGGTATAACAGACATCACAATATACAGTCCTTTTGGTGTTGTATGGAACATCTTATTTAAAACAAGTACAAACAGGATTAAATTGCCCCATTTCCTGGGAAATCTCACTGGAGATGCCAGAAAACTCCAAAAGCTTCACCTCATAGGATTACCAAATATTTATAAGGGGAACATGGTGGATGTGGAAAGGACAGAGAGACTGTTAAACACTGCATCTCTGGGGAAATCTCCAAACAGGAGATATCTCTGCACCACTCTCATGCTCCCTGTTGGCAGCACTGTTTCTACAGGCAGGGCTGCCGCTTGGGATTGTGGCGCCCCCCCCCCCCCACAGCAGAGCAACGCCAGCACAGATGAGTGATGTCATCAGGGGAGCACGACGGCGCTGTTCCCTTTTGGCGCTCCTCAAATACCGGCACCCCCCCTGCAACACAGGGCCTGCTTACCGCCTAGCGCGGGCCTGCCTACAGGAGCTGTTTTGCTATTGGTTGAGTCTGTACACAGCTTTGCACTAGCAACCAGACAGAAAACCCAGCCAGAATTAATGCTGTTCACTTAGATTTGTGCAAGCAAATCCACAGGATTAGCAAAGGGCAGTGCCCTAGCCAGTAGGATCCTAGAGACAGAGAATAATGCCACAGAGCTGTTGCTCCCCCACCTTGCATTTCTCTCCAGGCTCCTGCCTCCTGCAGTAAGTGGCACAGTAGGCAAGCGGACCTACTCAGCATACAGTATTCAACAACAGAGCTCAGCTTGAACTGAATCCACCTTGCTCACAGCAGGACCATAGGAAATAGAAATGCAAAAGCTATTAGACCATTTAGCCCCTTTTCTGCCAGTGAAAGATTGTTTCCTGCAGTGTCCAGTATTCCCAGCCCACCCCACTCCCCCTGCCTTTTTGTAGTACATAAGTGTTAAAAGTTGCTCTCTCTCATCCTAGTCACAAAAAACTTTGAAAAGAAATCTCAGGTGAAACTCAGCCCAACTTTCTGTAGCAATCCCACATTTAATTGTTGAAATGTCATAGATAAAAAAAATGAAAGGAAAAAAAACCTATCACAAAACTTCTTTAGTCACCACTTTAATTTTCCTATTTTTCTGGCAGTGAAATTAAGCAAGTTCAACCTCAAATGTGCTTGCATGCTCTCTTTCTTTTTTGATAAACATGGATGTTGAACTGGGTAGAACAATTAAGAAAAATATCAAATGGAGCTGAAGTCCCAAAAGTTTTCAAATTAAGTCATTGAGAGGTGCAATTTTTAAGGGCCGGATCTTCAACTGTGCCTGGCACGCAGCAGTTTCCATGAAAAACAAGTGTTCACTCTCATCACTTCACTTTGGTGCCTAAAGGAGAGCAATTTGGCTCTCATGACAATCTGAGTCTGAAAATATTCATTACTTATTGCTAATGCTTTGGAGACCTCAAATCTATATACTAAAGACAGGTGCTCAGCATTCATTTGGTCTACAGTCTGGAAAAAGAGAGAATCTGCAAAGTGCCATCCACCATGTGCTCTGAAATGATAAGAATATTCATGCAAATCCCCTATACTTTTATGGACCAGTGTCATTTACATATGTCTAGAGTCCAAACCCACCACCAATGAAGGACCTGGTAAAACCCCTATAGCTCTCAACTGGAACAGACACAAGCCATCAAGTCTCAAAGATGGGAAGAAATGGAAAGGACTGCATGCTAACTTCCTTTTGTTTGTGGGGCAGTGCCAGTGCTCAGCAGTTTGCAGAAATGAACCCTCACAATCCGATCCTCTTGCCTCTGAAATTTATGTTACAGCTCCCACTGGATTCACTAGTGTTGGATTAGGCCTTAATTATGATCCTTTCCTTTATCCTGGCTAAGGTGGGAAACTAAATAGCATTTTGCTACACGGAGCCTGCTTTGCTTCTACAGTGTTTCTTCACTTGTTTGTGGATGTGCATGCCTACATATAAGTTAACAGTTACAGGTTTGTCTCAGCATAGTCAGGTCAATTAGTGGATATCACTCATCTTTGAAGAACACGACAAGGCGGTTTATGTGGTAATGTTGTTTTGCTTTTAATCAAACCAGTGGCAGATCAAATTCCTCTCCTCGTTGTCTGTCTCAAGATAAGACAAACACACAAACAAAGCTGAAATATAGAAATACTTAGTGGAGTAAGTTCCAAAGGGGCAGCTGTGTTAGTCTAATTCAGCAAAAGAAGTAAGGAGTCCTGTGGCACTTAAAGACTAACAGATTTATTTATCGCATGAGCCTTCATGGGAGCAAATCTCACTTTGTCAGATGCTTTGAAGATGGGGGCACAGTTACATTCTGTAAGTTCCCCCCTCTTCAGAGCATCTGATATAGTGGGATTTTCTCCCACAAAAGTTCATGCAATAAATAAATTTGTTTGTCTTTAAGCGCCACAGGATTCCTTGCTTCTTTTAGTCAAGTAAGAAATTATTACCACTTACTTTTCTATCTCTATCTTGTTTCTAACAACCTGTGCAGGCATTTCTTCAAGCTGTTCTTCAGCTGCTGCAAATCAGCAAAGCTTCACTGAAGTCACTAGACCTATATTGATTTACACCAGCTAAGGAACTTGCCTATATAGCCTTTCATTCCTAGATGGTTAATTTTATATGTAGGAATGTGCAGTACAGTAGGAGGCTATTTACATTCCTTAAAATCTCTATGAAAATGACACTAAGGGCCTGGGAGCAACTTATTCCCAATGTAGAGGGCAGCACAAAGCCTTAAATACCAACTAAGCCCTGTTTGAGGGCTCATGTGATACATAGGCCTCATGCTGGCTCTCTCACGGTTGTGAATTTAATCCACTGGGATCACAGTAGTACTCTACAAAACCATTGCCAATGCTCCAGGACTGTACTGGAGGCTCCAGGAATAAAAGATTAATCTTTAATTAAAGCTATCATGTGATGAAACCTCCCAGAATATAGCCAATCAAAACTGGCAACCCTGGAAAAAGAGATCATTACCTTCACCATGTATTTGATATCAATCACGTAGCTATGACATAGCCCTAGACCATTACAAAAGTTTGAAGACATCACTACTGCAGCTGCAAAACAAATAGCAACCACATTATAGAACTCTCTCCACACTCACAAATGAAAAATGCTAATGAGGAATCTTCCTCACTTAATTCAATACTCCAAGAAAAGGTGGGATAAATACAGCAGGTCACCATAGCCCATGGAGGTTGTGCACATGGACAAAAGCTCAGGTGGCTGACACAAAGCCCAAAAGAGTGATATAAATGTCTGACCCTTAAATATTAAATTGGGCCTCCAGAAAATCTATGTAGAAAACTTGCATTATGGTATGTAATTCAGGAAATAGAGGGCACACCAAAGTTTTGTTGGATGAATATATTCAGTTAACACAAAAAATGCACATGATGTGGGCTACCTTTTAGTTATTATCTGCACTTCTGCCATTTATAACCATGAGTGTTGAAAATTTGGAGAAAATTCAATACACCATATGTTTGGTAGGTGTTTGCTCTGCATGTGCTGGATTTACTTTAAAAACTTTTTTTAGAGCCTCCAAGCATATTAACTAGGACGATCAGAAGCATGTAAATGATTTAGGAGGACAAATGCCATTAACTGAGTCCCCCTGAGGCATTTTGACAGTCCCACCCATTTTGTCAATGTGTCCTAATATGGGAAATATCAGTGTGCTGGTATTTAACATGGCATAGGACATGAGAGCTACTCCAGAGAGTGTGTAATACTAAAAGTATGATTGTGCAGGTGGCAACATTGGGCACATTTGGCTTTTTTCTTTGCTGTCATGAAAGGTGTACAGGTACGGCCGCAGCTATGGTGACCCTACTTTGTGAAGGCAGGAGGCAAGGTTTCTGTTTCACTCAGCCATGATGTGAAAGTTGTCTGCATTACATTAAACATCAGTAACTTTCCATTACAATAGGTATATCCCTGCTTTAAAATTCTTTAGGATGTTCCAAAACGTGATTGGAAAAAATAAGATTCTCTATTAAATTTGTATATATTCTGAGAGCAATTTCTAGAGTACCCCATTAAATATCTCGGTATTAAATCTCTTCCTTTCATCCCTGATAATCTCGATAGAATTTTTACATAAAAGCATGTGTACCTCTTAGCTACTTGGTTCCATCCATTCCATCATACAGATGTACTCAGAATTGAGGCTGCGTAAGGAAAGAGCATGAAAATGCAACTGTAAGTATGTATTTCCTCCAGCCAACATTCTGAAATCAATGTTAGGAGCCGAGCCAGTTTGGGCACTTTGAAAAATGCCACTATGTGCTTGTCTGCTTCTTTGGGTGCTTAAACAACATTGAGAATCCCCCACCCCACCCCAAGGTCACTTTTGAAAACTGGAGTTAGGGTCCTATGTCACTTAAACGCTCTTGAAATTATTTTCGCTAAATGCCTGTCTGCATCATGTTCATTTTTCTATTTTTTTTCAAATAATAAAAAAATAATTATATTAACAAACACTTAATATTTGTATAATACTTTGTGATTTTCAAAGCACTGTATAAACAGTAACACTTTAAAATACATCATCAACATTAAAATAGAAAGCGTCTGAAACCTTCTGGAGTTAATTTGACGAAAATGTATTCCAAGTAATGTTAACATCACTTGAGCAACAATTATTAAAGAAAAAAAATGCTCCCAGGCTGAGAAGTTGGATGCTAAATAATACACACAAATTAATTTAAAAGAAGCAAGTCAAAAGCCCCACAAAAGAGGGAGTTTTATAATGGAAATGCTGATAGATCTTTTACCATTCTAGGTGGACTCCATTACAATTAAAAATATGTGATTATCTGTTCATTGTGCAACACATGTTGTTCTTGAATGAGGTAACTGAATAATGCACATGCGCAGAATAACTTTTTTTGTCAGATAGGATTTTTTTAAAAAGTAGTTTTATTCCTGGCTCCTCCCTTTAAATGGGTGCATGACCCTGCATGCATCTTAGATACCCTGGTTTCTCCTTCTTTCAGGCTTAGATGAGCTAGGTCCTAGCTAGCATGGATGCAATCTGGCAAGTCTCCTATAAAAAGCACACTGCATTGGAAATAATGGGGCAGATCCTCAGCTGGGGTAAATTGTGACAATTGACGACCTGCTCCAATATCTCATTACTGGAAAATGAGATGATATCTGATGGTACCCGGTAGAAGAAGTGCAATCTGTGTTTCCAACTGTTTCACCTACACATAAACCCGCTGCTGACTAAGCAATATATTTAGGAATAAATGTCACAGATCATGTTCTGTCATGCTCTTTGGACATCACAGATAAACTTGAAAAATTCAAAGAACACATGAAAACTAGACATCTCATTCACGTAACTATATTTATTTCTTTTTAAAGAACACTCCTTAATTGTATTGTAATTCAATATACAAACTTGGTTTCACAGAATTATAATCTACTAAAGAGCACAAAAGATAATCCATATTTTTGTGTTTTTGTGTGTGCGCGCCCACGTGCTGCGGTAACTCACCACACACCTTCAAACATATAGGCATGGGTTCCTCCTGACTGTCCCCCACACTGAGAGAACACCCATCCAGACGGTGTTCTAACTATGCCATATTCTTGAAGAACAAGAACACTTTCTTGCTCCTGAACTCTGTGCCCTGCAGATGTCCACAGCTGTAGTGCTCTCTCTCTGGTCAGGAGGGCTGATGACCACAGTTTGTGGTGTTTGTCCTCCTGCCAGGAGGGAGGACAGGTAGCCTCCCCTAAAGTTTATACCAGTATCACTGAAGGAATTAACCAGTTAGAGGTGTTTGAGAGTGAGTTTCCATCTTCTTTTCTACCTGCACCCCATTCCCACCATTCTAGACTCAAAGTGTGATCCCTGTGCACCACACCTAACCTCCACACCACCCGTTTGTGCAGACACACCCAGGGTCACTCCCAAGCTTGGGTCTGCCACACTGCTTGCTAAGCCATCAGGCCAGCCTAAAACCAAGCCCTATGGAGTCAGATGTGCTTTGTTACCTCGTTTCTGAAGACGCTCCAGTATAGGTATGTGTTGACCTATGGCCTGATCCCGCTATCCCTGAAACCAATGACAACACACCCATCGACTTCAATGGGAGCAGATCAAACCCCCAGTGTCCAAATGAATCACATAAAATTGTACCAGTGATGCACTTGTACATATTTACATGGGGTGGAATGTTTTCCCATTTTTTTTTAAAAGGAGAATATATAGATCAACATGTTCACATAAGACCAAATACTTTTAATATATTTATAACTGTTTTTATAAAGCTTTGAAAAAAGTCACAATAGCACATTGTTTTTACTTTAATGCTTTTACGGTACTATCAATTTGAAATCACAATCAGCACTTAAGTTATAGTCAATCCAGCAAACAAGAGACAAAAAAATTACAAGAGTTAAGAACTGGCTGATACATCCTTTTATCTTTTTTTTTTTTTAAACTAATGCATAAGTGCAGAATAAGATAAGATACTCTAGTTTAAATATCTTGTTTACAATATACATTTTTGTTCTAATTATGCAACAGTAAACCCCATGCTTCACATAGAAAAGCAATCCACAACATTAAGAAAAAAATTTACAATTTATGAAACAAAGTAAATAAATATTAGTATTACAGAATCAGAGCTGTACATAAAAGCTTTTCTGTTTTAATCATATAAAAATATGCTTTTAGTGCAACCTCACATATATATTGATGCTGTTTTGCTTTACATCATTTAGATCCAAGTGTCCAAAAAAGGAAAGAAATTACATTTATTACAAAGCAGATACACAAATTCTAAAATATGTACAAATTACTGCTAAAAAATGCTTATAAGAATATAAGCAAAGTAAAGAAAAGGCACAAACATCTGTACAATTTAAAAGTACCAGACCCAATAAGAATTTCAAATTTCATTTTGGTCGGGCTCATGATGACTTGTCATTTTATCTAATTCTTTTGATATAACAAAAGTATACATAATAGCAAACTACTGTAGCTTAGAACAGGCATGCTGTAAAGTCGAATACTTCTACCTTTAGAAAAAAAAGGGGGGGTGATGTAGGGGAATAAATGTATCAGTAAAAGTCTTCAGGCATCTCAGATCAATGCAGTTTGCTCTTCTCAGATGATGCATCTTTTCTTTCCTGTGTGCTTGATGGAGATTCTTTCCTGCTGGAAAAGCCTGACTGCCTTACATCCACACAGCTCTTGTTGTAAAAGGTAGAATGAGCTAGCGCAGTCTGTGATGTACCAAAACTGTCCTTTTCACCACCATGCGAGTCAGGATGGGTGGCTGAAGCACAGGTCTGGCCTGGCTCAGATCCACTAAAGTGTTTAATGCTAAAATGTGCACTTTCTAAAGACTTCTGATGAGGCTCAGAAGCCCTTTGTGGCTGCTCTGCCCCATGCAGAACAGCTTCTTCTGTGGCGATTCGCAGAGAGGCTATGGCTTTTGTACAAGTCAGTATGTTTTCCTCCTGTTCCCCTTCTGTAGCTACTAAACTATCTTCTGAAGTGCTTTGTTTCAGCAATGGAGAGGAGGATACACTGGATGGAAAAGCTGGGTGCAAAATGTGAGGCGAGGTACAGTTCTCATGGTGCTTAGAAATGATATAGGATTCTTTTGTAAGGGTTTCTGAAGTGACTCTTTGCTTGTCCTCTGAGCCCTCCCTATGCAGGGGTAAGATGGCGGAAGGATGTAAACCTGATAGGGCCACAGGTATTGAATGGACCATCTGGATACCTCCAATGGGCATCATGGGGATAGGTGCTCGGATTTGTTGCTGGGAGTGTAATGGAAGGTGACTGAAGACATAGTCATTAGGACCGTCAGGGAACAGGCTAGACCCAAGATGGTCTGAAACTCCTTTTTCTCCATACATATTGAAGTAAGGACCCTGAGACAATCCCTTTCTCTGCAAGCAGAAAAACAACAACATAGTCAGTATTTCTATTTGTAAAGTCAATCCTGAAGCACCCAGACTTATCAATTGCTCTTTTAAGCCCTGCATGTGAAACAATGGCTATTGGCTCATAAAGCAGCTTTCATCCAAATGAATCCCTTAGTTTAGCATGTTGTAAACTCTATTAATTGCTTAAACAAAGGACATAGGACATATGCAGGGTTCACACTGTTCCACCCTGAAGGAGGTCTCCCTCTAAGGTGACATGTGGCAGTTATTTTACAACACACAACACCAACATACATACATACATACATTTTAGGTCATCAAATGAAGAACACTACATTCAACTGAAACTGCCAGTAGAATGCTAGGTAGCTAGAATCTACAGCCCCAGATGAAATTTGGTTGGGACATCGAGGTTAACACCCCTAAAATCTTGCAAAATGTTTAAATAAATACAGTGCTCTTATTAACAATCTGCATTAGGTAGCAGGTCCTTAGAGCTTGGAAAATCACTTCTTAGTATGAGGAAAAAAATTATTTACGCACACATATTTGAGTTCTGGTGAAAGGGGGACGGCTGAAGCCTTGGCGAAAAAAATGCGCTCTTCCACAAAACAGGTATGACACAGGTAACAGCAGAGCTAGCTTCCCCAGAGCAACCTACCAATGTGCCCCATCCCGCAGTACCTCTCTGTTGATAGTTAATGTCTACACTTGCAACTTAGTTCAAATTAAGGAGGCTTACTTCAAATTAACTTACTACCTGTCTACACTCAGCTTTCATCAGTTTGAACTAAGGAATTCCTTAATTTGAACTAATGAAAGCTTAGTTTGAATTAGTAAAACCTGCCAGTTAGTTTGAACTAAGGACAGTGTAGACTAGGATTAACCCTTAGTTCGAATTTAAGTTTTAATCAAAGGCAGTTAATTTGAATTAACAAAGTAGATTAATTTGACTTAACTTATTAGTTCGAGTTAAGTGGACTAATTAGACTTATTGTTAAGTTGAATTAGTCCACTTTGTTAACTCAAACTAATAAATTCAAACTAAACACTAATGTATTAGTTTAAACTAACAAATTCAAAGTAACTTTTCCTAACATAGATATAGGTAAGTTTTCTTTCCATGACTCTTTAAATCCTTGGCTTCCACGCAAAGAATATATACTGAATTCCTATAGTGCTTAATACAGCAGCATCCCAAGGCTGAGTAGGGCCTCAGGGCACTATTTCAATATAAATATGAGACAAGAAAATGTTTTACACCCCCTTGCATTTATTTTCATTACATTCTGTAAGTTCACCCATCTTCAAAGCATCTGACAAAGTTGGATTTTCTCCCATGAAAGCTCATGCGAAAAATAAATCTGTTAGCCTTAAAGTGCCACACGACTCCTTTTTTCTTTTAATAAAAAGGGTGCCTGTTTATTTCCAAATTCCAAAGTGGTAGCCATGTTAGTCTAATAAAGCAAAAAAAGCAAGGAGTCTTGTGGCACTTAAAGACTAACAGATTTATTTATTGCACGAGCTTTCGTGGGAGAAAATCTCCCATGAAAGCTCATGTGATAAATAAATCTGTTTATTTCCAGTTGCCATGGTGCTTTGATGATTTGTAGGCATTTATCCATCTGGAATGTGACTGAAACCATAAAGGGATTTTCCACAGGCCACCTTACTGTAATCACGAGATACCATCGTTGGTATCTTTCTTCACCAGTTTGTGGTTTGAAAAACTGACCCAGAACCAAAAAGCTCATCTCCAGTCTGTACTAATCACAGTCCAAGCCACTCAGAGCCCTCCTTTTTGGTCCCTTAATTTCTACCTTTTTTTTTTAAATTTGATTATTACATCTTGCTTATTGATGGCTAGAGAAATAGTGATGGTGGAAACATAGGACTATATTTGCATGTTATCTGGGATTTATCCATACAGCTTCCAGGGACTCTCACAGGAGTCTGATAACTACAATCCTAACCACTGCTTTAAACTGGAGGGGTTAGTGACGATAAGTCTATTAGCCGCTCAAAAGCTGTGCAGCTAATCACAGTGCACAGTGGTGTGGGCGCCTGGAGACTGTGCCACAAAATGCTAAAGCTCTAGGCATCAGCACTTCACTGTGAAATCCTAGTTTCCATGTCATTAACCAACCATTAGATCCTGTATCGGGGAACTGGTTTAGGGGACAATTAAAGATTCAGCATCTGTGCTACCTGATGGCTGAATCTCACATTACAGGGCAGCTTTGTCATACTTAATATAAATCAGTGCTAGGGTTGCAGGGGTGACCTGAAATAGGTTGAAATGGGAGAATAATCTATGTCAGGGTTTCCTCTGTATGAGTGGGATATTTAAATCCCATTTTAAAATGGTGCTAGGAAAGCACTGCAGCAATTCACTATGCTGCCAGATGAGATACAAAGCTTTAGAAATAAAATGGACTTGCCAGATCACCAGGCTGACAGTGCAGAAAGTCATAACTATTTCAGTGCTCTTTAATACTCAAGCTAAAGAGGCAGCCTGGTCCGATTTTAGAAATTCACGGTCCCTCAGCACAGCAGCTAGAATTTGTTTTCCTTCTTTGGTCTGCCAGACTGTTTCTCAATCTGACTGTCCTCTTGAGTGTTTCCCAATCCATGGTCTGTGACGTACAACATCACACAGATTTGACCAAAATAGAAACAAAGCAATGACAACTCAGAAAGGGGCTGCCGAGTCGTCTTTAGATGAGCGAACCTAGGAATCCAGAACCCATAATGAGCTATGAATCTGGTTTCCTGTCAGTAATCACTTCCCCCTTTTATGTCCAGCAACAATTTCAAATGTCAACAAGCAGTCAGTCTACCTCACATAGAAATCGCTAACGTGACACAAGCTCCTGCAGTGTCCTAGATGTCCTAGAATTATAGAGGTGTTCACATCTGCATTCCTCTGAGCCTCCTAAAGCTGAGGATTGTTCCAATGCTGGGTTCTGGTTTGAATCATTATGTAAATAGGTGCCAGCTGAAAAATTCAAATGCCAGTTCACAGCCTGAATCCCTCTAACCTGCAAAGTCTGGGAGAGTTCAGACTGCAATTTGTTTCAGTCCTATGTTCATTTAGGATGAGATTAGAAGGAAAGGTTAAATAAAAATAGGCCCTCAATTATTCACAGACATCTCTTCAGAACTGAAATTGTTAGACATCAGCTACAATGCTACTCTGAGCTGATTAGGCCTTAGCTGGAGTACTGTGTCCAGCTCTGGGCACCTCATTTCAGGAGAGATGTGGACAAATTGGAGAAAGTCCAGAGAAGAGTAATAAAAATGACTACACGTCTGGAATATTTGACTTATGAGGGAAGATTAAAAGAACTGAGCTTATTTAGTTTGGAAAAGAGGAGACTGACAGGGGCATGACAGCATGTTTCAAGCGCCTAAAAGGTGTTACAAGTAGAAGGGAGAAAAATTATTCTCCTTAACCGCCAGTGATAGGACAAGAAGCTGTGGGCTTAAATTGCATCAAGGGAGGTTTAGGTTGGACATTAGGAAAAATTTTGTATCTGCCAGGGTGATTAACCACTAGAATAAGCTGCATAGACAGGTCGTGGAATCTCCATCATTGGAAATTTTTTAAATCAGGTTAGACAAACACCTGTCAGGGGTGGTTTAAGAGGATACTCGGTCCTGCCATGAGTGCAGGGGACAGGACTTGATGACCTCTCATGATCCCTTCTAGCTCTATAATTCTGTGAATGCCTTACAATGTACATGCATGCAGTCCTCTTTTCCAATGCAAACCTTGTCTCCAAATACAATCTACTAATCCTTCTTGACTACTCAACTCCTGGCCAGTGTTAGCGGTACTAAGCTCCTTGAAACGTGAAGGAAGGGAAAGGGTCCCTTTCCCAGTCCAGCAGAGCTGACAGTGAACTTCTGTAAAGGTCAACTGAGCTAATGCTGCAACGTATACCCCAAACATCCCACCACAGTACAACCCCAACATGCCCTAATGCAGGGTTGTGCCTTTACAGCAGAATATAGATTGCAGTGTAACTTGCCAAAACAAACATCACTGTGCACCAACTTCACTGTATAGAGTCAGACCTACTTTGGAGTTCCTGTTTTGTGAGATAAATGCTATTGTAAAGCCATCAGAAAGCACACACAACTTTTCTTTTTTATAGGCCCTTCAAAAATGGTTGACTTTCTAATATTCTCTTAGATTTTTTCTAGATACAACAGTTCATCCATATACAGTGCTTTTAATCCCAAAGCACTTTGTAAACTTTTAAAGTGCTTTAGGATTAAAAGTACTGTATATTTATTAATTATTATTATTTCTAGAAGAAACTATAAAGGAACATCAAATTGCAGCCAACCAGAAATGAAAGGTGGCAGCCAATCATAGCTCAGCAGAACACTGGGAGAAAAGGAACATTTTTGGCTGAAGAAGGGGCCACAGGAGTTTTAATTTCAATGCAGAGCTGACAAAGGAAATCTCCTCCTACTCAACTGATCTGATCTGTGTATTCAGAGTCTAGCTTATTTTAGAGACTTAAAAATATATACATTTCTGTACAGTTTTCCAGTCCTGTTAGGGCCATGGAACCAGCACATCTATGCAGGAGAGAGCAGGATTCTCCTTTTGTTTCTGTATCAGTGACAATTGTTAATTACCTTCTAATTACCAATCCTGAAAGTGAAAAATAGTCTACTTTACTCCTCTTATACTATAAGTTTCCAGTACAGTAATCTCAGGTGTTATTTGTAATAAGAATAGATTTAAAAAGTACACAAAAGAGTGGTTTTTTAGGTTCATAGTGCTAAAGGCTAGAAGAGACTATTACCTAGTCTGACCTCCTGTATATCACAGGTCACTGACAACATTTCATCCAGTTACCCCTATTAAGCGTAATATATTGTGCTTGGCTAAAGTATATGTTCCAGAATGGTACACAGTTTTGATCGGAAGACATCAAAAGATGGAAAAGCCACTATTTCCCTTGGTATTTTTTTTCTAGTGGTTAACAATCTCACTGTTCAAAAACTCTGTTTAATTTCTAATCTGAAATTGTCATGTCAGCCACTGGTTCTAACTATGCTTTCTCCACTAGATTAAAGAGTTTTAAAATTAGCCCAGTCCTACTGCTGTCTTGTCTAGGCTTATATCCAAAAATGTGAAGGGAAAAAAAAGCCAGGAGAGATGACAGTGAATTACTGACATTTATTATGGCATCAGTTTTATGAATTTTACTGAAATGGAGCTAACATCGTCTCAGAAGTGTTGTAGGCTCAGGAACCAGTCTGGAAAGATGCAGACCACTTTCTGAAAGAGCAAACTGACTGTGCTAAACACCTCTCCAAATGTATTAAGCACCTTGTGGGATTACACGCAGAATGCACGGTGTAATTATAATAGCAAGTTCCAGAGGGATAGCCATGTTAGTCTGTATATAGCAAAAGCAACGAGAGTCATGTGGCACCTTAAAGAATAATGAATTTCTTCAGGCATAATCTTCTGTGGGCTGCAGATGCATCTGATGAAGTGGGTTGCAACCCATGAAAGCTTATGCCTGAAGAAATTTGTTAGCCTTCAAAGTGACACTGGACTTTCATTTTAGCTATAGCAGCAAGAATTGTCATATTGCCTGTGGGGAAGTTTATCACATCCCCTTTCACCAATTTTATTACATCTCCAGGAATATGTATGTCATTAGAAGTGTCTCAAATACAGGATGTACAGTCATTCCAGAGCCATATGGCTCTCCATTCACTGTATAACAAAGTCAGCTGTGGGGTCCCATACAATATTTATTTGATGCCAAGATACCATGACTGATAAATGAATGATTTTTTTTTTTTGCTTGCTTGCTTAATTTGCCAGTAAGAACGGTTTGTGTGTCATTTTTCTGCACTAGTTGCAGTGCTTCAGAATGTTATATTCATGTCTGTGGTGGAAGCACTCAAGTGCACAAGAGAACCATTGCCAAAGTTTAGAAATTACTATTCTGATAAGTCCACAGTTTCATTCTTTTCATTCACAGGGAAGAATTATAATAATGGTGAACAAACAAGGCAGAGGACAAAAGAGGACAGCACTGCCAGACTGTCCCAGGAGGCAATCTACAGTTCTATCACTGATTGCCCATATTGAACCAACATGTGCTGATGACAGCAGTATTCCAAATAAAATTTCAGCAAGATGATGAAGGCAGTGTGAAAACAATGTGACCAAAAGAAACATCCTAAACAAAAAGTGAAATGAATTGTTAAATCACAGAGTCAAATAGATTTGTGAAAAGTATTTACTTCTTCTTAACTATAGTGCGGTAAGGAGATGTGCCTATGCTAGGGCTTGTGAAAGGTGCTGACTGACCACTTTAGAAAACAAAGTCTCTGGTTATTTACAGCACAGATACTGCATGGGACTAGCAGTACAATTTTTATTCCCATTGCCCCATTAGCAGTCTCACAGACTACCTGGGATGAAGCATGTCTAAGTTTGAAGACAGTTCAGCATGCACTCAGTCCTTTGTGTCACTGGTGTGACTGCCAACTGTGGTGGTGGTTTGTATGATGTAAACACTGCCCTCAGATGATGACAACTTCTAGGCCTGGATCTTACAATGTGTATATCACATTGCTATACAAAGGGCCTTACTTACTGCTAGCCTAGACTCAGTCTCAACTGGCAATCTGGAGGTGAAAGGCTCTAAATTTCATTACCAATCCATAGGAGCAACCATAATCACTTGGTAAAGTACACTTTAAGTTTAAAATAGCTCTTAATACTAGATTACACCAAATCCTCAGTTTGTGTAAATCAGCATAACTCCATTGAAAGTGAAGTCAGTGAAGCTGCACTGATTCACTTCAGCTTGAGATCTGGCCTCAAGTCTGTAATGTTCTGTACCAAGCCATCCCAAAGAGCTGAGTCAAAGTTGGCACTTGATTCACATTGATTATACATTCCCAATGTTCTTTCCTTTGGTTTCCGATGAGGCTTCAAGCTTCATCTTTCCTTCTCTTCCAGGGGTTTTAGGGGAATGATTCAACCATGCAAGTTTAAAAAATTCTTTTAAAAAACTATGTACTGGTTAAATAAGAGCACTGGTTCTGACAATAAAAATTCAAATACTCTTTCATACTTACCGCATGTCCCGATGGAATGGATTCCGACTGTAAATACTGACCCATAGGTAACGCTGGATTATGGTACAGACCCCTCCTGGGTGATGCTGCTCTGCCTGAGGCCATGTATCTTCTCTCCCTCCTTGGAGACAGTTCTCTTCTAGCAGACGAATCTTTTCCAGGTGACATTGGCCTCCTCGGTGACAGATGACGTCTTGGTGAAACATCCCGCCTTGGGGATAACTCTCGCCTCAACACAGCTTCCCTCCTTGGGGAAAGATGTCTCATGGGTGAAATCTCTCTCCTTGGTGATAAATGCCTTCTAGGTGACAAATCTCCTCTCGGCATTAAATACCTCTTTGGTGAATTATCTCTATATGGCGAAGAATCATATCCTGGTGAGGATTGTCGACTGGAAGGTGAGAAGTCCCTTGGAGATGAGCTGGGCTCTAATGAAAGCATATAATCCTCATCCATACAACTTGGTATGTCTAACCTGTCTTTGTCGGGCTCAGAATCAGTACTTTTGCTCTGGAAAAATCTCTGATACTCTGTCATCTGTGAGTCTTCACATGAGTTGCCTGTTGTTATAAGATGAGTTACCTGAATGCTAGGTAACGTAACCAAATAACTGATCAGGGATGAGTGTCCCATTGAAATGGAACTGTCAGGAGAAGCCCCATAGGTTGCTGTTGCAGTATTCACTGACAGTGAAGAGTATCTGGGGGGCTGGGGACTGGTGCTTCTTGATCGTGTTTTTGGTGTTGAGTCTCCCTGCGTATCATCAAAATCATCCTCATCGTCTTCATCATCATCATTGTCATCCCCATCCTCCCCATCTGATTCCTCAGCATCAGAAAACTGGTGTTCTGTTGATATGCCTGCCATACTGCTGCTCTTCTCTACTTCCTGGTGCATGTCTTCAATGTTTTCTGAAATAAGGGTGGCAAGTCAAACAAGTGTGCACAGCGACATATTTCATATCCAATCTTGCACCCATTCCATACTCAGAACATCCTTTGGCATCACTGGATGTTCTCTGTGTGGAATGGATGCTTAGTCAGGTCCTTAACAGAAACTAAACTGCAATTCTTAACATTCATAATAACAAAAGAAAAACCATAATCAACTTGAGTGACATTCACCCCTGTGGAGAAGGTCAGCTGAAAAGCTATTCTTAATACCTCTGCACAGGAGTGAACGTTACCCTCTTTGGACACTGTAAAAATCAGAACACTCACACCCAAGACATTAGACCTGTACAGGAGACAGAAGACATTTTAAAGGTAAGACTCTTTTCCCAGTCTCAGCTGCTACAGTATTAAATAATTAAAATTCACCTCAAACACGTATGTCATTTATTTCTATGCTTACTGTTCATTAATCTTTTTGAAAATAAAGCCACCCCAAAATATTCTCAACTTATCCTCCAATCTCCTCCAGTATGTGAAAGTGTAACGAGTCATCTGCATACTACAAAGCACACTCTAGCTAAATTAATTCACTGTGACATACCTGCTTCTTCAGTTTCAGCATCATCCACAGATGTCATTGATACTCCCAGCTCCAGACATTTTTTCATGTGTGCTTTAGACTTCATATGTTTTGTCAGGTTTCCTATCAAAGGTAGAGAGATGATGTTAATTAGTTGACATCAGCAAAGAAATCTCTTCCACTCAGTTTTTGCTTTGCTTTTCCCTGCCTAATAAATAGAAGGGTTTTAGGTGTTAAAACATAAAAAACAAGCAGAATTGATTCATTCAAATTAATTCCAGAGCCAGAGAAATTTAAGGAGCGTGGGCTTTCACATCTTCCCAAAATCTGCTCATATAAACCTCTCTTTAGCAAAAGAGCGGCAGTCATTCAGAAAGCTGATAACTGATAATAAACACCAATGTAAACATCAATTAAACCCTTCCTGTAAGTACTCTGAAGGGCCTTTCCAACCTAGCCCCTTCTTACTCATCTGCCTCTCATGTATTATCATAGCACCCCCTCTTCCTATTCTCGCCCACAGGTGCCAGCCTCAGCTGCCTGCATGTTTCTTTCTTTCTCTAGCAACTTCATATTTTCTTTATGTCATCACTCCTTATGCATGGAACATCTTCTCTGAATTCCTCTGCAAAACCACAATCCTAGTCTCCCTCAAATACCTCCTCAAAACTAATTTTATCACTATGCTAAAGATAAAATGCCATCCACTAATGGCTAGGCAGGGGAAGAGATATAGATTACAATTAATAACTCCTCCCACTTGTCTGTTATGCCTCCTTGTAGGTTTTTACTTCAAATGAGTGCCCATTTCTACACTGAGTGAACAGACTGTACCTATAAGGAGTCCCACTGATTTCAAGCACAGTATTGTTTGTGGGCCAATAGGCAGAATCCCACCTACACATAGTTTATTGCAGGACTGGGGTCTTTGAAAGTGGGTTTATTAGGGAATTTCTTTTACCTGGTGTTTGCTTAGTGCTTAGCACAACCAAGTCCTGATCCTGTGGTCACCAGTGTTATATAAATAAGAAATAACAACAACATATCCTTCAGAAAAAACATGGCCACAGGATCAACTGTAGAAATGATTAATCTGCTTCATGTACAGGGTTTTGAAATAAGGTGTCAGTTTTCCCTTCTCCCTCTTGCAGGTATCATAACAACAGTGTAATAAATTAGGCCTGACTGCAGGATCACGGCCAATATGCATATATTTTAATAAATATTATATGCCATTATTATTCAAAGAACAAACTAATCACTAAAAATCCAATTGCCCTATGACCTTTCCTGAATGAGCTGGTTAATTATTTGCAGGCCTTATGGAAAAAGTGGGTCTTGCAGAATGATCTGATGAAAAAAGAGGGAAATGGATCAGTTTGTGTCTAGAAGGCACCCATGGAAGAAGGCATGAAGACAGATATTAGAGAAGCAAGTGGTCAAGGTTAGTATCAGTAAATAAATAATAATCCTGTGAGGTGGGTATTTCTATATCCATTTTATAGATGTGCAATGAAATTAAGTGACTTCCCCAAAGCCACAGACAGCACTATAACAGAGCAGGGAATGACATCCAGAACTGCTGGCTCTATGTCCTGTCCTCTAATCACCAGCTATAGTTTGTTGCAATGTGAAAGATCCAGGAATCTTGACTTGCAGTTCCTAATAGTTGCCATGCAACGTTAAATCCAGACTGAATCATTCATGTTTGACTTGTCACCCCACTGGGGAACATCCTCAGAGTAAGCGTGCGGCGCTCAGACCAGAATCAGTGTGTGTCTGCTGCAAAGGGCACAGGATCTGGATGTTCAGGCCTCACGCTGGACTTCACAGCTCCTTTGCATCACAGATTGACAGTCCTCCGTCTATAGTGGCACCCACACTACTTCACTGCTATTACTTTGTGACCTGGGACCAGGATTCCTTCCTCTCTTACACAATGAATATTCCCAGGGCAGAGCCAGTAAATGAGGCTGCACATGGGGAGTAGGATTTGACCTCATATATCTTTTCTTTACCAGTATCCAAATGATGTTAAGAAAGGGGGAGGGGACCTCAAATGTTTTATATACACAGCAAATGCTGCTAAAGAATTTGATTAAAAAGAAAAAGAAGTAATTTCAAAGCAAATCCTAATTCCAATGAATATCGTTATCCATGGCCTCTGGGTGGCAAATGGAAGTTATTTTTCAGTGCTGATAAATACATGTGAATGCAAGCTATCAGATCTCTATTCATAATTAATGTAACTGTGGATGGAGTGGCCAACCTGGGAGTCTGTGGATTTGTACATTATTTATAAACCTGAAACTGAACCACTGTATGAGACCATGAAGGCATGCTTTCCTCTGCAGCTGAAACTCTGCTTCTGCATTAATGCCACTACAAGTGTACTCTCCCCTGGAGTATTTTAGATTGCTGCAATTAAAACTTGCACCATGTAACATTTTTAGCATAAAATAGTATTTGCAAGGGCAGTTCTTATGCCACTACATTTCCTCTGCAGACAGACGGGTTTGGTAGGAGCCTACAGCCCTTAAAATTAAGTTGTGCAAGGAGTCTCTCAGTCTCACATAAATCCTTGAATCACTTAGATATGAGGGAAAATATATTTAATGGAGTCCCAAGCTCATAAATAAAACCATCTTATTTTGGTGAAAGTTTCCTCAATGATTGGAATGATGGATGCTAAATAACTATGGAATTGCAGGAAAAGTGAGTTCAAGAAGAAAAGGCCAAATACCTTTAGTTTTGAAGGCGAAATTACACAACTTGCATACATAAGGCCGTACATCAGTGTGAGTGCGGATATGTTTTTTGAGCATGCTGGGTTTCTTGCAGCGAATCCCACACTCTTCACAAATGTATTTTCCTCGCCCACGTCCTCTGACATAGACATAATCCTCATTTGATTTATACCTGTTGGAAGAGCAAAATGTATTTAAATTATATAACCACTAAGTCACATAGGTACATAAACAGTGTCTTTATATGCCTCTATGGCCCAAGCCTACAGATGTTCCATGCACAAAGCTTCCACTGTAGTCAGCGGGAGTTCTACAAATAGTGCACTGTCAGGTTGGGGCCCAGACTGCATTTGCTTTTCATGTAATGCAATACTTTGAATATGTTTGCAAGTCATAGTTATTGTTTAACAGCTTGAGACCAGGGGCTCAGGTCTGATAAGCATGGGTATAGCTGCCTTGCTAAGAGACAGACACCAATTAAGCAGACAGGAGGACAACCCAGAATATGGTTCTGTCCTGTATGGACCACATTAAGGAATCTACCTCCTTGAAATGAAGCTGGAAATTTCATTCCACTATGTATACTTAGCAGATACATTCTTAAATGAATTATAGGCATATTCTAGTGCTTGTAGCTGCTTATGTTGTCTCAGTCTGTTAGACAATGAGTAAGTCATGCAAATCTATGCAAAACTGCATATTTCCTTGACAATAGAAAGGGCCCAGTTCACAGCTCTGCAGAGGGCCTACACAAGGCTACACTGAGGGCTGAAGTGGAATTAAAGTGATGCACAGGCTTTGAGGGGACATTCTGCCCAAGAAAGAATTTCACCCTAAGTGTCCTACAGGAAGCAGAGCTAATAAAGAATAATATACTTAACCCCACCCTTCTGCTGGTCTTTTCGTGAGAAGTGCAGAATACCCACTGTTCCCACTGAAATAAGCAGGCTCTAGGGGATGCTCAGCTCTGAAACTATCATCTATAGAGCCCTGCAGATCTGCAGGTATCTGCTCCAGATCCGCGGTATCCGCATTTGCAGATGCGGGTGCGGATAGCTACAGACCCATCGTTGCAGATTTGAGCGCGGATGAGGATTCTATTTTTATCCACCCAGGGCTCAATCAATTGCTGTAGCTGCTGCTGTGATCTGGGTCAGCAGCACAGAGGGGAACAAATGAAGCTTCACAGCCAATCCCAGCTCAACTGTGGCTGCAGTCTGCCAGCCAATCAGTCTCTCAGACCAACTGTCAGTCACTTAGCACGCTGGCTCTTGGTTGGGCTCCATCAGTCCCTAGCTGGCCTTTGACTGGCTCTTTCCCCACCCAGGCCCAACCCAATATTTCCTTTTCTCCTTAGCAATCTGCATGCTGTGCTGTCAAAGATTTCATTGGCCAAGGAAATCTCTGATTGACAGCATAGCGTGCAAACCACAAACAGGAAATGGAGAAGGTGGGCATAGTCTGCATCGGGAATGAGCCAAAGGTGAGCATGCTAACTGAGTGAGCCCATGTGCAGGTGCGGATGTGGATATATATAAAACCTGGCGTGTGGATTGCAGATTGGACAGATACTGAAGCAGATGCAGATTGGATCTGGTCCACATTTTTGTATCCGCAGAGGGCTCTAATTGTCTGCGGTGGTAGTCAACACTTAATAATAAAGAAGGGACTGCACAGAAGATTTTTCTAACACTGAAGAGGATTTTAGAGGAGTATACAGCATTTTAAGGTTACAGTGCTGAAATAAGTTAGACATCAGTTTTTCCTCAAACTTTGACTCGTGTGAAGCAGCATCTCCGACTCAAGGTACGGAGGCAAATATCCAGTGCATAAAATATTCTTCCCTGCTCATCTCTGGCCTCTTATCCATCAACACAGAGATCCAGTTTTCAAATCTGGACCCCCAGAAGTTGGGTACATTTTGCTGCTCAAACAACATTTCCTGAAAGGAGCTTTTAATCTCCCACCACAGCGCTAATGCATCTCCTCTCCCCAACCGTTTCCCAGACATTCTCCCTTGTTAGCCATCTTCCCATCATCTGGGCATCGTCTCTGACAAGCCCTTTCCTTCTACACCCACATAGCTAGGTTGTACCCAAGTCTTTATACCATTCCCTACACAACATTTCAAAGATTTAGTTTTTTCCTCCTCTTCAGATTCCTAAGGCTCTGGTTCAGACCCTCTTCATTTTGCTACTTGACTACTCTCGTCCCTGTCCCCCCTCTGGTGGGCTACATTATCCCTCTCAAGTCCATTCAAAGCTCAGCTACCAGGATCCACTTTTTGCTTCATCACTCCAGCCACATCACATCCCATTCTGTAGCCCTCTCTGTGCCTCTCTCTTCTCTACCTCACAAAACACATCTGTTGCCTTGCAAGCTCCTTTTCATTTAGCCTCATTCAGTCCACCAAATCAACTAACCTATCCAGCTGTCATCCCTCACCTTTGCTCTGCCATGATCCATCACCTACCTGCCCACTTCTCCCTCAAACAACCCAATGCTTTCTTCCATGCATGGGAAACATTTCACAAGAGAACTTTATTGTCTGTTAAATCCCTCCTTAAAGCCACCTCTGATGGTATACCTACAAATTGTTCCCAACAGCACTGGCTAGGCAACTGATGTGTTTTGACATCTATTTTGCTACTAACCTGTGTTGCTATTATTTCATTTTCTGTCATCTAGTCAGTTTTTATGACCTGTCATGTGCTGTCTAACACCTTAGGGCAGGGATATTCTTCTTTGTTTCTTTTATATACAGCTTAGCACAATGGACCTTGTGCCTGGATCTTTTATTGGGGTCCCTAAATACTAATAATAATAATAAAGCAATAGAAACAAACTGTGGACTATGGCCATTTTAACTAGACAATCCAGTCTGAAAATTGAGCATACAGCAAAGAGTTACCTGGCCATGAAGTACTAGCTGTTCTTGCTACTCACATCTCTGTCAAAACTCTCACTCATCACTCATTTCACCTTTGCCATTACACAGTCATCATGCGATAACTGTAGTCATTATGGATCTGGGCTGGATTTGAGTTAAAAGGCTCAACACCGTATTACAATGTCTCTGAGTCATGCATTTCCACTCCAAACTGCCATTTTATTTTGGGTTTCTAATCTGAGCCCATCACTAGCATAAAAGAACAAAATAAACAAGCTAAGAAACTCAACTTACAAACCATTAAATTTAATTAAACAGCATGGTTTCTGAAGAGCTGGAAGGTTATTCCCATTCAGCTTTTAGTATAAACTCTAAGTAACTGACTGAAATCTATTGTAGGATGTAGAATACAAACTAATAAAATATAAAACTGTTGAGTTTCCTAGCAGAATATCACTTCCAATCCTCTTGAGGTTCTAGTCACAGGTGATGAAAAACAGATTTTGCTATTCAAATAACTTCATTTGAATCAAGCTACCTGCCAGTGGTAATAACACTTTTAGAAAGACAATTATAAGGAAACCTGCACAGCCAAAGGGGTGGCTTGCGCAGGACCATTCTATAATGTATACTGCCTTCTTCTGCGGATCACATTAAAAGAAAAAAACAAACCCCAAACAAAAATATTCAAAGGGGCAGCTATGTTACTCTAGTTCAGTAAAACAAACAAGGAGTCCTGTGGCACCTAAAGACTAACACATTTATTTATTACATGAGCTTTTGTGGGAGAAAATCCCATTTCGTCAGAAGTTTTGAAGATGGGGAAACTTACAGAATGGGAGGAAATAAATGTAAGGAAGTGTAAGTCATGGGAACAGACAAAAAGATGAATCTTTTACAAACAGTGATGAGCTAATGTTAAGTGATGACATGTAAAGAATATAAATATGATTTTTAAAATACCAAAACATAAGCTAGTGAAAGGAATGAATCCACCCTTCTGCAAACAATGTTAGTTAAATAAAATGATACCCTTCTGAAACGGCTCTATAAGGGAGATACATTAACACAACAGAATCAGAATTCTTCACACTGTTACTGTACATGTAAGAACTGTACATGTAAGAGATCTCTACTGTGGAAAACTCATAATATATAGAGAGGGATACAGCATGTCTACAGAGATTATTAAAGTCCAGCAATAAATGTACACAGCAAGGTCTCTAACTTCTTTCTTCCATACTACAGTTGTTTGAAGGTACCTAACCTATATCTGGACAAATTTATAGGTGATATGGTATAAGTTATGCCCCTTACACTCATTTAGACACATTTATGCTCCTAGTCCCTCAGACCTTATCAATATATAAGGGAGTCTAAGATCATTTCCTGATGAAGGTACAAAAAGGTTTAGGTACAAAATAGGGTGGTCTACTTTAACTACCATCTTTCAGAGCCTCCTATTAGCTGCTTTTCTTACTAAGCGATTTTTTTTTCTGGCCACTCAACATACAAATTATATCAAGTCTCTAAGGATGTGTGATCCAAATTCAGAGATGATATGAAACAGCAGGTGTGTGAGATACACATTTTTGAGTGGGAGAGTCTAATTAGCAGCAGTGAACTTAGACTCTCTTCTGAATTTGGGTCACTAAAATGTCTTTTTTGTAGTCAGTTGACTAGTTTTTGGTTAATAGCACAACATACTACCACAGGGGATCATGGATTCCTGAGATGGTAGGCCCCAGAACAATCTCAGAGATGACATTCTCAGTCTTCAAGGAGAGAAGCAGGATATGCCCTCTTTTTGCTAAAGGTAATAGAAAGTTATCAAAGTTTATTTGACTGAGATTGCCACCACCCACCTACAAGCCTTTTAACGAATGTGCATACACACAAGCATTTTAATGAGATGCTGAAATTCTGAATGGTGAAAAATGGCAGAAGACTAAATGGACTTCTGAATGCCTTGTGGCCCTTTCCTGACAGTTTAATTACCCTGAAATGCTGCTGTGGGTTAGGGAGAGCCCTTAAGCTTGACATGTGTGAAGAGAACCACCCAGCTGAATACCTGAACTTCCATCACTACCTACATACAAAAACTATCCTTTTTTTTATTATATCAATATATGCACGTACTGAGAACACATTGTATCAGATAATCCATTATACACATAATATGCATACCCTAACAAGCTAGATATGCCATTAGCCTAAAAACATCATGAACAGACTACTAGGTTTTTCTCTCAGCTGTTTGCTATTTATTCAATCAGTTGAAAAAACAGCACATTTCTATTGAAGCCAGCAGTAGATTAAGTTCTGTTTTAATTCTATTCTTACATCTAAACAATGATACCATGGATTTTATTCCCAGCTAAAATTTTATACCGGAATGTTAACATTCAGTAAAAGACTAAAATATTCCAGGAATAAGAGTACACAACTTCCTTGTGCTGGCTTGTGAACAATATTGCGTTTAATAACAGAAAAGTGTCTGCCAGAAGTCCATTAAATACAAAAAGATCACTTAGAAATCAAAATATTATCTATCCTCTTTTATGTTCCAAATAAAAGAGGTGACAATTCAGAGTAATGCTTTCTATATCCACAGAATGTATAGTTGTGCTACTGGCAAAATAGAGCTGGAAGCAAGACTCCTTGTTTGTTTAGGTCATACCGTGCTTCCCTCTATCTTGTACAACTGACATATAAACAGGAAAAAGGATTCACAGGGAGCTACAAAACATAGCATGAGCCCAGAAGGCTGTTGATTTCCCTAATTCTATGTTCAAGTTCAAATCTGTTTACTGAAATGACAGGCTCAATTTGATATTTCCAGTTACATTTTCTTACCCGCCTTCAAAGATTTTAATTCGCACTGGCTCACTCTGTTTGGACGCAATGTCTTTATCTCCATGACTTTCTCCTTTTACTCTTTCTTTTATAATATTTCCCATTACTTTTTTTTCAAGTTTGTTGCCAAACAAGAAGAACGGTTCATGTTTCATCTGTGGAACAAAGTCAATCAGTGTTATTACTGTCTGGAACAGAGAATAAATGCACAATTCATTTCAAGTAGTTTAAACATCCTAGGCTGAATTCAGCTCTGAGTTTGGGTGCAATTCCATGAAGCAAATTAATCTGGCCCTTTAAGTCTGGTGAAAGATTGAGGAGAGGCAGAACAGGCACATTGTAGAGGGGCTTTATCTGGTGACACAGCAGAAGCAATGTGACCCCATGCTTCCAGCAGAGAATAAGGAATTAAAGATGCAAAAGATTTATCAGGTCATCTCCTTTTCTGCTCCCAGAGCAGTATTTTCCCTAACATACACTTTCTATCACTTGTCCCATGAGGAAGACCTCTGTGTCATCAAAGCTTCCGACACCTGAGCTGGAGTTCACTGGTCAGTCATGGCTCTTGCATGCTGGTCACTGGACCAAATCTGGAGCTCCTTATTCAATTTCCATTTAGTCTTTATATTGGTAACACACTGGTATCAATGTTTGTTACTTGAATAAGACTGGAGTGAAAACTAAGCAATGACCTAAGTAATGACTCATGTGAAATAATGCCCTTAAACGTGCTGCTATTCTGTCATCTTCCATCACCAGCTAAATCATACTCTAAATCAGATGTCAGGGAATACAGAGGAAATCAGGCAGCAAAAGCCCAGGTCTTTGAATGATCACCCACAGGACACTGCACTTTTTGATTTCCCAGTGATGATTTTTTTAAAGTGACAAAGAGGTACATAGCATAATCACACTTGCTTAAAACAGGACATATTGTGTTCACATTGTGCTTTGAGCACTGATTTTACCTTACAGGGATGATGCATTTTCTATACAAAACATTAGAAAAACTGTAATAGATACAAATTCTACTTATTGTTGAGAATTGCAACTGTCTAATATTGACTTTTAATTACTCTGACATTGATTTGTATACCATAATTTGTTTCAGTTTTTTGTTTGGTGTGAAACCTAGATTAAAGAGGCTTTTTTAAAACCAATTATTTACCTGAGCAAACTGCTTCCATGCACTTGATGAGGTTAGTTTACCAGCTCCAGGTCTATGCATAGCAGCCAGAGAATAAATTTCTGTGGTGTTTTTCTGTTTGGACCTTAGAAGTGCAAGAGTGGTCTTTGTACTTAATCCTGATGGGTTTGGGTTACATGAACTAATGCACCACGAAGCATAAACTGAAGATTTGAGGGTTGCTTGTTGAATGGAATTGGGCTTTGTATAGTTTAAGAAACACCAGCTCACAGTAGTAGTAGTGCGCAGACTAGGGAACTGAAAGATCTGCTGAAAATCTGCTCCATCTGTTAGGATGATAGTTGAACCCGCCACTTTTCCATTTGGATTGGATGCCATCTGGACCAACATACCAAGAGGGAATTTCTGCTGTTTTGGATTGTCTTCTGTCTGAATTTCTCCTGATGCTAGTGAAGATCTCTGTGGGCTCATGCTCATATCTGATGCTGTTTCATCTACATCCAATTCTTCTGGTGACTCTCTTCCTTCAGAAGGTCCACTGGACTTGTGCCCTGGAGATGCTGAATCAAAACAGGAAAGCTTTTCCCTGCTTAGCAAAGGGTCAGCTGTTGGCATGTTGGCAGTTGGGAAGTCTTGAGATGATGAGGATGATAATGGTGAAGAGGATGACCTGGACGGCACACTTTCCTTTGGCTCAGTAGCACAGCCCTGCCTAACCAGCTGAGGCTTTTGCAGTCTGGGAAAATCCTTCTTTATATCTGAATTAGTCAACTCTACTGCACTCAGCTCCTCAACAATCTGTCCATACATTTTTTCTTCTTTGACCCTTTTTTGCTGCTTAGTCTCCATAAAGAGCTCCAAGCTACTAGCTGGTGAAAGCATTCGTTTGCTTCCTCCCAGGTTAGAGGTTGTGTCAGAACTGGAAGTCAAACACAATGGAATTGAGGATTCCAAGCCAAGTGGTAGAGTCTGTGGTACTTTCCATAAAGGATATTTTTCTAACCTCCCATGCGGACCTAACATCTGGGCTATGTTAAATCCTATTCCTTGCATGGCTGCATTTGTTGATAGTGTCCTTTGAGAAACAGTCTCATCCACTTTACAAATTACAATAGCAGGGCTGTTGTTCTGTGCAAGGATCTGAGAAATGCTTGTATACATGACACTACCATAAGATGGCACATGGGTCTGAATCCTGACAGGAACAACTGTTCCTGGTAAAGGCTGTAAAGATCCCTCACCTGGGGAGTCAAAACCTGTCGGTAGATGCTGCTCAGAGGAGGTATCTGTTGATTTAGTGCCAAGGTCCGGCGGGTACTTAGCAATGGTATTTTTTGAATACTGCCCAGATGTTCCTGAGTAACGCTGGTATGTTTGCTCTTTAGCATGAACATATTCAGCAGGTTTCTTACCAATATGCTCTGGAGCAGGCTCCAGGTGATAGCTAGGATGAATTTCTGTTTGGAAAGGCTGTTTTGCATAAGCATTTTGTAACTGCTGAACAAAATGATGCTGCAAGTGTCTCTGTAAAGGTTCTGTACATGACTGCCACAAGACAGGTTGCTGAGCTGGTAAGGGAACCATGCAGACAGCAGGATATGGAAACTGAAACAAGGCATTGTGAATGGGAGGAAATTGAACCTTTTCTTGATGTGCAAATAGGTGCTGCTGTTCTACTGGATATTTGTTTGGAATATAAGGTGCTTGCTGAATCAAGGGATTCCTTAAAATGTCCTGACTGTCTGGAAGGATGGCCTGTTGCTGGGCAAGGTGGGTGGAACTATTATTAAGCTGTGCCCCAGAACTAACAGCCTGCTTTCCAGTGTCATCTGACTGAATGGACTGAAGCACAGAGGAGGGAGAATGATGCCAAGCAACTTGGGAAGACCGAAGACCAGCGTGTATGTGCTCCATCTGCTCTTGCTTTATACTTTGTTCCACACTTTGATCAGTCTGGGGCATCTCTGGGAATCCACTAAAGGAAGCTTGACGGACCAGAAAGCATTTCTTCCTTTCTCGTGATGGTGATAATCCCATAGAAGGTGCCCCAGCCGCTGAAGCATGAGACAGATTGCCATAATCAAAGGATTTACTTCGGATCTCTGGGATTTCGGCAGTGTGCGGACACGGCATCTGTTCAGATGAGCAGCGTCTCATTTCCTTCTGATGGTGATGCCCAGGGACAGAAAGTGAATAAGCACCAGCTGGAACAGTTAAAAACTCAGACTGTTTTCCTAACTCATCCTGTTTGGGAGGTATGATGAACTTGGTATTTTCTTCCCTTTCAAAGGACATTGAAAAACTCGAACTATGGGACAAATTACTTTCTTGGCTTGGGCTGCGAGAGAGGCTTGTGCCTGTGGATTCAAAGCTGGATTCTCCAGAGGAGTGCTCCATGTCAGCAAGTCGTAAGCGTTTCTTTTTGGGTGGTAATTTTTCTGCTGGGAGTTGAGAAAGAGTTTCACTTCTTTGTGGCCACTGGAATTCTTCAGCAGGTTTTTCCAGCTCTTTAGTCTGAATTTCTTTATCTTTCTCAGGTTTATCTGGTTCCTCTGTAACACGGATCTCAGGTACTTGTATGTTATGCTGGCGAACCAGTCTGGGCTGCATATGATATGGTGGCTGTTGGGATGGAGAGGGTCTATTAATACTATCAGCATTTTCTGTTTGCTGAGCCCGTTCTGGGCTCATTGGGGATTCAGAAATCTCACTCTCACAGGTTTCAGACAGCGAGTAGGTTTTATCCTGCATACAAGCAATATGTTCTGTAGATTCAGACCTTTCAAATGAGTTTGGCCTACTTAAGGAATTTGTATGCTGAATGACAGAGATAACATTTCCAGGAGGTTTTCTGTTCAGTGACTCTGCTGTTTTTTCTTGCTCTGTGGTTAAAGGTGATTCTTCTAATGAAGCTGATAGGCTTCCAGACTGCAGGTGAGGCCTACAGATTTCAAAACGCTCTGGGTGACAATGAGCAGCACTATCCAGGCCTTGAAAACAAAATGCACTTCTTGGTCCTTCCTGAATTTGGGATTTGGGATCAAAATCTGAAGGCAACATCCCCACTGGGGTACCAGTACCACTGCTGCAAAGCATGGGAATATCCTCCTCATCTCCAACACTCTTCTCCTTCCTCCGTTTTCTGTTTTCCAGAGTGGTTCCATATACAGATGGCATTGGCTGTGACTGTCCAAATGAATCAACAATGAAGTACTCCCCTCCTTGTTTTATTCCACCTGAGCATGTCAAGTCTCTGTAGCTCAGCTTTGGAGTTTCAAATTCTTCCCATTTTTTGTACTGCTTTCTGGAAGCATCATGGTCACAGAAGATTCTCTCACTAGCTGTCACTTTCTTATCCTTCAGAAATGACCCTTTTTCACCAACTACTGATCTGCTGGCAGCAACAAGGATATTTTTTCCTAACCTTCCGTGGTAGTCTGAATCTGCGTGCCCCTCCTGCACTGAAGGCAGTTCAAAGGCAGCTTGTCTTCTTAACATCCTCTGATGGGATATTCCTACTGTCCCAGGATAAAATACATCATCTGCACCTGTCATTCTCTCATCAAAGGAATGGCTTCCTCTCAAAGATGAGGGGACACTTAAATTGGTTTCTGAAGATGTTGGCATAGACTTACTTCTTATAAGTGGAGAAGCATCTGCTGGAGGCTCTAAAAGTAGAGGCATGTCTCCTTGTTGACCTACTGAGTAAACGTTCAGTTCACTTTTGATGGATGATGTTGCAGTCTGTGATTGTTTGGAATCTGTACTGGTACCACTAAAGACTGGGGTCGATGTAACAGTGCTCAGTTTAGCAGGATCAATGAGTGCTTCTTTATTTGGAGTTAGATGAGAAATATGTTCTTCAAGCATCTTGATATCTAATCTGGTGTCCACCAGAGGAAGTGGCTCCACTTCACCCTTTCTAGCAATTAAATTGTGTTCCTGATTGGCTGTTGCCACTGTGAGTGCAGTCCTTTGACTAATCCGATAAAACTTCCCAAAGATGATTTCTTCATAAGACTTTGCATTTGTATTTGGAGGGCTTACTTGCTGCTCTGCACTTTCTGAGCGAGAAAAGTAACCAGAATCAGTGCTTCCTTTGCTATGTGGGCTCAAAAGATTTAGTGACTGCTCAGAATCTTGCCCTTTTTTCTCTGACAGTCTTAGTGCAAGTCGCTGTTTAACAGTATGAGAGTCATCCGACTTAGAACTGAAGGAGGAGTTTTGTAACACATCAGAACCAATATACTGTGAACTCTCACTGGGTAACTGAAGCCCAGTTTTAGGGATAATCAAAATGGGCACTTTCATTGGACCTCCTAATGATTCATCTGCGGACGAGTGAAAGCCACTTCTGCTAGCAATGTCCAGCGGGATCTGTGGAATGGGGCTCAGTTTGTCAGAACTTTCCACAAGCAATGAGGGCTCTTCATCTGTGTCTGTGCTCTGCTCACCATCTGAATGTATTTCTGTTTCCACATCAATAAAACTGGCATCTAGGTCCAATTTAGATACAGCTGACTCTGTGAAAGGTACTAATCCTGCTTTAATTGCATGGGCATGCGACTTCCTATGCTTGTATAGATTGCTTTTTGTCTTAAAAGAGAAACCACAAGGAACACAAGGGTATGGCCGTTCCCCAGTGTGGGATCTAATATGTTTTTTAAGTACACTAGGTTTGGCACAAGCCCTACTACAGTAGGGACAAATATATTTGCCAGGCTTTTTGGGTTTGTGCTCTTTTTTGTGAGCATCTTCTGATTGTTCTATTGATTTCTGAGAATATTGGCTATAAGCAGTGTTCAAATTTGAAATCTTCTTTCTAGAGAAACCTCCACTATGGCCTTGCAAGTGAAAAGGAAATAAGTCCTCTGAGGCAACTGATTGCAGGTGGCCAGGAAACTGCCATGTATGGCCTTCCAAGCTCTGGTGTGGCTTTATATTGTGCAAGAACCCCTGTGGCAATGAATGCTGAGGAAAAGAAAGTGAATGTTGACATGAGTAGGGACTTGGCCGATGCTGTGGATATTGCTTTTCTGTGATTTGCTGTTCAGCTTCACTGGATGATCTGAGCTTCCCAGAACTAAAAAGTTGTGCTGATGCTGTGTTTCCGATTTGCTCATGATCTGTTTGTGGTTGCCTCGGTACTTCTTGATTGCCAAAAGTGCTCATCTTAATAATAGCTGAATGTTCTTGTCTCCATCTAGTTGGTACTTTAGCAGTTTCTCCAGACCTTGAGGTAGCTTTTTGCCCTATCGCTGTGTCCCCAGAGTCCATTTTGTTACACAAGGTCTTAAGTGCTAGTTCACTTGAAAGCTGTGCAGACACATGGAGTGTGTCCAATGCTGTGCTTTTTAAAGTTTTGTTGCTCCCATTTTTCCAGAGCTGTTGCAAGTTCACAGACTTCTCTTTTTCTTTTGAACTTTCCACACAGTAATCTATAGGCATTAGATTTGAATTTGATGCTAATGTAACTTGCATTCAATTCTGTTCAAGACAGGAACATTCCCAAACAGTTTATTGTGCATTTTCAAGGACTTGGTATGGCATTTGAACATTTTCCATTGTAAGTGTTGAGATGCAGAATGATCCAGAGAGATATTTGTTGATCTAATATAGCAAAGTCCTTTTCATCCCTTCCACAACAATGCCGCTACCTCTACGAGAAGAAAATAAAAACATAGAGATCAATGCAAGTGGGTAATCACCTGATGAACAATTTAATTTGCTTCAAAATTCTTAAAAAGGACAGGTGATGCATAAGAAAATGTGGGAATACTGTAATATTTTACATTTGTATAAGCGGCTTTGCTAACATTTAATTAAGCCTCACAAAACTGCATGGACAGAAGTAAGAACAAAGTGCAGACAGAGCATGAAGAGGCTAAGCAGCTAACTGAAGATCAGAAAGCAAGTCCATGAAAAAACTAAGATTAGAAACCAGAGCCTATATTTTCAGAAATGACTAGGAATTTTAGGCAGCTCATTCTGGAGTGTTGAACTGTTGACACCTTATGACAAAGAGCTTGATTTTCAGAAAGTTCCAAACACCTAAAGATTTTCAGTCAAACTTCTTTAAGATTACATAGTTAGAGCACTCTGAAATTGAGGCCTCCAGAAACACTATGCATTTTTGAAAATGAGCCCTTTGGAGATGAGTCTTAACTCTCTATAACCTGTTCTCATTACTAGATCACATGATTACTTTATGCAATAAAATGTGGATATTACCTTTCACATTATTTTAAAAAGTCAGCAGTAAATAATTAAATGTTCCATTTTTAAAAAAATAAAACATTATACATATAAGCTAAAATAGTAGCCCTATCACTTCACATCTTCAAATCAACAGTATTATATTTTAGTCTGAGTATTATATTTTAGTCACTAGAGATTTATAGATGACACCAATAGTTCAAAAACTACATTCATGAGCCTTACTCATGTCCTATTTAAAAGTAATTTAGAACTGCATGATATCTAACAAGGTTTCAGCATTTAACACGCTCAAGTACAATAGGAGTCCAGTTCTGTCTGTAAATAAGTATAGCTCAGTCAGGGGTATGATCTATGAATCCAAGCAGAGTGCTTGAAATTGAAGAAAAAAGCAGACTCTCTGCTGTCATATTATTAGAAAGTAATAGATTTCCAAGGTGAAACAGAGCCAAGGAGACAGGGAGTCAGGATTTCACACCAACTGGAAGATCAAGTGAAGAAGTTCATGGAATGTACCATACTTCTATGCCAGGAGGACTGTACTTATGCTGAAAAAAATTGGCAAAGCCAAGGAAAGTGGGGACAGAATAGGAAGAGAAGTAATTTTGTTTTCCATAATAAAAACGTTACCTGCATGTTCGAAACATCTAATATGCATGACTATCTTGAATATTCCTGTGAAAGAAAAATATGCAGTTAAGAGAAAGCTTTGGAATAGGCAACTGGAATGAAACAGAAATGCCGTTGTTAACTATTGGGTACAGAAGTACCTGAAAAATTCACTTGCTCATCCACTAGACATGAGCATGAAGCTTACCCTAGAGAGTTGGAGAACTGAGCCTGATAACTCTCCAAGGCTATATCTACACTGGGGGCTCTTTTAAATCAACTTAACAAGGTTGACTTTAAGTCAACTTAAGGTATGTCTACACTGTGTCTAGCATAAACATATCACACCCCCTGCACAGCCCCAGGTTCCGATCCAGCTCTGGGGACCCAATCCGGCCCCAGGTGCCACCAGCAGGCAGCTGGGAGTCTGATCCAGCCCCAAGCCTCTTGCCACAAGCGACAAGGGGCTCGAAGCCAGCTTCCATGGCTGCCGGCAGGCAGCTGGGAGTCCGATCCAGCCCAGGGCTGCTTGCCACAAGCAGCAGGTGGCTGGGAGCCTAATCTGGCCCGGAGCCACTTTCACAAGCAGCAAGAGGCTAGGTGCTGGCTCCTGCCACTGCCAGCAGGCGGCTGGGATTCCAATCTGGCCACTTGCAGCAAGCAGCCCATGGCCAGATCGGTCTCCCATCTGCCTGCTGGCAGCAGCTGGGGCCAGATTGGGACCCCAGAGCTGGGTTGTGCCCCCAGAGCCAGATCAGGATCCAAGGCAGGGCAGGACCCAGGCCCAGATGCTTTCTGCCCTGTAAAGTCAAGTTAATACTTAAGCAAAGTGCTTATGTTGACTTAATAAATTTTAAATTTCTCCAGGGAATTCCTGAGATCAACTTAAGGTAGGTTAAGTTGACCTAAGGCTCCAGTGTAGACATACCCCAGGTATCCAGACTGTAGCTAGGACCATGACAGTAATGACTCTATTTATATAAAGAACACTGCTAATACAACTTTAAGTGGTTTTCTGATGTAGCTAAGGAGGCACATGTTAAAAAGCTATGTTATTCTGAGATGCATGTTATTCTCCAAATTATTTACATAATTCTTTGACCCATTCTATAAAACTGAGCTATGGTCTAGTTAGGAAAATTATCTATAGCCTAGTTTGGCTAGCATAGTTCTTAGGAGGAAAATACCTTTTCAGTCTTATCAGCAAAACAATGCTAGACATACGTTAGTAATGACTTCTAAATGTGAACACTGTTAGCAGAATTTGAAGCGCAGTATACTCTGGGTGGGAAATCGTTTTTTTACATAAGAATTTGGTTTTTGGTACTTTAAACTACTGTGTGTTGCGAATCTAAATTAAAAGGCCTAGTACTTTACTGATGTATTTTGAAACCTACTTTTCATATTTTCATGTGTAAACCCCTTGCCCTAACATCCATACTGAGCACTCATATGCCAAGTCAAATCAGAAATAGACTTATCAACCAGTTTATATTTCTGTTTTGTCCACATCACAAACACCTTACATATACTGCTCTGCAGAGAGAAGTATATTATCTAACATGCAGAGTCTATGAATATTTCAAGTGAAAGAACTAATAAATGATGCACACTTTCTTTAATGCCTTTGGCAGGGCTTTGCTTCCATTGGAATGACTAGGATGAGCCCACCTCCAATGAACAGAAACTGTATTGTGAACTGAGTAGAGTATATCATATGTCTTGAACCATGAGGTCCTTTCTGAAAGTGGACCAAACTCAGCTTTTCCTATCATAATATGGAATTGTAATCAAGCCATCAAACCACACAAGTCCACAATCTTCTCATTTCACATCTCACTGAAAATGTCGAACACGAAAAGATTACTAAGCAACTAGGAACTGCATTTTCATCCACTCAAGGGTTCAATGCTTTTAAGGGAGCATTATTTCCTTTCACTCTTTTTTTCTAGAGTGCCTCTGGTCTGCAGTACACAAGGCATAAGTATTTATTTGATTATGAAGCTCCTGAAATGTTTAAAAAAAATAAAAATAAAAAACCCAAACCTGCTCTAGTTATAAGTGGCTGTACTGGAAAGCATTAAATTAAAATTAGGTAAGGCACAGTTCTCACTGCTTCCCAGCTTGTAGCTCACACTACAATCCTTGTAAATGACCAAACTGGAAGTTTATGTATTTCAGGTGAAATCCTAAATTCCTTAGACAGAAAAACTCTTACTGCCTCCAGAATAAGCATTAGGTCCTGCTCTGTATTAAGGCAGTTTTTTGTGTGCACTGCTCTGCCAGTATAAAACTGCACTAAAACCACAGTAACTGGCCCCTGGAGAATTTCTACTCGGTAGGGCGATACTTAGCATAGAGCTGCTGTACTAGCTGGTTGTATTTATGCAGGGGGCATTGGCAGGGTCCACAGATTGATCTAGTTTCCTCCAGCCAGCCTCAAATGTAACAGAGCACAAAGGCTATCTTTAAGCTGAGTATGGTCTGCCACTGAGGCTTTGCTCATAAGGAAAGATCTACCTCAGGATTTGGTCCCTTGAAGTGAATAATTGAATACTTTTGGTATTACCTTCCTTCCCCGAATTTCCTCTGTTCTGCCTATGACAGCCACATCAACAGCCATTTATTGACTGAAGATTGTTACCATATGTCACATTTATGTGCCCCATGATGAATTTGGTAGTTATATTTTGGTTCCTGTTAGAAAAGAGCCCCTATGGCAGCACACTGCAATGCTGCTAAACCTGAAGCCCCTACTAGTTAGGCAAAATCAGAGCTAAGTTAGGTCTCAAAAAGTGGGCTCAACATTTGGCACTAACTGGCTTCCTATAAATTCAAGAACTGAATGGCCAAGAACACTGCTTCTCTCACACCTCTACCTTAGAGCTGAGATGCATTAGGGGTCCGGTTTGCAGAAGTTATATGATTGCTAAGGCGAGGTCCACACTAACCCTTAAGGCAATCTAATTTACATCACTCAGGAGTGTGAAAAAGACAGCCCCGGAGTGATGCAAGTTACAGCGACCTAAGTGCTATCCATACCAGCACTACATCAAGTGGGAGACTCTCTTCCACCAACACAGCCCTGGTCTACACCTCCTGCTGTTTTTGGCAGCAGTCAAAAGGAGATCTGCAAGTTACTTAAAATAACTTGTGTATCTCCCTTTGACTTCCTACCATCTGGCAAGTCCACTACATGAGTCAAAGCGAACCGCCCTCCCTTTGATTCTTGCTACTCCAGTTGAAGGGCTGGAGTTGATGGACTGAACCCCCCAGTCAACTGAGGGGGTCTTCACAGACCCCTCAGTTAAACTCTGAAGTTTGATCTGATGGCAGCAAATTTGCTGGCGTCAGTCTAGATAAGCCCATAGTTTCCATCTTTTGTGGTGGTGAAATAATTATGCCAAATGGGAGAGTGCTCTACAACGGGGCATACAGCATCTTCACCAGATGTACAACATTGGCACAGCTCCAAAAGGGACAGCCATGTTATTCTAGTAAAGCAAAAAAAGCAAGGAGTCTTGTGGCACTTAAAGACTAACAGATTTATTTATCGCATGAGCTTTCATGGGAAAAAATCCCACTTTGTCAGACACTATGAAGAGGGAGAACTTACAGAATGGGATGAAAAATGCAGGGGAGTGCAAGAAATGGTATCAGGTCTTACTGCAACAGCAAATCAGAGCATTTGTAAGCATTCAAACTCCAGGAGAGAGCATACAGAGGGCGGGTGAAGTCAAATTACCTGTTATAATGTGAAAAGAATCCATAGTCACGATTCAGCCCTGCTTTCACACAATTTAATTTGCATATTAGTTGAATTTTGGCTGTTTCCATCAATGGGACATCAAGATGTCAGAGAAACAGCCGAAATTCAACTAATATGCAGATTAGATTGTGTGAAAGCAGGGCTGAATCGTGACTATGGATTCTTTTCACATTATAACAGGTAATTTGACTTCACCCTTCCTCTGTATGCTGTTTCCTAGAGTCTGAATCCTTACAAATGCTCTGATTTGCTGTGGCAGTATGACCTGATCCCATGTCTTACACTCCCCTGCATTTTTCATCCCATTCTGTAAGTTCTCCCTCTTCATAGTGTCTGAGAAAGTGGGATTTTTTTCCCACGAAAGCTCATGCAATAAATAAATCTGTTAGTCTTTTAGTGCCACAAGGCTCCTTGCTTTTATTGGCAAAGCTGTAGCACTTTTAGTGTAGACTTCCCTAAGTTATCTGTACCAGTATTCTGTATCACACCTTTCATGAGCAATATATTCACATACAGAAACAAAAGCAAAACAAAGAAGACCTTTGTCTACTAATTTCTCACACACCTTGAATGAAAATCTAATAACGGGAATTACACTTATCCAGTCATTGGTCTATATTTATTGAGAAACACAAGGAGGAAGGAGCACTGTGAAAACACAATCACAGATTTTTCTTCATATTTCCAACATTCTTGGGTTAGGAGACCCTTCTGATTATTGTTGTGTAGCTGGCCTCTTATCCGACTATCTAAATTCCTCTGAATATGAATGCAAATAATTGTGCTTGTCACTGGCATTTGGCAAAGTCTTATATTACTTGAGAATAGAAGATTTTGCTACAGTTCTGGAGGAGTGCCACAGAATCATTTTGAATATACAATTGAAAGAAAATAGCACATTTTAACTAAAGCAACGATATCCTCTTTAATCTACCATCTCTTCTATTTGAGTGTATTCGACTCCCGTTGTTATCTTTTTCACCCTATAAGCCAGTATCATAATTTGTTGATTTGTTTAATTCCATCCTGGTCATTATGATTTGTATATTATCTTATTTTACTGAATTCATTTGCCATTCTCCAAACCTAACCATGTGCATTCTATTGAATTGTTGCTTTGAAATGCAATGAAATGTTAAGAACGCTGGAAACATATGTAAATTAGGATGAGCTGGGCTAATTCTCACAGAACTTCATAAAATCTCATATAACACTTTTCTAGCTTTTTTTGTATGTATAAAATAAATATTACTTTATGGAGGACGGACACACACACACACACACACACACACCCCTATATCTATATGATTGTACATTTGTCATTAAACAAACATACCTGTAGTACATCTGCCAAAGACAGAAACTCAGTTTTTCACTCTGATCCATGAGGGCACACACACTTGTGGCTGTGTGGATTCCCAATAAAGTCAAAAGCTGGGGGAATTCACTAGCAGATCCAATTACCAGGTCACTGAGGGCCAGAGGCATCACTGGTGCTAGGCACAGGGGGCTTGAGCCCTCAGTCCCAGCACCAATCCCTGAGCATGACTAGGGCCACGTGACAGAGCCAGTGTGGTGGCCTGGACTCGTGTCCCCGGGCACAGTTGGGGCCTGATTCAGTTGCAGAGGCGGCAGCTGGATCCAGCCCCAACCCCAGTTGGGGCTGCAGGGCTGGTTGGGGACCAGGGGCCAGACTGGGCCTATGGAGGGGGTAGGGTTGGAGGTGTGGGGCTGGGCCTGGGCCCTGAGAGATTTTTCAGGGCCAGTGACACCCCTGCCTAGGGCTAGCCCTTCACTGATAGCAGCAAATTCACCATCAGATTGATCTTCACAATCAACTGATCAGGTCCGTGAAGACCCACTCAACTGATCAGAAAGTTGATTGCTGAAGACTACCCCAGCAACTGGAGTAGCACTGAGCTGAAGGGAGGGAATTTCTCATTGACTCGGCAATCTGAAGACTCTGCAGTAAGATACGCCAGGTATTTTAAGTCCTTTGCATATTTCCCTCTGACTGCCTCTGAAATCCCACCATAGTGCAGACCTGCCCCTTAGTGACTGAGGTACCAACCCTTAAATATTTAGACTCTCTGGAATTATAGGACTTTATGCTAGTTCCAGGATTTTATTCACAATTATTTGCAATTTGTGGCTTCAGAAGGAAGATTTTATACATGTAAAAGCAGCATTGGCCTACCTTTCTAATATACACACTACATATATTGAGGCCTTGTTATTAAAATCTGGCTCATATTTTACACATTGTGGAATTTTCAGGCTGATATGCTGTACAGCTGCACTCTTAAGTTAATGTTTAGAAAACTGATTATTTTGTTCGTAGTTAGCTTTTGCCCAGCCCATTAGCTCAAAGAATTATATCACAAATGACTAAACTGAGGTGGCTGGATGGCTCAAATAACTGGGAGCCTTACAAATCCTATCAAAGCAGATGAAAAGCCCCCTATTTCCTTCAATGTGTGTTGGATCAAACTGTAAGAAATTAAATCCTTTCACATATAGCCTTGTCCAGTGGTTTTCAAGACGTGGGTCGGGACCCAGTACTGGGTCGCAGACCCTTAGATACTCTGCTGCAGAGCCCCCTACTGCCACCAAGAAAAGACTGAATGCATTGCTGAAAGATATAACTGTTGGATCATGAAAATAAATGAATTTCTTCCAATGGGTCCTCAGGAAAACAGGGGTGAAAACCACTGGCCTAGGCCACTGGATAAAGATGTAAAAGCTAAAGAATAAATGGGCATAGAGAAGGAATTACTCTCTCTGTCCTGGATATGATTTCACACCCAATTAGGGATTGGGCATATTGCCATGGGAGTGAGGGAAGCTTATATCCATTCTGTGGACCTGATCTAAAGCCCACTTAAGTCAACAGGAGTCCTTCAACTGACTTTAAAGGGCTGTTAACACAAGCGTAAAGATTCATTTGAAAATTTCTATAGAACAGTCAAATCACTTCAATGGAGGCTCAAGTTAAAGGACAAATTCTGCCCTGAATCACACTAGTGTGAATCTGAAGCAATTAATGTTAAAGCCAAGAAGGCAACTTAATATTTATGTTGTCTTACCAAGAACAGAATTTGTTACAGTTTAAACTAAATAAGGGCCAAATAACTGTTTGAGGTTACCTGCTGTGACCTGGAAATAAATTAATCCACCCGTCCCCCCAGGATGTTCACAAAGAAAAAGTGAACAGCATATTGTACTAAATCTTTAGTTGCTTGGTTGCAGGGTGATGTAGTTTTGGGTTTTGTTAGGATCCTGGCTTGCTTTATAGATGCTCACAGCACAGCTGCAGCCACACACACAATTTTTGCTAAATTAAATATCACAAATATAATTTTAAAAGTACAGCTGCCACTCTCTAAAAAAAACAAAAACAAAAACAAAAACAAAAAAACAACCCAACAACCTTAAACTTAAGTTGAGGGTATTTTAAGAAGCCATACTACAGCAGGACTGCTTTAACATTGACCTTTCCACTATAATGACGAGGATTGCTCACTCAAAGTACATCACTATTTCCAGCCCCAGCATCACACATAATGTACACATTACTACCGGATGGAAAATATGTATAAAAAAAGCTTACACGTTGCCAGACTCCCAACTGAACACAGACTTATTTCCACAGGATGACTATTAAAAAAAAAAAAGTTACATAGGAGCCAAATTCATCTTAAAACACTTCCTTTATTGGTAAAAGTTCCAAACTACCCACAGTTTTTCTTCTTGAATTGAACAAATAACTGCTATCAGAGAAATGCCAAAACAGCCTGAGGTATACACAACCTTGTCAGTCAATTAACAGCTCACTGATCTTTCTGATTGAATTGCTTTTAAAACAAGGAGTAATATTTTGCATCTAGTTGCCTAACCTAGCCATGCAGACCACTGTGTAATTTTGCCTGAGGCATATAAGCATGTCAGATAACACTGCATTTAAATGTTACCTGTAGACCATGTTCCAGAAAAGACATCTGAAACTATCCATATACACAACACAGGAACTGGGATTATACAGATATAAAATGAAATGAGAGAACTGTGTAAACCACTTATTTTCTCTCATGGCTACTTATTTCCTTTGAGAATAAGTTAAAGTATGAAAATAGATGGGTTAAACACCAATAATTACCCATGTGCACATTAAAAAGTTTTGCTGGAACAACAGCAGATTTCAAGGGCTACAATTTTGTCACAGTTATTTTTAGTCAAAGTCACAGACATGTTACGGGTAATAAACAAAAATTCATGGAAGCCCACAACCTGTCCGTGACTTTGACTGAAAAATAACTGGGGGCTGCAAGAGGGAGGCCTGACAGGGAGAATACTGGCGCCCGAGCCCCTAGGGTAGTGGTCGTCAAACTATGGGTCGCAACCCATTACTGGGCTGTACACCTGTTGGTACAGGGTTGCAGCACTGCTGCTACAGCTGGGAGGGGAGGGGAAGTTTAAAAGGATGCCAGCAGTCCCTCTGCTACCTGAAGCCCAGGGCAGCCAGCATCCTTTGAAATTTCCCACAGCTGCTTCCACCCAGGTGGTAGCAGCTGCTGGAAATTTAAGAGGACACTATCCACTCTGAGTAGTCAGGTTTTAGCAGAGCAGCCAGCGTCCTTGTCAATTTTCCATGGCTGCTACCCCCTGGATGGAAGAAGCCACGGGAACTGACAAGGGTGCCAGACACTCTGTTAAAACCTGACTACCCAGAGCGGCCAGCACCCCTGTCAGTTTCCTGCAGCTGCTACCCCTGGGTGGAAGCAGCTGGGGGAAATTCCAAAGGACACCAGCTGCCCTGGGCTGCAGGCAGCAGCAGGACGGCCAGGGTCCTTTTAAACTTCCAGTGGCTGCTACCCCTGGCCTGGGTGGAAGCAGCCCTATGCTCCTTTTGGTCTGGTGCGTGGGGACCCCATCCCCTCCACCCCCCAGCTGTGGCCACCGCGAAATTTTCAGCCAGTGCCTCCCCCCCTTTCTTTTTCAGTGGAGGGCTTGCTGCATGGCTACAGGGTCCGGAGCTGGGTCCTAAGAAAAAGTGTTTGGCAACCATTGCCCTAGGGGATGAGACCCCAAGCCCTACCAGTCAGCTTTTATGCTATTGCAAACTGACATGTGGAAAAAACAATGTTTCTATGAACAATGTGCGTCTTAGCAAATCATCTGACTTTTTAATGTGATCCACTGAATGCAGAGAGATTAAAATGTTTTTCCTGAAAACAGAGGGGAAAGCATGAGGTGTCTGGGTCACAAATCCATCTGAACGGCTATGAATGCACCACCAAGAGCACAGCTAGAATCAACACACTTGAAAGAAAGACCCTACAAAAAGACCTTGGAAACATCAATAATTGAGGATTAACACCTAACCATAGCGGCAGTTGAACATGTGAACACAGCATGACTGTGTCCATAGAACAAACAGGAGAGGTGTCAGAGGTCAGTGTTGAGAACTGGTTTCACAGACATACAGGTGCTCTGATTTGGGACTGACAGAGAGAGGACAGAGAAAGTAAAGATGGAACTCAGAAAGATATGAGCATGGTGAAGCCATGTCTTCTATCGATACAAACACTATGCTAAAACTACTCTCTCTTGCTACTTCAGAGAATTTCAGATTCTATAATCCATAAACAAACAAGAAGTCCTGTGGCACTTTTAAAGACTAATAAATTTATTTATCGCATGAACTTCTGTGGGAGAAAATCTGACTTCGTCAAATGATTTGAAGATGGGGAATTTACAACATGGGAGGAAAACAAATGCAGGGAAGTGTAAGTCATAGGTGCTTTGTGTCCCAAAGGGGGCAGAAATCTCTCTGGCTGGACCCTCATGTTGGACTGTGTATGGACTCGCTGCAGAGAGTCACAGAGAAAGAGAGAGAGGTTGAAAGAGAGGGATTGCTGCCAAAAGGCAAGATTCAAAGTGATGGAGAGCACAGGCCTGTCCCAAGAACAGTGTGGATCTCTGTGGTCCAGTGCTTTAAAGAACTACGCCCAGAAGAAGGGATGAAGCCTGGGGCATATCCTGACTCAGTGACAGTACCTATCTGTAGAATGGAAAGTAATGAAGTACCTGGCCTTGCATCACTACACTACATAGAGATGAACTAAATAGCAATGCAAACCCTAATGATACTGGATACCTCAAACTTGTGGAAAATACGTACTCGTGTAGAATACTCAACTATGTGTTCCTGGAAGAGTATGTAAAAGTACAGGAGATTAGGAAAATAATTTAAAAAGAAAAACTAAGTACAAAGAAATATGTTAATTTGAGAGAAATTTCACACTTTCCAAGTTACAAGTGAAATAAATATGTGAATTTAATGGCAACTCTGGAGATCAAAATAAAACCAAAATGTTACATATAAAATATACAGTCATTCTCCAAATTTAACCACACTCCATATATGTAAAAGAGCATAATCAATATCTTAATAAAAGATTTTAGAGTGATAATGTTAGCAGAATGGAGTTGTGAATGTTACAGATTTTCATATCTCTAAACTTTTCGGATGAACATTGAAATATTTGTTAATTTTCACAAAAAAATACTGCAAATTTGATTGTGGTGAAGTTTCAATATTTCTATTGAGGAAAGAAGTTTTTGTGTTGTGGTAAAGTTTCCCTTCTGTGAAACAGTGAATTTTCTCTGCTTTACCCAAAAGATTGGTTCATGTTTGTGTAAAAATAGAATAATTTTTAAAGCAAAATCACAGATTTTCACTTGCTAAAAGAAAAAGAAAAACTATAAAAGAATGTGAGGTGAAATCATATTTTCAAATTTTTTATAAAGAGAAATCTGTTACATTTTAATGGAAGTGAGATTTTTTTTAAAACTAACAATTATGCATTAGCAAAGATCATTGTATAATTTGAAAACTATGCCTCCTCTTATATGATATATCAAAATATGCAATTTACATTTCACAATAAAATACTGATGTCTGATCCTACAAACACCTACTCATTTGAGTAAAGACACTGATTTCAACAGAACTCATCACATGAGTAAGGATTACATTTGTGAATAAATGTTTGCAGAATTTGGTTGTTCATTCACTTTTTTACATACAACAACCATTGTGTACAAATCTTATTTTAAATGCTAGTGTTTACTAAATCCTGATCTTGCTGTTCATAGAAACAAGAACATATGCACAGCCAGGATCACTGAGTTTTCTGTTGTTTTCATGGTCACTGGCAGAGGCCAAGAAAGGAATTTATTCCCCTTGCTTTCCCTGCAAATGTACGCTAGATTGTTTTCTTCTTCCTCTAACATAAAGGTCACACCCGGAGATGGAACATGGGACAGGACCACGCATCTAAGGTGGCACTAAGTATTCTTTCTCAGGTGCTCAGTTGGCTTGTTCTTGGTCACGTGCTGGGAGTTCCCCCATCTTCAAAGTGTCTGATGAAGTGCAATTTTCTCCCACGAAAGCTCATGTGGCAAATAAATTTGTTAGTCTTTACATGCCACAGGAGCCTGCTTGTGGCCTATGATACAACTGAAGTTCAGGCAAGATGACCTAGAGGTCCCTTCTGGCCTTAAACTCTATGATTCTATGACCCAGAGAAGGAACAGATATTTCCAGAACTCTTCAGTCAATTCTGAATTTTCAGTTGGGCCTGGATAGGGATAGCTAGCCTCCAGTTCTATTCATCATGTAGAGATTGTGCTAATTCCTAACCCACACTTAAAGGTAGACAATTATTTCAAACTGGAGACTTAACAATTTTTGCTGTACCATATTGAATCTGTTTATATTGCATCACATGCAAAGTATATATGATTTGGGCACATGAAGTAAATTAATTAGTCTGTACCACTGCTGCTTTGTTTATAGCTCTCAAGATGCCTAAGAGAAAAAAAAATAACTTCTTTCTGATTTTCCCCCCCCTTTTACGTATATCATTATGGAAACATTTTAGGATATCCTCTTCTGCCTGACACATGAATTGTTACAAGCTAGCATACATAATAGTCAATTGTGTATATTTAATGCAACACACATACTTCAGTTTAGTTAAACATTCTAGACAATACATAAAAATATATCGGCTTCTCAAGTTATGGAACCAGGTAAATACAATATTTTAGTTTGAAGTTGAGTGGCTTTCTAAAAAGTACACTACACCATCAAAAACAGAGCATTAACCAACACTATTTATTAATTTGAGTGCCACCTTTGAGAGGAAACACAGAACTAAGTTGCACAGGAAATGAGCAGCTCTCTGTTATAGCCTAGCCTGCTCCACTCCCTGCCTAGCTCTGGGACAGTCAGCAATCTGTTGTAAATGTAACCAAACACTGGTCCCACATGCTTCTAAACACCAGCTTTCTGGGTACACTGTAAGTATTGCTTGTACCTTTGTGTCTCTCTTGGAAACACTAGTGAAATATCCATTGCACTCAGTCAAGCTAGGCCAGCAGCTTAGGTGCTGGCCCTTGCCTCTTACATAATATTTTTCACCCAAAGTCCTCTCAGTGCTTTACAAACAAAGGTAACTAAATACCATCCTTCCCACTTTAAAATGGAGAAATCGAGGCTCAGACCCATAATGTGACTGGCCTGATGTGCCACACAGCAAGTCAGTGGCAGAAATAAGAATAGATCAAGTATAGTCCTTTGACATCTTCAAAACTCTGTACAAATACTAAAGAGTTAATTTCCTTTGGGAGAGAATCTAATCATTCAAAAAGCTGTATTGCCAACAAAAAGCACATACACTATTTCACTTAGAGTCTGCTGCTGTGTTTTAGCACTCAGAACACCTAAAAGAACTAATTAGCTTGCTTATTTAGAAGCACCCTCCACCCCCAGCCCATTTGCAACATTTTAGGACACCCTGTTCATTTGGAGATGGTGAATCACTGCAAGCCAGCATGCCCAATTGGTTCCTCAAAAGACACAAAAGGTGCAAAAATAGCTCTTGAAAATGAAGCAAGCACAGCGTCAGCAGCCAGATGAGAGTGGGTGATCAGATAAAGGTCTGTTGTTGCAAAGGGCAAATTATTAAGAGAATGGTTGTCTTTTTTTATTAAGCTTTGTTCTTCCTGCTTGAAATAAGCCATTTGCAATGCATAATAAATGAGGACACTTGACAGGCTCTGCTCCTCCTGTAATTGCAAGTTTCATAGAAACCCTGGAACTAGCAGTTCACTAGAAACTGAATGTATGCCAACAGCTCTGCAAGTAGTGTAGTGGCTAGCACCTCTGCTTAACATGCAGAAGGTCCTGGGTTCAATTCCCAGGGGGTTGGACTCAATGATCTCATGAGGTCCCTTCCAACCCTATGATTGATTGAACATTGATTGAATGAGTGTCACTAAAATAAAATAAAAACCCTAAACACAAAACTAAAAACTAACCAGGGCTATCCACCCTGTATGATCATGTATGTCTATGTGGAAAGTCTAAACTTAAATTATTTTAAAACGAATCTTACCTTTACGCAAATTAGCTTCCTTGTTCTACATTTCACTTAAGAACATCAGTTATACTGAAGGGTGAATTTTTAAAAAATATATAGTTCTTAAAGTTGCAAGTTTATAGTCAAAGCACTGAAAGGCTGGTCAATGACCTAATAAGTGACAAAATAGCATGGAAAACGTACAGATTTTATAGCCAACAGCTCTTTATAAAAGCTCTTAATGAGTAGTCAGAGTACAAAATAGATTCACAGAAATATAATTCTGCACTTAAGAGGAAGTTACTCACCTTGTGCAGTACTGATGGTTCATCCAAGTTTGTCCTGCAATGAGTGCTCTTCTATAAGTGCGTTGTACCCCTACACTGCTGATCAGAGAATTCTGGTAGCAGTCTGTACAGTTTGTCCAGCCCATGAATGCACTGCTCCCTGCCTGCCACAAAGCTAGCCAATGCCTGTGGGCATTCCCTCCTTACTTCCTTCTCTGTCAAGTACGAAAACTCTGAAGTAGAGGGGAAGAGGGTGGATCAGGGAGGACACAAAGAGACACAAATCTTGAAGAACCCTTGTTACTGCACAAGTTGAATAACTTCCTTTTTCTCTTCATGTAGGAACCTCCTCGGTGTGTCACTGTAGGTGACTCCTGAGTAGAACCCACCACTGAAGGCCAGGGCTTAAGAGTCTAATCTGGTGCAAAACAAACAAGGAGTCCTGTGGCACTTAGAGACTGAAAAATGTTTTTATTGCATGAGCTTTCATGGGAGAATAATACTGTGGCACTGAATCTAGCATCCACAGCCAAAGCCCCCATAGAATCATAGAAACTGGAAGGGACCATTTCAGGTCATCAAGGTCATCCTATCGTCGCATAGTGTTCTGCAAAGCTACGTGCAGGTGCTCAGGTAGTTGCTCTACAGATTTCTGATATAAGAATACCTTTGGAGACGGCAACAAATGAGACAGACCTCATAGAATGTGTGCATACTGAAGATATGGTAGCTATCTTACGCAGTTGGTAACGGAGCTTCATACAGCTAGAGACCCACTTAAAGTATCTGAATTGAGACTGCTGTGCCTTTTGACCCATCTGCAATGGATAGGGGATTTCCTAAAAAGCCTTTGTCCTGTCCAAATAAAAAGCCAAGGCTCTTCTCACACTGAGCATATGGAGGATGACTTCCTTATTACTCTCATGAGGTTTGGGATAAAAGGTAGGAAGCTGAATAAATTGATTCATATGAAATGCACAAGCCATTTTAGGAATCAATTTTTGATATGGTCTAAGCATGACCTTGTCCAGAAAGAATTCAGTAAAAGGAGGATCCACCATCGAAGCTGATATCTCCCCTATCCTTTTGGCACAGGTGATGGAGATGAGGAACACTGTCTTCAAGGAAAGGTGAGTTACTGAACAAGTAGCCATGGATTCAAATGGTGGTCTAGGCACTAGACTGAGATGTTATTGGAAAGTGGAGATACTGGGTTGTGGGAAGAGTTTTACTATGCCTTTAGAAATCTCTTCACAGTCAGATGGGAGAAGGTTAAGTATTTTTCTACCTGCTAGTGGAAGATTGCAATTGCTGCCAGATGAACCTTCGGCAAACTAATAGAGAGCTCCAGTGTTTAAAGCCAACTAGTAATCTATGATAACCAGCAGGCAGGGTGGCTGCAGCAGGAGTGATGTGCACCAGATCTGGAAGTTCTTCCATTTTTGAAGGTAGGTATGACAAGTAGTTCCCCTTTTATTGTGTAATTGTACCTTTGCAGCAAGATGTCTCTATTTGCTAGAACCATGAAGTAGCCATGCTTTGAGTCACAGAATCTGAAAACTGGCATGGAGAATATTTATATTGTTCTGAAACAGGAAGTAAGGTGTGACCGGGAGAGTCATTGGTGGCTGTAATCCCAGCTGTGACAAGTAAGGGTAACATACCTGTCTGGGCCAGATAGGAACAATGAATATGTTTTTTGCTTTCTCTCATATTCAGTATGACCTCAGTAATAAAAACACTGGGGTCAGGCATAAAAAAGGCACATATTCCAAGGGAGGAGGACAGCGTTGCCCACATAGTGTCATCCAATCTCCACTCTGGAGCAATACTGTGGACCTTTCCTGTTCTGGTAATCAAGCAAACAGATCTATTATTAGTGTCCCCTATTGTTGGATTATTTCTCATTCATGGTCACATGAAAATTTGTGGCTGAGACTCAACCACCATGTTGTGTATTCCCAGTAGATAGGCTGCTGATATTAGGATGTTGTGGGAGATGCACCAGTTCCATAGTTTTAGTGTCTCTAGGTACAAGGAATGCTATCTGGCACCTCCCTGTCATTTTATGTATTACATGCATGTTGCCTGTCATGCCCCTTGTGTGTGTCTGATTAGTGATAGCAAGTGAGCACATGTATTCATGATTGCTCTGAGCTTGACCAGGTTGATGTGAAGGTCTGTCTCTGCTGAGCATCATTTGTCCTGTGCTGTGCAAACTCTCAGATGCATACCTCATCCTAAAAAAGATATATCAGTGGTTAGGTACAGATGGGGAAAAGTGAACAAACAGGATTCCATTGGGGCATTTATTGAATCCTTCTACCAATCTAAGGATCTCTTTACCCTGGTGGGCACTGATAGAATGTTTATATTTCTTCTGTTCAGTCTGTAAACTGAACTGAACCATGCTTGAAGGTATCTTATGCGTAATTGGGCATGAGCAATAACTACTGTGCCTGAGGCTATGTGCCCCACAAATTGGAGGCAAAGTCTGGCCAGAATTTGTGGACTGGGTTGTATTGTTTCTATCAACAAAGAAATGTTGAGAAATCTATGATGTGGCAAAAGTACTTTTGACTAAGCAGAGTCAAGGTAGTCTCCTACGAATTCCAGCCTCTGTATTGATTATAAGTCAATTGTAAGGTTGTATTGGTTCTAAGGTCTATTTTGTGGTCTGAGTGACTTGTTGGGCCACTGCAAAAGACTGTGCCATGAGAAAGCAACCATCCAGGTAAGAATAAATTATGATGCCTTGAGAATATAAGTGAGCCATCACTACCAAAGGACCTTTGCAACTCAGTTATCTCCACTTTGAAAATGACCTAAGAACTTTATTTTCATCTTTGCATGTATAACCATTACTCTCTTTTCTTTTAGTAAATAAATATTACCTTACTTAATAAGCACTGGCTTTAAGCATATATTTGGGCAAGATCTAAAATATTCATTGATCTAGTTGGTAATGTGTCCAATCCTTTGGGATCAGTAGAATTTTTTTTTTTAATTTTAATCCCCATCATATTTGACTTGGATGTCTTGAGAGCCTAAGACTGTATTATTTCAAGTGACTAAGTTTTTATTTCTAAGTGATCAGTAGGATGCTACAGAAACTGTCTGTTGCTGCCTTGGTCTACGATATGAAAGAATATCACGAGGTCTGTCTGCCTTATTCTTTGCAGTTTTGTCCTGTTTATCTTAGCTTCTCTAGAGGCCAACGTCAATTGCACTAGCAATGCTTGCTCATTTGTTACACAGAAGTGGAGAGTGACTGATGAACATACCTTCCTGCCAAACAGGTGCAGGCTTTTCTTTTCTTGGTCCATACAGGAGGGATTCAGATTGGTGATGATGGTCCCCAGAATTAATTACATCCACAATGATAGAACCGGGAGGGAGGTGAGAAAATAGAAATTCTGTGTTCTTTGCAGGTACTTTTTGTCTGCCTGCCTGCATGTTGGTGGGATGGATACAGGGATCTACCATACGTGACTTTGTCTGCCCCCAGCTAGGGAGCAGGGACAGCAAACGACAGGAGCCACCTGCACAACAATTGCAGCCCCAGGCCCTGCTGGGGGCTTGTCCAGTGGGGATTGCATTTGTGGTGCTGTGGGGCCAGAAGCCTTGTATACCACTGTGCATAGGCCCACATTCCAGGTTTGACATATATGCTAGGGGTTGCCGATCCCTGGACTAGAGATTTCCAAAGCTCTATAGGGATGTTCAACTACCTGAAGATTCCTTAGTTAGTTAATATTACTCTCATTATACACACAGGGATACTGAGGAACAGAAAGGGTAGAGCTGGAAACAGTACTAAAGTGCCTTCACAGATTCATAGATTCCAAGATGGGAACCATTGTGGTCATATAATTAAGCTGCCTCTATAACACAGGCCAGAGAATTTTCCCAAAACAATGCCTAGAGCATACCTTTAAGAGAAGCATTTAACCTTCATTTAACAATGGTCAAAGATGGAGAATGCATCACAACCCTTACGTACATTTTATTTCTAGTCTGAATTCATCTAGCTTCAACTTTCAGCAATTCAATCATGTTATACCTTTCTCTGCTACACTGAAAAGCTCATTATCAAATATTTGTTCCACATATAAGCAGTTTTAGATTGTAATCAAGTCATCTTAATCTCCCCTTTGTTAAGCTACACAGCAATATGCTCAACTGACTGTTCGTAGCTGTAACCAGGTGGCTGCCTTATGCCCAGAAATATGAGAGCTTGGTCTGAGTCATGGATGATTTTTACATTGTGTGTAGATCAGCTGACTTTACTCAGTGAGTAAAGGGTTATAGAACAGTGTCAGTGATATTTCCAGTTTCATTGTCAGCCACCCAAAGTGTCAGCAACTTTGAAAGTTTTACATTTTATAAAATTGTCAATGGCTTGATAGTTGAGGCACTGTCCCTCAGCTGTCCCTTGAAATTTTTTTTAGCTCATGACTTGTTACCATCAACTTAAGGACAAGTCAATCAAGTTTAGAGGTCCCTTAAGAATCTCTGGAATTGGTTAAAGTATATTAGTACAAAAGTATTGCTGAGAGTATCTTTTTTTAAATAAGCTGTGCAAGGAAGTGATCTTTTCTATAGTTATGGTTTACTTAATCTTATGACTCCTTTTGCTGACGTTTGCACAGGCATTTTGTTTCATTATTATGCATTCCTCTTGTGTGGATACAAATACCTCATATCAATCATTTCTGACCTGAGGTTAGACAAAAATGTACAGCTGATCACAAATACAGAACACATGCTAGATGGGAGGAAGCGTGCAATATAAATCATTATCACTTATGAAAGTAAGATTTGAATAAATGATTATTCTGGCCTTACATTTTTATTTTGTCATTATTTTAAAGTAAAACATGTTTATTTGTTTAACATTAACTCCAATGGGAAATTTAAAAATATATTCTCTGCTTAATACATGTGACTAACTCTTACTGGTAACACTATTGTTTGTGCATCATCATAGCTTTTCTTTCTCATCCTGTCTCTTAGCAGTAAATTGTAATGATAGTGATTTTTTTAACCAGAACAGATAAACACTGTGACGCAAAAACAACTATATGATGTTGTTATTCTACAGCCAATGAAAATCTGACCTGAAATTAACAGCAATGTTGTTATATTGTAGGAAATATGAATGTAACACAACTTACTAGTAGGGTTTAAATACTTGGGGCCATATTTTGTCTGTAAATATATATAAAGTTAATAGGAGACATACACTCAAATCCCCAATTTGGTTAAATTATAACGCTGAAGGAACAGTGATCCGATTCTGAACTTACTCCCTCAGCCTTGCAGACAGAGCAGAAAATATATCAGATGATGGTAATAAGTTTCCAGTCCTTTCAAGTCTTTGTCCTCTTTAAGTCTTATGGAAACAGAAAATTTTAGAGAGGATAAAATCCCAATGAAAACATAACATGAATGAGTATTAACAAAATGTAAATCTAACTGCCCTGTGTATATGCAGGAAACTGAGATTTTAAAAACACGCATGTCCTTATGTAGTACAGTATGGGACAAGTCCTACCCCCAACGTCTGTGGCACAGAGCCCATGGGCATCAAACTGCAAGCAGCAGTTCACAGCCCATTCCAACTCCACAGCTGTGAAATGCATGTGGAATCCTGGCAGGGGGTATTCCCAGTGCCAAGCAACAGTTTCCATGACTCCCTGCCTAGCTCTGTGGAAATTAAATCAGGGAGGCTTGTGTTCATGTGAAAAGCCTTCTCAGCTACACAACAGTAGGGTGTGTCTCCATGGCCGACACAGTCCTACTGATCCCTAAAGAGGAGATATAAACCCCAAAAGCACAAACATTTGGCTATATTAACACACACTGTTTTCTTACACCCAGCTTACAAAGTGATCCAGATTGCTCTGAATCAGTGACGAGACCTCTTCATTATTTACGACTCCTTTTTCCTTTAAGTCATCTGCAGACTTTATTAATGTTTTCTTCCAGGTCACTGATAAAATTGCTAAATATAGCATAGGACCAAGAATACATAATTTCTATTTGTGTTTCAGGATGAAAGCCAGGTCTCTAATTAATGGGTGTTGGGGGAAAACACGTTTTCTCTGAATGGGTTATTCCCTAACTGCCCACTTCAGAGTCTCCCACACCTTCCTCCGGAGCATCTGGTACAGTCCACAGTAGGAGAGAGGATACTAGATTACATGGAATGTGGCTCTGATGTAGTCTGTCAAGTCCTATGTTTTTATAAAAAGGTCAAATTCAGAGGGCACATAATGTATATATGGTTATGTATGTTAAGCATGAATAATTGGGGTAAGTGGTAAAACTTGAACCATTAGGGGAGAGAAGAGCAATGATGAAACATGAACCAACAGGAAGCAATGTGGTAGGGCCATGCAACATTTTAACAGATGAAAGGAAACGTGATTAAATCTGTCGATCAATGGTTCTTGGTAGTCGTGTGGGAGAAGAGCCCAATGTGTGAGCAGATCTTCCCACCTACAGGCTCACTCACCAGATGGTGGTGGGAGCATACTCTGCTTACTGGCTCATCTACAGGCCTCAGTTTGGGCTCTCTAATGACTCTCGATGATGACTGTGCCAGCCTTAACCCAACTTCTCAAGACCGAATGGTTGTGGGTAGTGCCCTCTTGGCTGTCAGTGTGAATACTGAATTTCCTGAGAGCCTGCATAACCTAGTTGCTGTATCAGAGATTTGGTCTTCCTCTGCGCTGTAGATAGTTCTTGAGTTGGGTATAGAACACAACTTTCAGCATACCGTCTTGAGCCATGCATGCCACATGTCCAGCCAGTGAAGCCTGTAAGCATTCAGCATAATTTGCATAAACTCTAGGCCAGGCCTCTCAAGGATCTTGTTATTAGTGATATATTGGTCACAAGTGACTACAAGGATTTTTCAGTTGCAGCAAAGGAAGAAGCTGTTCACTCTCCACTCCTGCTTGGAGAATGTTAGTCAGCTTTCACAAGTGGAAAGGAAAGCACTGAGGATACAAGTCTGATAAATGGACACCTTTGTATTCAGGATTAGCAGCTTGTTGTTTTATACACATGAGGTAAGTTTGCCAAAGGGGACAGAAACTTTGCCAATTCTTGCATCAGTTTCTGTATCAAGGCTAAGTGAGTTGGTTAAAGTTGAGCCACGATAGCAGAAATGATCTAATAGGAGGCAGTACACAGTTGTAATATTACATGGCAAGGTGGTGCTCTATCTTGTACCTTCTTGCATCCTCCCACTTGTTGCTTTTCCTTTTACAATCTCACCTTCCCACCCCACTGTGGTGTAATATTCATCAGTTTATATTCCCCCTGCCTTTACTAAGGTATTATGTACACCAAGGGAGGACAAAATTGGCTCACAGCCAGGTGGCAGCAATTTTATTTTTGGTCGCAAGAGGGCACTCCTCCATCACATTTATGCAGTGGAAACAGGTGACAGGCTACTAAAACTGGTCACCACGGCAACCAGAAACATACATTTGTCGAGGCCTGATGTACACCACCTTTTATGTCACGTATGAATCTAGTTCAGAGTCTCCAAAAGAAAAGAAGTAGATGCAGTCTCCCCAAAGGTAAGGATTAAAATTTTATAATCAGTTAGTGCTAGCAGGCAGCTTGGCTCCTAATTTTTTCTTCACAAATAAGCTCTGTTTGGATGTGGGAACCACACTGCCATGAGCATGACTTGTCCTGACATACATCCTCATTTTTTGGTGAAAGAACAGGCCCAATTAGGTGTCTTCTATAAATTAACATTGTACTTTTTCATCTATTGATCAAATAGTCTACTCTCAGCCCTGGTCCTCCTCTTATTTAATTTACTAAGATTTATACAGATCTTACTGTTACAGTGAAAAAGATCATACCAACACAAAGAGGCCAACAAAGTAGCCTGGCTGTTACTATTTTTATTATAAGAGTATGTGATGGAAGAGAAGCTATAGAAAAACTGATCAGTTAACAAGGACCCTCAGGTTAAAAGGTAAGAAATATGAGAGTTACATAACTGAATAACTACAAGTATTATTAACAAAACTTAAATTTCATTGTTAACAGAGCCTAGGTTTCCAAAACTGATCTTACTCTAATTATGCTCCAAGGTGCATTTAATATTACCCGCCTCTTTGCACTACAGGATATGCCAGTACCCATAGGGAAGGCAACTTTAAGTCCTATGGTAAAGAAAACATACAGCAAAAATGAACTGCAAACACTGCAATCAAAACGCACACAAAACAAAAATTACTACATGAGTCCAAAGCACTCTGATCACTAAGATTTTCTATTTCCTGCAAGAAAAGTTGAACCTAAAATATTCCAGGCCACTTACTAAATAGTAAGGTCTTTTTGTTCTGTGTTTGTACAGCACCTAACACATATCCTGTGCCATGACTAAGACTCTTAGCTGCTATGATAATATAAACAATCAATCAATAATACCATCACCACAAAGTCCACTGCTGAAACGGCACTAGATACATAAGAGATTGCTTCTACTCCCTTGCTAGACTGAAGCTCTATTGTAAAATTACAGTTCTTCTGATGCATCATAATGCATAAGAAAGGTTACCTACACCTCTGCTATAATAAATTAAGCAGGTGTCTCAGTCACGACCCAATTGCTACCCAGCAACAGACCCTTGTGTGATTGTTCCCTTATAGCTCATCATCTGAACTAAATACTTCAACATCATGCATATCTCTAAATTTAAGATGAAAATGTCATTTCTGATTTTGGATTAGTAAGCTCCCTGGGTAAAATAACCCCAAGCACTTAGATGCAACTGTGTAAAATATGCCACTCCTACATGTCACTCCTACACCATGGATCCTAAATAATTGCTTTACTAGCACCTCCAAAGTGTTCCCTGTTCATCTGAACAAGCTAAAGGAGTTGCTGTTCATATCTTCATACTCTGGTCCTATTTTATAGCATGAGAGTATTAAGGATGTTTGAACCAAAATTCAGCGTCTTATTTCTGATCTGCAGAACTTCAAAGCCTGGAAGATAACATTCTGATTTCCTCCCCATAATTTTTCTCAAAGCAGATATAGTCACATTTCAGGATAACAATTTATCTTTCACCTTGATCTTTCTGAGTTCATTGTAGAACTAATTTTAAAATGGGACTTGACTTTATACTCTGAATAAATAAAATGCTCAGTAACGTAATAGGAGTGCACCGAGTGCCTTTCAAATCATTGTGCAAAGCTCATTGATTCAGTAGTTCTTCAAAGTAAGGGTACGTCTACATTGATACAGCAATTTCGCTGCCATCAGTTTGCCCTTCTGGGAGAAGCTCACCATGAGTATGAACTCGCCGTGCTGCTCCCAGAAAGGGGGTCAGGGGGCGTAGGGGAAAGCCAACTGCAAGCGATTTGCAGTCAGCTTTTCCCTAATATGTAGTGGCGGCTTTAAATGTTGCTGCTAGTTACATGAGGAATTTTATATTCCTCGTGTAACTGGTAGTCAACTGCCACCGAATTTGCCCTCAGTATAGACTAGGGCTAAGGCACATCTCTGACAGCCACCTGGAGGGTATGTGTAACTACATGCTACAGTGAAAAGCTGGCTCTGTCGACACCGCGATGTGTAGCCACATGTGTCAGTGAAAGGCCCTGGCAGCAGGGAATCTCCTTCCTTTTCCTTCTGTTGGAGTCTTTAGTGTGGCAGGGAAAGGGTCCAGCAACAGGGAGCCGCTGAAGCTTTTCCCCAGCTCCCCCCCTTATCAGAACCTTCATATATGCAGTCTATTATATATAAATCAGTCCAGTCCTGCAAGATGGAGAGCATCCTCTTGAGAGCTCTCAAATACCATTCACTTTGATGGCAATTAAGGGCAATCAAACTCTCTTCAGGATCTGGCTCAGGTGGGCCTTTTATCCAAGGTTCTCAGAGCACATTAAACCCCAAAGCCTGCTTCCTCAGCAGGCAAACAGTAAAACAACTAACTTGTGTCCAGCATTTGGTCTTTCTCCCCACAATCTGATCTATTTATAAATGAGTACTGAAATCCAAAGTTGGTCTGTCAAGTCTCAGTGGAAGCTTATAGCAAAGTTACACCTAGGGCTTTTTCTCTACACTAGCAAATTTCCTACTTCTGCTCTCACCAGTGAAGTTACCCTGATCAAAGCAATAGTGGGAGTATCAATGAATATCAGCTGCTGGCATAAAAACCAGAGTAAGTGTAGGTGGTTAAAATGCTGTTCATTACGCTAGCATTTCCTACCACTGCTTCCATTGTGGGGGCCACACAGGTGATAGCAACAGCAGGAAATGTTAAAGAAAATGCTATAGTATCATTCATATATGCAAGACAGCCCTAGTCACTGGCCTTTTAACCACCATGTTATGTAGATCCACTTTGAGCTGGATTGGGTGAAACATCACCAGTCTAGTATACCCTAGTGTGTCACTGGTGGAAAACTGTAAGGAAAATTTAGACATGCTGTTCCTCAGTCTTCATATCTAAAAGAGTCTGATCAGCAAAATCAGTAGAGTTGGAACACCTGTCATACTGATATTTCTCTTCTTAATTTTGGTTCTCCCTTCCTTTCCAGCTCAAGGACTGTGATACTTTTCGTGGGAGAAATGATGGACAGTTTTTAATCATATTAAACTACCCTGTGCAAAAAATTACTTTTTCCTCAGAGTCCTTCTGTTTTTCAATGATATTTACTTGTTCCTCCAAGTTTGTCATTTGTGTGGTTAAAGGCTCCAATTTGTTTTCCACAATGTCCTCAACTTCTACACATTGCCTATTCCCCAAATGACTGAATCCAATAAAAGTTTCCTTTAATAGTGTCTTCCTGACTCACAGGTGTGGGGGAAGCTGACCTGGCTGCAGCATCAGGAGTTTGACGCACTTTGGGAGGCTGTGGTTTGATGGGCTTCAGCGTGGCCTCCTTTGTTTTGGCCTAGGTTGCTGAAAATTCTTTAAAAAACTCCCAAGGCATTACACTAGAGCACCAAGTCAATCTGCAACTTGATTTTGGTTTTAGGTAGGTAGATAGCAATATTCAGCATCAGTCCAGTACTTCACACAAACACAGCCATCCAGGCTCCTGTCTAGATCCACCTCCACCCACCACTCCCAATTTTCAGTATGTCACATTCCAAAGCTAAAAATGTCAACGCAACATAAGGTCATGTTGTTGCACAGTGTGCTCTGCTCCTTCCAAGAGCTACTGTGTCTTCAAAAATACTTCACCTATAAAAGCAAGAGTTGTTTACAGTGAATTTCTGTCTGAGTGGGAGTATTTTCCTAAAGAATGTTATAACAAGTACAAAGTGTATGACTCTCTCTTACATTTGGTAAAATTCACACCTAGTCTACTTCTATTATTTATAGTTCAATGTCACTCAATCTCCCTTACACTGATTTTTTTTTTAAATTGAGAATTAATTTGTATACTTCCCCTAAATACCTATACCACATTACTTTACATTAATTTTGGCTACCTCATCCCTAGAAAGACTGAAGTCATTTGCTTAATATTGTTTCTGCACTGCTACTGAGAAATATAATTCATTGGCATTACTCAATTTTTATGTTTTTTTTTTTCCTTTCACCTAAGACTTAAATGAAATAGCTGGGTATAAAACTCAGGTGTTTCATGATTGTAACTAGATTAAACTGCTGACTTTTTGTGCAGCATTACACAAAGGCTGCTCTTTTTTTTTTCCCCTTCCAAAGAACACTACAAAGATGGAAATGATGTTGTCAACATTCTATTATCTTGAAACAGTGGCAAGTCAGAAAAGTAAACAGCGTCACTGCATCCAACATTCTTTGCATGCAAATAACTTATATGGGCATATCCTAAAACAACTGCCACATCGTATTTTAAAAAGGTTATATGACCAGTCTATATATACTGAACATTCATCAGCATCTTTTACATGCTTCTGGGAAACATAATTTGGAGGGGGAAAAAGTATTTTTTTAACCTACAAAGCAATGTAGATCAAAGCAGAGTAATGTTGCTTTTGCCCTTTAATTTAAGCAATCTCTTTAAAAAGGACTGTTTTAACAAGGGGCAAACAGACACACTACAATTCCATCTTTGTTTTTTAACACATGCTGTACCTTAGACATCATCCAGAAAAAGACAATACAATCTCTTAATCTTCCTGCCCTATGTGGTTATCAATGCCCATTTAGTGACACTACTAAAAATACCAAAAACAAGAATTGCCATACAGTGACAAATTAAAACAAAACCAAACAGAACTGCATATTTTTATAGAAATGTATGCTATCTCCACCAAGAAAATGAAGTTCCTGTAGAATAAATCACACTCTGACAGCAAAACTATTATCCTGATATATAACCTGCTAATATCAAGATTTTATACAAGATAGTTCAGCAGCACCGAGGGGCGATTTGGAAATTTCACCATATGAGAGGGTGTTGATTTATTTCCATTAAGGAAGAACTGTGCTTTGCATTCAAGTACTAGCAGAATCTTAATTGTGTTGAACAACTGGTTTCCAAAGTGATGGGCAAAAGATTTGATAATGAATACAAGAAATCATAACTAAGTTGAAATGTCAATGTCACTTTGATTTCATTTTTCATTACAGCACTTTGTCTTTATCTTCAAATTCTTCAGACAGCCTAGTTATCCGTTCCTTCAGAAACTAGCTCTGATATGAAAAAGAGTTCAGCAGTACCTTCTGATAACAGACACTATCAACAAGAATCCCTATTTCTAGCAGATGTTTTAGCTTTGAAAGCCAATTGAAATGTTTATGAACCATTGTTCCCTTCCTTTCAGAAGCAAGAGCAAGACTGAAATTCAGCAGTGCTGTCCCAGTCAGGATCATGGTACCCTATTCAATTCAGGGTGACAGAAACAAGGAAGCTGCATAGTAAGGGAATATTACAGAAACTGTAGAAATCCTATGAAAAAGGAGAAAAGACTGAGAAAGATGACTAGACTTTAGTAATATTCTTGCTAATAGACTCTCATGTTTATATCTTATCATTTAGCATGGACGCCCTACTGCCAACAGGAGGGCATTTGGGAGTCTGTGCCATATATTACATTAAGTCAGCAGCCCAAAATAACATTTCTGTCACAGGGGAGACCCTAGCGTATCATGGGAGATGTAGCTCAGCCCAAGAGTTAGCCCATTAGAGAGAAAAGGAGCATGGAAACATTCACATTAACATTCCCATGAGGTACAGCAGCACATTGAGCAGATGCAGCTGAATGCTGAACTGCCTTGAAATACAACATTTAGGTTCAGTTTAACAAACCAAAAACTTTGATTTGGATCAAAGTGACTGAAAATGAAATATATTATTTTGATTTTTACACAGAAAACTGAAAAAATAACAAAAAATGGAAATTTGATACAGAAAAGTTTGATTTTGTGAAAACTGCATTTTCCATCAATAAATTGTTTTGACAGAAAATTCTTTACCGTCTCTACAGCTAACGTCCATCCTTAATACTCTGAAAACAGTTCATGCCAGAGCGCATATATTCAGAATTCCCACACTGGAGGTGTTATAAGATTTAAACCCTGATCCTACAATCACTATTCACATACTTTAAACCAGGGTTCTCAGACTTTAATCATCACACGGGCCACATGAGGACTAGTACATTAGTCCAAGGGCCGCGCCACTGAAACCTTTTCATACAATGATATTGCAAATATTGGTAATGATAGTGTCATTGCAGGCTGTAGGAAATAGCTTTGGGTGCCACATGCAGCCTGCAGGCCGTGTGTTTGAGACCCCTTCTTTGAACACAGAAGTAATCCCACTCAGAGGAGTACAGTAACTGCTAATCCCTCTAAATGAGTACATGCATATATGTCAAGGTTTCAGTGTTCAAAAATCTAATTCATTACATGCTGCTACTAAGAAGCTGACCCTAAAATACAAGCAAAACTGTCACTGATGTCCAGCTGCATTTGGCCTACATTAAAAATGTCAGGCTTTGGACTCAGATCCCAAGTAACAATGCACATAACCTATTATATGGGCTTCAATCTTTTTTCAATCACAAAGCAAACATCAGGAGTAACTCCACTGATGTTAACAGGACTACAATGATCTAAAACCAGTGGAAGTGAGAGAAAAATTTGGGACTATGTCTTAGATCCTCAAAGCTATTTGAAATGATAACACAGGGGGTCAGGCACCTCAATGCACCTCACCTTTGAGGATCTTGGCCTATATAGCTTATATAAGTACATGTAACTTAAAATTTCTTTAGTAAACCTGTACAGTATATGTTAGAACTGTAACAATAATGAATAAGCCTGTCTTTTAGAGAATGATAATTTATTTACTTTAGTATGAATCATCATACCACAAACAGTTTTGAAAGCATGTTTATGGCAAGGCGCTTTAAAATCTCAGAAAGTCAGACTCTGAAAAGACCTATCAGACTAGGTCATAAGTGTGGAGCGCTATACAGACAACTTTGCAGAACCCTAAATAATTTGCATATACATTTACAGTGACTTACACTCATTTTATGCCAGCTTGTTTTCCCCCACTGATTCATTTTAATACTAAATTGATAATACAGTGCTACAAATACATAACTATTCTTACGCTAGCTCAATACTGTCCAATTCTAAATGACATAACTGATGTTTGACCCAATTGACCCAATTTCACAGCGTAACAGACAGAGCCACAACTACAGTGGGACCAACGGGGCGGCGCAGAGTAGCTCTATTAAGGGGTGGTTTTTGCAGTGCCGGCTCTAAGCGCTGCTAATGGCAAGGGGTGTGCTCTGATTGGAATGTGGCCCAGGCGGCAAAACACCATGTTATGGCTCTGATAACAGATCCGGAGAGTGAACAATACTAAAGTAGGAAATGGGTTTAGAAGTACCAGATTCGGGGCAGAAGCATCAGCCCCAAGATGCCGCTGGGGGTGTGCCTACAGTGCAATGTAAGCCTGGGCTCAGATTTAGGTTTGAACCCAAACATGCCTTCCATCTACACACAAATCTCTGGGATTCTAGTTCAGCCATAGCATTCTAGACCCCTGTGGAGGTGGAAGGTTCAAGCCCTAGTTGTTCCAGGGCCCAGAGCTTGGGCAGTGTGGACATAAAGCCCTCAACTCAGGACCTGGGAGTCTGCCTAAAGTATCCCACAAGCCCATAGATGAAATTCCTTTGTTCTCTCTCTCCCAAAAATCTCCAGTTGACTCCAGGGAAACAGAAGCACCTTGGAGTACTACTCAGTGAACCAATGTTTAACCCTTCTGAACACTGAGCCCAAACTTACCATCAGAGACCCTTCCCTGCTGGCAACAGACACTGAAAAGAAGTCTTTCACAAAGTGTGCTGCTTCCAGGTCACAGGAGCACAGCCAGATTTTGTTAAATCTTTTGTGTGAGGCCATCAAAAGAGTGAATCAGTAAGGGTACCAGAAACAACCACACACACCAATAAATAGTGAAGATACTGGCAGCACTGCAGACTCCATGATAAACTTATGGGTGAAGTTCTGGACTGGGCCAACAGGTAATGTAAGGTAAATGTAATGTAAATCCATAATGTCAGAGAATAACCATCCTTGACTTCTGTTGCTTGCTAGGGTGCATCCAGATCCAGCTGTGGTAGGTGCATGTTCTGGCAGGGTATACCAATTCAGCGACATCTTGCTGTCTTTGGTTCATTCAGGGGAAATGACACCCCCTCTCCCGGCTTCACAAAGATTGTGAAGAGCACACGAAGCCCCACAGAACAGACTGCACTGATGACCATCGCACCCAAATGGGTCTGTAGACATCTCCAATAGGCTATCTCCTGAAAGCACATTCAACAACTATTCAACAACTGCTGAGAGTGTAATTAAACCATTGTTTGCCAGGACCTCTGAAATGAGGATATAGTTTCATAAGCCAAGGCAAAAAAGAATCCCCTGGAATAATGATGGGGACAGTAACTCTCTTTATAACAATGTCATTTGGTGAGAACAGTGTCCCAGCCTGTCCACGAATAGGATTCTCAATCAGTGAAAAGCCCTGGCATTGTGAACTTTTCCAATGCAACGCAACATGACATTCAGAAATCAACCTCTTTGGTCCATGAGGGCCTTTATAAAAGTGAGTTTGCCATTTATGTATTCATAAGCCCTGCAAATAGTGTAGTAGCTAGCACCTCTACTTAATATGCAGACAGTCCTAGGTTCAAGCCCCAGGGGGCTGGACTCGATGATCTCATGAGGTCCCTTCCAACCTTATGATTCTATTCTATGCTACCTGAGAAGGGCAAACTGTGAACACAGGTATTTCATCAATGGTCTTAGAGCAATTAAGAAACCCCATCCTCTAAAAGGCAGTAATTACTTGAGAAATATCTTTTATGTCCACTGCCTTTGGGTATACCACACAACTGATTGCCTCAGAAACTTCAACCACCATTTTATCCACAGTAGATTTTCCAATATCACACTAGTACACAATGGACTGGGGTAGCCACCTTCCAGATAGCTACGACAACTCCCTTTAGAACCAGCAAGTGTGCCTTTATATATGCCTCTTTAGAATGGAGGGCAGGGCATGCTGCTCACAGAGCTCCAGAAATTTAGCCCTCTTCATGCAAAAGTTCTGGACCTACTGATGGTCATCCCAGGTCCATGACAATGTTATCCTACCAATTTGTGCTTGTGGTCCTGTTCCAGAAGACTCAGTCTAAATTCAAGGTATCAGTGGCTAAACCAAATGAGTACCATCAGCCAGTACAAGTCTGCCATGCCAGAGTACTTTTCCTCCTCCATCATAAGCTCTATCAGGGGCCTTTACAAGGTCAGAAACTGCCACAGAAGTGTCCACTAGCATCTCATGTAAGCCCTTTCCATTTCCTGACACAGGAGTGAAAGTGCAAACTAGAAGAAATGCTCAAAATAGGGACTCCTTCATGTTACTCAGTCTGGTAGCTGGAGTACACAGACCAAAATGATGGCTCAGCAGAACAGGTTGGGGAGCTGTTCAAACTTCCTGCAACACGCAAGGTGGACAGCCAAGTTTTCCCAGAGCACGCCACAGTCAGGAGGGTCCTGAGGAGTCTGCATTGGAACCTAATGTACCAGCGTAACCTAGCCCAGTATTTGGCCTTCTGTTGGGAAATTCAGCCTGAATTTTCCCTTGGTTTATATTAATCCCGTTACACTGACTTATGCTACACTGGTGCTTGTCTTCTATTTTCAAACCCTTATCTCTTCCAAACTAAAGGTATGTGAGGAATTCATTTTTAGTATGTTAACCAAACTGAAAAGCCAACCAAAATTTTGTTTCAGATTAACCTGAAACCACAATTTTTTGTTTTTTCTTGCTGAACTGAAAAAAAAAAGTGTATGTTAGAGCATTAAAAATAAAAGTGAAATTAGTTTGGGGGCAGGTGGGGTTTTTTTTTATTTTGTTTTGTTTTTTGTTTTTTTTTTTACTTCTTTTATGGGGTTTCAGTTAAATCTAGCTAAATTTAGTAACATGTCCTTTGAAATGAAAAGTTAAAATTTTAACTTCGAAAATATCAAAGCAATACATTTGGGAATCAAGATTATTTGTCAAATTCAGAGCAAATTCACACAATTTTGGTCAATCCACAACTGTCTTTATCTGTGATTAAATTATTCCCCTAAATAATTTCACCCATCCCTAATCCAAATTATGTGCAGCTTCATAACTGCTAAGCACAAGAAAGCTTTTTCCAGTAGTGATTCAAGTTTAGAAGTCTAAGCCTAGAGCTTCATCATGGCTGGTAAAATTTTTCGAATTGAAAAAGAGAAGCAGCACCTTTATTCTAATCAATCAGACTAGTTAACTGAACTTCCAGGTGCTTGTCTGCCAGCTAACCTCTGACTTCTGAAAAAGAAAAGAAACAAACATAAAGGTGAACCTTACACGCCTGAGACAGAGCAGGCTGCTGAACTGTTCACCAGTGCTGGCAAAGATCTTTTGACAGGAAGCCTTCAGTTGCGGCAGCAGTGCAACATGCTGCCAACAGGCATCAACACTGGGCCCACTGGGAAAAAGCAGGAAATGAAGGGGCAGGGAGTACAGTATGCCAGTGGTTCTCAACCTTTAGTGGGTTGCGATACACTTGATGACATACGGCAACCCTATGGGAGATGTCAGCCCCACTACCCGCCAAGCCAAATGCAGCCATCTCCCTGGCTCTTTGCGACACACCACTGTTCTGGTGACACAGTAAGGCCATCCAACTAGGATGGATAATGGGGAATAAAAACATTACATTTACATTTTTGGTTTTAATGGGGAGCAATGGGTATTTGGGGGAAGTTATTCATGTTCTTAAGGAAACAAGCATAAGGGAGCAAACCAAATTTAGCCCTAGTGTAAGTGACCACAACTCCATGTGAAGACTGTCCACTTAAACTACAACTGAATTTGACACTAAGTATTCGGTTTTGATTGGCCTAGTCAATGCTGTCATTTATGCAACTTCAGCCTGATAAAATAAATATTGCAAGTCTTTTTGCACATATCAATTGCAAACAAATTAATGTATATAAATGATTCAAAAATTATGGTCATGATTTACTGGTACATTCAAGGACATCTCAGTGCAAATCTGAGGAAAGCATGCAAAGAGGGTTTTAAGCCACTGTTCCCTATCCATTCAGCCCAATCCTATGGCACCCATCTGGTCTCTGGCATAAACTGAGCAGCTTGAAGTCTGCTTGAATTCACATATGCTGCAAAAGACTCCCAAAGTGACTGTAGCAACCTTTGGGGTCAGCCAAAAGTAAGGGAACCATAGTTATGCCCCTATCTTGCAGCTACACCCCCTAAATTGGTAGTCAGTAGAAGTGTTTGGTGTCAGAGCTTTTACAGATGTTCTATGCCACCCACAGGACTCCTTTATGTGGCCAGATCTACCATGTTTATAGCTGTTTTGCACAGGTGGAGCAGTATAATCAGATAAGTGGGGCTCATATGCATAAAGCAAATTATCATAAAAATTGCAGATGCTGAGTGGTTACTAGATGTAGCATGAAATTCTGAGATCAGCTAAAGAAACTTGTGCTTCCTACTTAACAGGAGCTCATTAGAGTCATCCAAACCACACTCTGTGGGTCCTTTGAACTCTAGTGGTTTGTGCAACTTATAGTCATGTGTGTCAGAGTCTTCCCTTCCCCGTTATACTTGATTTCTCTTAGAACAGTTTTCAGAGGGGGCTATTCTTTTGAATAACACATTAATAACATGCAGCTATAGGCACATAGCAGAATGCAAATCTTATATTTTGTTTTGCTAACATTAAATGAAGAAAGCATATTTTTGGAATCAAACACGCTGAGGAATACCAGACATGCTTAACACTAGAAGCCACATCATGTTACATGATGGAGTTCTCCTAGCCACTGTAAAGCTGGGATAACTCTACTGAAATAAAACCAAGGTAAGTGAGAAGAGAGGGACTCTTCTCCATAGTCTTCACATACCTGTTACAATCACACAGCTGCTCTGATGTCGCTTACTATTTCCTGTGAAGTACAAACTGCATACCACTTCCCCTATAGAAAAAAATAGTCTAACTTGTTCTTAATTGACAATGGAAACATTGTCATATTTTCCACTGGCCAAGCTTAAAACCATTACAGAACTAACCTTCATTAATTTTTCCACAACATTTTGCAGAAATGTCAGGAAGCAGCTGCACTAAAAATGATGAACTGTCCTTATCATCAGTGTTTCATTCGGTAACTTTACATTAGGCACTTCTTTTAAAAGGCTAATTCCATTTCTCTTTATTGTCCTTTCATTTAAGATGTAGATATACAAGTCTGTCTTCAGCAACAAACAACTGTGTGTTTAGCGGCATGCCCATGTTTTATGAATGGCAGAAGAATTTGTAGTTTGGAGGTGCATACCTCTAAGAAAAAATTTCTTCCTGCAGATTGCTCAGCTGTCTTTCTTGGATACAACTCAATGAAGCTCACCTCTTGAAGTCAAATTACATTTACCAGCCAAGCAGCTGAAATCAATCACACACACAAAATCTACTGAAGAACATGGTGCTTTTTCTCTCTTTCCCCCTCCCATTTTTATTCCCTTTGCCACCTCCTCTTTGAGCTATACCACATGTTCCAACCTATCAAACAATGCATTGTACATTTCTGGCAAAACCAGCTGGAACTGAGCTCTGCATAACTCCAAGCATGCAACCACTAAGAATCTATACAGTGTCAGTACAAAACTGGGTACATCTGTCTAGAAATAGCTGCTAACATGGATGTCAGATTCCTGGCCTATCCAACACTTACAGTCTCTTAAGTAGTAGGCAAAGCATCAACGGGTCAGGGAAAGAAGCACCACAACACGGATTTCTATAGTGTATTGGTTTTGATCTGCTTTTAAAAGGGAATTTCTGCAAACTTTCTGACAAGCATAGCATGACAGAAAGCAGGGTTCAAAGGATTATTAGACCACAGCAGAAAAAGTACGAGGTATTACTAGATGCAAAACTCTTTAAGTTTTAATCCTGGTGAAAGACTTTGTAATGTTTGCCATATTATTGTATCATGACATACTGCAGCGTTCCTACGTAAATATCACTGGAGAATTTAAAACCGTCACAGTGTATCCCACGTGTGCCTTGAAGCCATGGAACTCTGAACATGTAACCCCAGGATATTTTCATAGGAGTTATATATGTTTCTAGCATATATAACACTAATTGTGTATATATGAACATGTACATATGTGTAGTAAGAGTTTTGTCAAGTTAATATCACCAGGCATGTCTATAGTTTTCATAACTTTTGTTAAGCCTGCCAGGAACAAAAATCAAAAACATTTTTTTCCAAAAATAATAACTGGAAATAAGAGAACATTAGCTACCATCAGAGACAGCAATTTATCTGGATAATGTAAATGAAGAATAGCTCATACTGCCTAACACAAAATGGGTTGGTTGGTTGGTTTCACTTAATCTCTTTCCAAATTAGTTAACAGAGACAGCTCTATTCAAAAAGAGACAGACACTCTACTGTATGGGTGAGTAATTAGGTTTCATTATTCACTCTATAGGTGTTTTCACTGACTTCAACATGTGCAAAGTCACCAGAATGTGACCGGGAACTTTTAAGATAGGACAAATAATTAGTTAATTAGTAGAATGGAGGCTACAAAAAGAAAAACAAAAAACTATCAACAAAATTTACATTTGCTTACATAGCAGTATTTGCAATTCTGTTTTCTACTCCATGTGTATGAAATACTGCCTCAAAAATCCAATTTTCTAAAGCACTCAATTTCACAATATAGTATGAATCTCTTTTTCAGAATATCCTTATTTGTCTTCAGTCTAGTTTGAAGGCAGTAGCAGTGGCAAAGGATTTCAGGGACTGCATTCATCCAATCTACAGAATACAGCCATGTATCACACAGCTGTCCACTACTGCACAATGAAAGTAGAAAATACATACATTATATATGGTTAGAGATGAAGCTTACTCACTAGGTTTCATTAAAGAAGTCTGGACATTTTTATAATATGAAACATAATAAGTATACAAAGAAAAATTACCATATAAATGCAGTCATGTATCTTGTTGCAATTACAACACTAATATTCCTTCATATAATCATAAAGAAACAGCTTCACATACATTAAAAGTATGAAAGGTATATATATTTTCTTTCAGATCTTTCAGTTAACTTAGTTCCTGTGCAGACTGCTGTATTGAGAATGGTATCCTCTCTTTATTCACAGAGCAGGTGTAGCACAAGATGTGACAGAGCAAACTTCCCCATGCTGTCCCACCAGTATGCCTCAAACAACCCCAGTGGAGTGTGAAAGTAGTTCGGTCTCCATGTCTATTCAGTATTTGGCCTCACTTTTGAAGTTGACAGCTTGTTCAATGGTGGAGAAAATGAACAGTTCAACCACAGTAGGAAAGGGAAGGGCCAGATTAACTTTTTGTGGGCCCAGCACCAAACATACTTGTGTTCACCTAGTGGCACTATAATGAGGGCTTGGGAGGAAGAGGTAGAGTGGGGGAAAGACTTCTGGGGAGAGGGCACAGCCCAGGTTCTGGCGTGGGCCCCATCTAAGCGTGGCACCTTGCAAACCTGCTATAGGGAAAGTGTTAGTCATTTAATTCCACAAGAACTCTCATTCACCAGACATCTCTCGCATTTACCTTCAGTCACAATGACCAACTCTTCTCTCCTCCTGATGTTTCAGAGAGTGCAATTCCCACATTCTAGTTATTCAGGAGACCAGAAAGTAGAGCCATTGCTCCACTAACTTTTTCATTTGTTTTTTTGGGAGAGGAAGAAACCTGTATCTCTCCATCTTACAGTAGTAATTGGACTCGAAAGCAATTGCCTGCTGCCACTTCTTACACCACAAGGTCCAATTCACTCAACTCAGGCTCGTGCCCATGTTCGGAGAATGAATCCCAGACCTACTGCAAACTGTTAACCCCATACCTAGCACAACTGGTAATGGGTAGCCTTGTCCAGGACCAACACCCAGAGAAGAAATGCCTTGATCCCTCAGGAGCTTCCGGGATCTGATTCTCTACTGCTTTGCTCCTTGAACACAGCGAGCTGTATCTCGGCAGAATATGCGTAAAATGCTTCAGGAACAGTATAGCAGCACTGGACACCCACATTGCATTCACTTGGGACAGATGTAAATGACCACAAGTGTCGGGGATCAGAGCACCTGACCCAGCATCCTTGTAAAAACTCTCAGACAGAAGAGAGCATTTGGGTCCTCCACACCATGCAGCACCAGAGCCTGAGCACTGAACGTCACACTGACATTTCAATTTCTCCTGTAGCAGATTGCTATCACCTTCCGCGGGGTACCTGAGGCTGTACACTACCTTGCCATGCCCAAGTCAGCACTAAAGACTATAATATCTTATAGTGGGCTAGAAAGGACTCAGATAGTTAATGCAGTGACTCTCCTTCTTTCCAGACTAGCGTACCCCTTTCAGGAGTTAGATTTGTTCTGCGTACCCTCAAGTTTCACTTTATTTTAAAACAATTTGCTTACAAAACTAAACATAAAAATACAAAAGTGTCATAATATACTGTCACTGAAATATTGCTTATTTTCTCATTTTTACTTTTGTAATTGTGATTATAAAATAAATCAAGTAAAATATAAATATTATATATATTATAATATATATTATAAATATATATATATATTTACATTTAAGAGTATAGTATATAGAGCAGTATAAACAAGTCACTGTATGAAATTTTAGTTTGTACTTACTTCACTGATGATTTTTATGTAGTCTGTTGCAAGACTAGACAAATATCTAGACGAATTAATGTACCCCCGGAAGACTGATGCACACCCCAAGGGTACACAGGCTCCTAGTTGAAAACCACGGTGCTAATGGAAACCACTTTATAGCTCACACAACTTATTTACTACCCTATAGTTCTGAAGTGTTTGCTTTATTATCATTAGTGACAGAGCAAACTTCCCCACACTGCCCAGTCCATATGCCTCACACCCAATTTGCAGTGCGCGAGGGAAGTTTGTTAACACAAGCATTAATTACACATATCAGAGTATCAATCACATAGCCTCAAATACCTTAACCGAACACCTCCACTGCAAAATATGCCATTACCAACCAAATCATTATCAGAGAGAATCTTCAATACGAGAGAGCTCCAGAAATACGGGCCCCAATTCGCAGAAGTGCCATAAAGTCATTGGAAAGATTTACATCACAACCTGTTTCAAGGAGCTGTCACTGCACTCCTGCATGCTGAAGTGCAACCCTCACCCCAAACCACCAGTAGTTCCATTTCCCAGTCACTTTCTGCCCTGTTGATGCCCCCTCTCTGTGTTACTGCAGTGAAATCAGAATGCAGTCAGGATTCTGGGCTTCAGAAAGGACATCCATTTATTACGCTTTTATTTTTATTGCGAGAACTTTTCCCAGCTGCTACTGCTCTCCACTTTTGGAACACTGTGTGAGGACAACAGAACAGGTAAATATAGTTTGGGTTCTTTTTTCTAAATTAATTCCACAGGCTCTCTTGATGAAAGGATATGTTGTCCCCTCCCCATATCCAGCCAGTTCTGTCTACATCCCTCTTCTTCAGTGCTGATCCCAGGCTGTGCATAAAGGCTTACTGGTTTGAGGTGGAGTGAAGGAAGAAGGAAATGGTGCAATACACAAAGCTGATCTCATCTTCTGTTTAGAAACGGAGAGATCTACATCTAACATGACCTGGCCCAAATCTCAAAGAAGTTTTGGGAACTGTTCAAGGAATAATTAAAGGTTCAGATACCTCATCCTCATTTAAACTCTCCTACTAATGTACAGAATAAGATACAATATTATCATAGGTCCAGGTCTATTTATAGTGTTGACAACTATAGCGATTCTATGTCACAGTATTTGGTATATTTCTTAAAGCTGCATCTTCTGGAGTCATGTTACTGTATGAGAATCTCAGCTTTCATAAAGTATTTTTCTTGCCCTCATAAATTACAGAGAAGAATGCTGAAAATTTGACTGATCTGTACCCTACAAACTCAAAAACCAAAAGGCACATAAAAAAAGCTCAACATTTATTATTGTAAAATCTCATTATTGTAAAGCTGATGTCATGATTTTTTTGGAAGGAGGGGAACTGACTCAGACTTCAATGCTTGGGAATGGCAATACCGATAGGAACATAAAAACTATTTTCTCATAGTCTCAGGCTATGATAGCAATGAAATCTTTTAAATGTATTTCATAAAGGATATAACTTTTTAGACAGAATAAATACAAAATCTGTTGAACCACTGACTACCCTGCCAGATGGAAACTCCAGAACAGGTAGGAATCACTCTGTACAGGACACTAAACAACAGTTTCTTTGCCATGGACAATGTCATAAACAGTGCACCTTGAATACCCAGTGAATCAAAGGGATATCATCAATTTATAATCTAGCCAATTTCAAAAAATGAGTTATAAGTAATATCAGGTCCTGAGTTCCCCTGCCGTTTTTTGTGGTTTTACAATCACATAGTCCTATTTGTTAAAAAAAAAAAATGTTCTCCCTCAATGCTATGTGAAAGAACCACATGCCCAGGGGAAAATAGCTGACTGACTATATAGGCAAAACAATGAAAATGCTGCCAAATTCACTACTAAGTAAACTAACTCAGAAGATAGAGCATGTATTTTTTTTCTTTAACTTCTTTCAGTTCCAGCAATAGTTGGTGTTACTTATAACAAAAGTTACATGAAACATTTAGACGGGACACAGTGTAATTTTTAAGTGTTGTGAATGAAATCAGAGTTCATCCTCTCTTATTTTCTCCTACCTGGTTGCTGATGTCAAAGGTGCAAGTGAATAATGGTTCCAATCAAGGCAATTTGGTTCACTACTCCAGTAAATATGGCTCTTTATGATAGTCTTCACCTATTTAGAAAACAAATTTGGAAAAAAAAAAAAACCTTTAAAATCTATGGCAAAGTCAGCCTTTTTTTTTTTTTTATTTGATGGCATAATGGCATTGTCATGTTGGATATGTAAATAAATGCAACAACCACAATGAGTCAATCACTACCACTGTTTACTATGTATATGGTTTTTTTCCTATGAGCAATATAGTAGAAGCAATTAATATCGCTACTGGGTTTCCAAACTGCACTAGATTACAACAAACATGGAAAGTTTCCTCAGTCCTGAAGACACTTGATATATGGGACCAACAGGCACCTGGAGATGCATTTTCATACAAAGACACCCAAATTGAAGCTGGAAAATCTACACAAGCAAGCAGAACGTACATATGCAGAAAACATACAAATGTGTCTAAATTTAAAACTGTAAATTGGGTGTCCCTAGTTTTGAAAATCTGGTGCCCAAAATCAGAATAAAATAAACCTATTTTAAAATGATTTAAAAACCCTATTTGGCTGTTGTTGAAATGCAAGTTCTCATTTCTGCTGCTTTGCCTTGCAGTCCTGTTCTTTAAAAAATGGCTTCATTTTTTAAATTCAGTTTTGCTTTATCACATTAGAGAACTTCAGAGAAGAAGGCACTGCGCACCCATGTATGCTGTGAGTTTCCATTAACTGTACTTTAAATAACAAAACTCAGTAACACTTGAAGTGTAGCTGTGCCTTGACACAACGATTTTATATGGCATCCTCTTACACAACAGATCTGCTTCCTTGGTTCTATTCAGACACAGAGCTACTGACTTTCATCACAGGAAGTTTTTGCTACTTTCTCCAGTTTATTCCTGCTCGGGCTACACAGACAAACACACTTGTGAGAGAGTAAGCTGGAATCTATTCCTGAGCACAGACCTTCAACCAAGTAGTTAACTAAATTCTAGTTGCAGAGTTAAATGCTTCCTGTTTACACCTGGGGAGCTCCAGCACATACAATAAGGTTATTTAAGGTATGCTGGCAACTTGCCAGGAGCCTGACAACAATCACATCTAATTTGCATACAAAATGTAGTAAATTATAACTGCCTTGTTTTCTAATACGGGGTGCTGCATGCAGAAGGGTGGCAAAAGGCAGCTTCATGCTTGGGACACATTTAATCCAAAAGATGCAGGTTAGCGATCCCTGTTTCAGGGCCAGCACCTGTTCCCATAGAAGTTGATGGAAAAACTCTGATTCAAGAGGCTTACTGGTTTCAGTGACGTGATTTTCCACACTGCATCAGATGCAGTGCAATACCTACCCATGGTGGGGTGGGCTAAGGACAGGATTTCCACTCTTAGAAGAATGCAGATGTGGTTTAACAGAAGCACAGTGCCAAAATCTAAAGGATGAAATAGGCCTGGAACCAGTTAGTAATAAAAGACATATGCTAATGTTTTTTTTCTGTAATGTTTGCTATCAGCAACAAAAACAAATAGGCAAATGATAATGTGTTACTAACCAGTAATGTAAACAGTGGTCTACGCAGGCATTTGAGCATATAAAAAAACATATGTTCTGGCTCCAGACCCTTACACTTTATAGCATCTATATAACTTTCTAGGAAATTAATCTGGATAGAGAGTCAGGGAGCTACTTCTGAACTTTTGAACTGCCGGGGCCCAATGAGGTTTTAATCTTTATGGGTGAAATCTAGGCAAGATTGAAGTCAATGGCAAAACCCTCACGGACTTCAATGGGGTAAAGATTTTATCCTACATATTTTTACAATGCCTGGCAGAAAAAGTTCTAGCAAGTAAATAAATAAACAAAAAGGGCATAGATCCTCGTCATCCCATTCTGCATTCTGATGCTTCTATACAAAGCATGTGTTTCCCTTGGTAAAGTTAAGGGCAAATTCCAGCCTTTCTGTTAGCATCATGGCCCTTTCTTTCTTCAGAAAGAGGGCTGACTGATGCTTGCAGCACTTGCAGAGAGCTGTTTTTAATTAATATTCCTCAGTGTGTCATAAATATGCTTATTTAATCCACATAGTAAAAAACAGTGGTCCTAATTGTCATTATACTAAGCTGCTGTACATCATTTTGGCAATAGTGAAGAGAACTTAGCACAAACAAGAAAAAAACTCAGAGTGTGAAAGATTCCAAAGGGGTAGCCATGTTGGTCCAGATCAGTGGTTCTCAAGTCACAACACACTTGGCAGTGTATCATGACCCTTCAGGACACACCAGCCCACCAATCCAGCTATCTCCCCAACTCTCTGTGACACACTTACCATGGTGTGGTGACACAGGAATGTGCCCTTACACAGTGGTTGAGAACCACTGGTCTAGTTCAGCAAACCAAACAAGGACTCTGGTGGCACTTTTAAAGACTAAGCAATTTATTTATCACATGAGTTTTCACGGGAGAAAATCCCACTTCATCAGATGCTTGAAGATGGGGAACGTACAGAATGGGAGCAAAATTTACACTCCCCAGCATTTATTTTGCTCCCATTCTGTACGTTCCCCATCTTCTAGTTTGTGACGAAGTAGAATTTTCTTCCATGAAAGCTCATGTAATAAATAAATTGGTTAGTCTTTAGAAGTGCCTCCAGACTCCTTGTTTCTTTTGTGTGAAAGATGTTATTTACAATGCAAAACAAAAGATCACATTGTTGACCCATCTCCAAAACTGCAAAGGGACTCACCGATCTATCCCTGTATTCATGAATTTCAGACTTCCTTTTCACATATGGAAATCAAACTCTTCTTTCATGTACAACAGTGTAACTTCATTGAACAAGCACAGTTATATTGGCATAAATCAGAGAGAATTTAGGGTCTAACTGCCAAGATTCTCATTGATTTTGGTTAGAGATGGATCACCTTGTTAATCCTTACTTAAAGTTTTCTATCCTGAACATCAGGGGCTAAAGTGTGCCAAAACTCATTGGAATGCCATTCCGGGGCCTGCTATTTTGAGGGACTCAGCGTTCTGGGGCCCCTAAAAACAGAACGTGGGGCTGGAATGCTGCATTACGGGGTCCACCATTGAAAAACAGCAGGCCCCAGAATGCAACATTACTAGTCCATGTTCTACTTTTAGGGGCCTGAACACTGGGCCTCTAAAAGTAGCAGGCCTGGAGTGGCGTTCCCCGCATTCGGACAGGCAGGGGTGGGGGTGGGGCCAGGGGCTCTCCTGGGCAGGGCTGAAGCCCTGCCTCAAACCCCTCCCCCTTCCAGGCCCCGCCCCAACCTGGGGCCTGCAGCCAACCACAGCCCAGAACCAGGGCCTACCACCCCCACCTCCCCAGCCACACTGCAGCTGCTGGTAAGTGTGGGGGTGGCAGGCTCATGCTGAAGGGGTATTAGGGGGAGAGGGGGTGGGGCACTGGCACTGGGGGGCAGGAGCTGGGGTCCAGGGGCCCCACTGGTATGAGAGGGGGGCCCACCACTGCAGGAAAGTGGGGGACCACCAGCACAGGAGGGGGATCCACCAGCATGGGAGCATTCTGGGGGCCCCCAAATTATACTTCGACCCCAGCTGATCATCATACTTAGACAAAAATCGTAATGAATGGAAGTTATGAATTCAAAGAGACAGCAAGATTTGGTCCATGTAATCCTTCAGAATGTCCTTAATAGCATCTTAAAATACTAAAGAATAATATAGTATGTATAGTAAGAAAATAGAGAAAAAAGCAAAGCTATGTCATCTGTAACAATACCAGACAATGCATGTGTCAAACAGAATTTATACTGCTCTATTAAGGCCCCTAACATCGTTGTTGCCATGCTTAAAACCAAAAACTTCTAATTTGTTTGGCTCACGTGCATGATTAAAAGAAAATTTAAAAAAACTTATACAATTACTGCTTCTTTGATAATTCGATTAATAAGTGTTGGTATCCTGTCCTTTAAGAAATGCCCATTGGACAAGCACATCAATACAACTATAATCTGATAAATTGTTAATATGTGATCATGGCTGCTCAGTTTTCTAATCTACTACAGTTGTTTGCCAGCATGTACAGTAAGATTAAATATGCCTTTTAACTCATAGGATGCAAAGAACTGTAGAAGAAGTCATTGTTGTCAGCTGCCCTTCATATGAAGATGATGTCTGCCAGACAAAATCATTAAGGAGACTTAAAATGGCTGAGGACTCCAATTTGGGCTGTACAGATTTTTCCACATATGTGACAGGTGGCTGCTTGGAGAAAGTACAACAGCCGGCCAGGATGCTGTACTCTTTCTTTCCTCCTCCGCCATTTCTCAGTCTCTAGAGCAAGGCAATTCTCTTCAAAATGGGCTGAGACTTGATGTATGATGTGATGCCATTGCACTTAGTTGCCAACCATCTCTTCACAATTCATGGGATCAATGCCTCCGTTCTTAAGATACATGTTCAAAGGTCTCTTTGTAGTGTTTCCTCTGTCCCCCAGGGCTCATCTTCCCACGATTAAGCTAAGAAAAGGGAACTTGCTTTGAAAAATGAGTATCAGCCTTTGTCACACAACCAGTCAGTGAAACTGATCTTTCATAATAACCACAACACTGGTGATTTTAACTGCAGGGAGAAAGCTGGCATTGGTGTGAGTCTTCCCATCTCATATGCAGAATCCTGCTAAGGCAGTGTTGTTGGTACCATTTCAGATGCTTAAGATGGTTTTGGTACATCACCCATGTCTCATACCAATAAAAAAGAGTTGAGATGACCACTGCATTGTACACCAGGATCTTAGTTTCCACTGCAAATCTCTGTCGATAAAAACAGAACAACTTTCTAGAGGATATGTTGGCACAACCTCCACTTCACGATTGGCTGTCTGGAGGCCATGGCTATCAAGGTAAGGGAAATTCTCACATTCTCCTGGGGTTCACCACCAATGATGATTTTGGGGGGAAAGGAGGCAACTTGTGGTGGGAAGGCTGGTGGAGCACCTTAATCTTCTCAATATTGAGGAAGAGTCCTAGGCTATGAATGTTAGGCACTTGAGAAGAGACGTAGGGTAGATTGCAAGTCAGCCATGGTGTGTGCAAGGACAGTATAGTTGTGAGCATACTGAAGGTTGGTAATGACAGTCCTGGTGCCCTTAATTTTAGAATGAAGAGACCACAGAATGAAAAGCTGGCCATCCGTATGATACTCAATCCCAGTTCCAGAGAAAAGGGTGTCATGAATAAGAATCAAGATTACAGCAACATGGGTGGATAAAAGGGTAGGTTAATAACACCGTCCTGCTTAAAACCAGTACAGATGGTGAACATATCCATCTCTATTCTATTAAAAAAGGACTGTGGTGGTCATTCTATCTTAAAGAACCTTGAGAACATAAATGAACTTCAATGGACAAACAAACCTAGACAGCTCCTTCCATAATGTTGCCTGATAGATTGAACCAAAGGTCTTATGTAAGTCAACAAATGCCATGCACTATGGCTGCTGTTGCTCTCTACACTTCTCTGGGATCTGTTGTGCAAAAATCATGTCACTGGTACCCTGAGCTGGCCTGAAACCGCACTGGGGTTCCCGAAAGAGATCTTTGGCAAGAGGAAAGTGACAATTCAAAACAAGCAAAGCAAAGCTTATTGGTCTAAATTTTTTTTCAGTTTTAATTATGTATCTCATAAACTTAGGGATTAGTGGTTATACATAGGCAGAAATCCACTAATAATGACTGCTACTGTCTGCTTCTCAAAGACTTTTTCGTTAGGTTCCTTCCCCTCTCCTCTTGGGAGTTCCAGAAATTATTTTATAAACAATAAAGCTGCTCCTTTAGTAGCAGCATAAAAATGTATCAGGAGATTCTGGCATCATAGTCACATCTGACCTTAACGATTAATTCCTTTGGTGGATAAAAAGAAGCTGGGATTTTGGTGTCATCTCTTAAACTGTCTCACTGCAAGGAACTTGTAGCTTGACAGTCTTTTATATATTCCACCATGCTAGATATTTTAACCAGAACCTAAAGTTTACTGAAACCAACAAATATTCTACTGTTAATTACTTAAAGGTTTTTAAAAGTACAGTAAGTGTGTATTGCAAGTACCTCAAAAGTACAAAGAAAAACCAAAGCCCAGTCTATATTACAACTTCTGAGCTGTTAATGAAACATACAATTTGATTTTCCACAAATTTGGGTGCAAATGTGAATCCAATTTCTAGTGCAGAATAGGCTTTAACAGCATTTCAAAAGTTGACTAAAATTTTGATCTGACCGGGTCTGTAACACGAGGGGCTAAATATGTTGCAATCAATTTTCTTTGCTGTATTTTGTAAGATAAGTGATGTTATAAAGAGATTAAATAAGATTTCCAAACATACACTGAGAATGTTGACAAAATTAGACACTATCATAGTTTACGCCCAAAATATAGCCTATCATCAAGCTGTTTAGCTCATGGCTCAGGGCACTAGTAATTGCATATAAGCTTCCTGTTTCTGTTCCCAGGGTTCAAATACATCTCAGAAAGGAAGAGATTTCATTTGCATAATCAGAATCACTTGACTGATGTTCCTTTGAGCTGGTTTATGAAATTTTTTTTAAGAATAAGTGCATTTAAAACAAATAATTAATAGAATTTTTTTTTTAAGTTTTTTAAAATTTGAGGAGGTTTTTTTGTTGTTGTTGTTATTTTTGTTTTGTTTTGTTTTTGGCTAAAAACCAAAAACTGGGAGGAAAATGCAGCTTTTTAAAACCTAAACTCTGAACATTTTGTTTTTCCTGTGAACAGCTGCGCCATATTTGCCCACCCTGCGAGACACAACACAGGGCTAACATCAGTACAACAGTGTGAAAGGAATGCAGGTCCACTCTGCATAGATATTCCACTGTCATCTCTTTCCAATACAGAGCAAACATGGCATTGTCAAAACGTTCTGTGCCTTGCAAGCTCTGATGAGATAACAGCAGATCTACAATTTGCCTGAGTGTGATTCCAGGATTGTGATAATGATGCATTAAACTTCAGGTACCAAACACCAAGCTGGTAATTTTACAATTATTAACCTCAAATAAGGTGCAATTTATTACAATTACAAAATTTTATAGCTGCAATAACAGAGACAGGAAGCACAAACTCCTTGACCAGTAGAGGAAAGAAAAATCAATGTCACACTTTCACTTAACTCTACAGGACCAACGACAGAACATATTACTGATACCAGACTATCATTACATGGTTGAGTCGGGGGGGGGGGGGGGAAGAAACAGTAATGCAATACTGTATTATTGTGGTTTCAAACAACATCAGGGAATATTTAGATCTTTTTAAATAAACCTATTGGCATTTTAAAAATATTCATGGAAACATTTCTATCAGTCCTTAGGTCCTGTAACAACTTAAATGTGGTGCCCAACTTTACCTGACAATGTCCATTTATAAATATTGCTCCCAGTGTCTTGTTTATATTTAGGGTAAAAAGTCAATTCACTTCATTTCATTAAAATGTGCACTGGAACCTTTGTGATATGTCAAACGCAGCTTCCCTGTACATTCATTGTGTCAGCAGCTGCCCACTGTCACCCTTCTGGATGACCAGCATATCTCTTTGATGCTCGAGGCTAGCTTTTTTTATTCTAAAGAAGGGCTAAATTTGTGAGAGCACATCCCCCTAGCAATAGGCCTGCACCCTTAGTGCAAATAGAAGTTTAGACACCAACAGCTGGGATTCATGCCCTCACTATCCAGGCTCAATGCTTAGAAACAAAGTGACAGATGACGCTGTGTCTATATGCTTGTTGTGCAACCCATTTGTCTAGTTCACAGCTGCCAAGAAAATACAGCCACTTCCACAGCAGCTGGCATAAAGAGGCAAGCACATCTGGCAGCCATGTGAAAGTGGGCAGGCATGTAAAGGTGTCAACAGAGCTCATTTTAGAGCACAAGATAAAGTTTGTGCTGTTATTCAGAGGGCCCCAGACTTTTTTGTTTTTGCTGTGTCCCCTTTCTCCATTGGAGTCACATAACAGCCTCCCAATTCCTGCTCATGTGGGACAGAAAATGACAGTGTGGGAAACAGACAACTCACAGCTAGTGCGGGGGGTACAAGAGCTGGCTCCATCCACAGAGGAGCTCATCGTAAGGTGGAGCAGACCAGTGTTTCCTCACTGCCCTCCCACTCTCCGCCAAGAGCTGCTCACTCCCTCAGGCTGTGTAGGGTTTAAAATATGCAGGTGGATCAGCCAGCTATCCAGGCCAAGGCAGGCAGCAGTGGGGAGAGCATGCAGCGAGTCTCCAGCAAGCAGGGAGGGAAGAAGGGGAAGAGCAGCAGGCTGTTGCTGAGGCAGGCAGGGGCCCATCAAAGCTGCATGCCTCACATAGCAGGTCCCTGTATGCTTCTGTCCTGGCCTTGTATCCAGCCTCAGCTGATAACCATGTCGCCCCACTCCGAGCCTGGGGACGCACCTCACAGATTAAAAACCAGTACTGTAAATGATTCAGAAGAGGACAAGTAAAACCTACCCTGAGGAATCTTTTATGATGAAGTGCCTTTGTTTCTGTGTCCTCTAGAAAATTATCCAGCAATGCCTCTTAGCTGATGACGCATGAGCCTGGGGGGGAGGAGGAGGACAGTAGGTCATCTGCACTGTGAGGAAACTAAGGCAAAGCACTTGTGGCTGCCAACCAGGCAGACTGTGAGGCAGCAGGTGCTTTCTAAACCCATGACAATCACTTGAGGTGTCAAAATGAGTATCTCACAAGAAAGGGCATCCCTGCAGGTGCTCGCTGTGAGTTTCAGCCCACAGCAGAGCAATGGCAGCAGCTCTGGGCAATCGCCACCACAAATAAAAGTCAACTTGCCCTGAGATGGTGGCAACCAGCCAGAGGCGTAGAGCACCAACAGCAAAGTGTGAGGCCAAGGAACAACTGATATCCACTGGCATGGAAAATGAGAATTCCAAAGACTTAGGAGTTTTGTTGTTTTTGTCATCTGCACAATCTAAGATAATTTTTACCATATAATACAGTTAAGACCTTAGGTTAGACTAGTGTAAGTCTAGAGCATCTCCCCAGAGAACAAATGGAGTTACTATGGATTTACACCAGTGTAACTAAGATCCGAATCTGATGCTAAATTTTGGGTTGCAAAGACCAACTGCATAACATTAACCCATACATGTTGTTTTTTCAAGAGTGCAGCCAGACTGAAATGAAGCGCTGTATATCCTGTCTAACAGAGCGCTGACTCTAAATGGGAATTATAAACATTTAAAACCAAACATAGTTATACAATTTCTAGCAAAAAGTAATTTTTGTGTCCATTTCTAAGAGATGTGTAGGACTCCCTCCCAATTCACATGACATTTATATCTACAGAAGACAACTGCAAAACCTTGCCATTTTGATTACATTCATGTTGCACAGGTGTAAATGAACATGCACACAGTTGAGATGGGACCCTCCTACTGAGCCATAATCATTCTGCACGGTTGTCACTGTTCTCTTGTTATGTGTTTAGTTTGAGAGTAATTTGTTACAAGCATGCTCCTTCCCACACCATCCATCCATGGCATGCTGGAGAACGGATGACGTCAAACTCCCTTTCTAGTCCAGTCAGCATTCCCAGTGCACTGTGTTTGATTTGCACCAGGTGAAGTATCTAAATATTTTCAGCTCCTGAAATCACACTTTGGCTCGGCAACTGACTCCAATTTTTGCTTGACCAAACAATTTTGTGTGCAATTTTTCACCTGATAACTCACTGAAAATTATTTGGAAGTGCAATTAAAGAAAAAAATAGGATTGGCAATAGACAGATAGACAGAAAAGGCTTTTAAAGCTATAGAACTGTTATGGTTTTGGTTTCTAAATAAATACAGATGTTACTAAATTATCAGTTCATCCAAAATTATTTTAGACTTCCTTATTTTGTTTTCTAAATGTACTTTTTCCATCAAAAGCTGCAAATCAGTGCTTTCTAAAGCCTAACATTCAGTGCAGTACAGGAACCAATTTAGTTCCATGGAATCAGTATAGGCAAAAAATAAGAATGGCAAACAAACTCAATATAACTATGGGAGAGACCTGTTTAAGGTAATAATGGTTACATCTGAAAGATCCTCAGTTACAGTACAAGCTTTTTTGCTAAAGAAAAAAGTGTTTTCCTGTAGTTTTCCATAAAGTGATATAAGCTCAGGGGTGGACAAAACTGGGTCACAGCTAGGTGGCAGCAATTTTACTTTTGGGTGCCAGAGGGCACTCCTCCATTCAATTCCTGTAATGGAGCTAGGCAACAGGCCATGGTGACCAGAAATAGATTTGTCAAGGCCTGTGTTAGCTGATCAAAACTCATACAATACTTGAATTTGGCAACAATGAGAAAACAAAATTCTCTTCTTAGAATACAAGAAGAACAAAATATAATTGGCATACTCTGTATATAATCAATAATACCAGCATCATCTTCTTTCCAGTGTTTAAAGCACAATCCTGCTACCACTGAAGTCATGGGCAAAATTCTAGAAGACTAAACTGTAAATTGGTTGCTAAAAGTCCAATATGCCTTTCTCATTCAGGCGCCAATTCACCGAAACAGTGAAGTGTGTACTTAAGTTCATCTCTGTTCACCAAGGCAGGCTGTGACTACACTAGAGAGCTAACAGTGGTGCAGCTGCATCCCAAAGAGCAGTGGCATCTATGTGAGTGAGATCAGTTCTCCCATTGACTTAGCACTGTCCATGCAGTTGCTTAGGTCAGCATAACTTTTGTTCAGAGTGCATCTTATTCACATCCCTGAGTAACATAAGAGGAAGAGCAGACATAGCCACATTTAAGAATGTGGCTAAACCTCACTCAAGCTTCAAATCAACATAACTCAAGGAGGTGCATTAGTGCTTTTTCAAACAGGGATGCTTTGCTAAATCAGAGCCTCAGGCAAATCTTCAGTGGGAGATTAGTCTGAGTTAGGAAGGCAGGACTGGGCTTCTATGACAGGGATCTGGAGAAGTCAGACAGAGGGCATCCTCAGGGGGCCAGATCCACTGGCTTTCTGGCTGCTTTATGCTGTCAAAGGGCACAAATCACACAGAGTGGAAGCAAAGATCTGACACAGTCTCTTTTTCAAACTATAATCTATCACTGCCCAAAAGGCATGTGAGCTGCACAAAACAGAATGTAGTATAAATGTCTGCAGAAATAAAATAATTACTGCAAAATGCATGTCATGCAAATATCTTATAGCCAGCAAGATGACACAACAGAGAGTGCACAGTACAAACAAACTGAGCACAAAGGCAACAGCATTGTAAAAGTTTTTAAAAAAATACTAAAAAATCCCATTTAGCAAAGAGCTCCACTGTTCTTCTTATAGTTACCAGGACACCAATTAATACAGGAATGGTCGGCCAGCCCTGACAATTTGATAAACTGAGACAGAGAAAAGACAATTGAAAGTAAGGAGACAGACCAAAAAAATAAAAAGTTAGGCAACAGACGGAAAAGAGAAATACACCACAGAGTCAACGATGTCTATAATACTGCTCATAACAGCCACATTTCAGCAAGAGAACACAGCTTTTCTTTTAAACAACATGTGATAGAAAAACTGTGCCATGGGCTAGCCCCAAGACAGTTTACAGAGCAGTTTTATGACACAGTCAGAATTTCACGCTTAAAATTATTCCTGTTCACATCAGTGAAACTACACTCATTAAAAAAAAAAAATTAAGGAGTCTTGTGACACTTTTAAAGACTAACATTCATTTATTGCATGAGCTTTTATGGGAACAAATTCTACCTTGTCAGACCATGAAAGCTCTTGAAGTAAAAAAAAATGTATTAGTCTTTAGAAGCGCTACAAGACTCCTTGTTTTTTTTGCTGAACTAGACTATCATGGCTATCATTTTGGAACATGTCTACATGCATTAGTGAAACTACATTCATTACAGCCAAGGACCAGATTCTACTATCCTTAACCCCTTACTACACAAGTAGTCCCAATGATGGCAGAGGGGCTACTTGTGAAATAAAAATATTACAAGAATACTAGAATCTGACCCCAAACTAGCAGTAACCATGTCTGTTTGTTGCTAGTGAGGCTTCAATTAAAGAACCTCAACTTAAAAGCTTTTCCTAGATCTTCCTGGGTAGACACAGTTTCCCTAACCTGAGTTTTTTCCTTATTAACAGGGCTACTGAGTGAGATTAAAGAGCTATTATTATGTTATAAAACCATTTTACAGACTACCATAGGAAGAGTATCTAGCAAACTTTTTCTAGCATGGTTCTCGGGGGGGGGGGTAATTTCCACACTGATAAGGGAAACAGTTCTAGCAAGATAAAACAGTTTCTAACTTTTCTGTAACTGGTATTCTTCAAGATGTGTTGTCCATGTCCATTCCAATTAGATGTGTGCATGTTATGCACAGTGGCCAGAAAGTTTTTGCCCCAGTGGTATCTAAAGGGTCAGAGCCTTCTGGAGTCATGCCTTCTTGGTGCATTATATAGGCCGATCCTCTGTCCCTTCAGTTCCTTCTTGCTGGAATTCTCCAGCAGAGGGATAGATGGATCTTGGAATGGACATGACTAACCCATCTCAAAGAACAAGTTACAGAAAAGTTAAATAACCATTTTTCTTCTTCAAGTGCTTGCTCATACCAGTTCCAATTAAGTAATTCCCAAGCATCTTCAGAGGAGGAGGAGCTCAGCAAAGCATTGATTGCAACATTGCTCTACCTCCTGCTGCACCATCTCTAGCCATAATATGATGTCATAGTGTAGAGGTGTGTCTGTATGACCATGTTACCACCTTACAGATGTCCTCTGTATGAGGACTTGAGCTATGCTACTTTAACAATTTACAGAACAAATGCTGGACAACCACTGGGAAGGAAACTTTTGCTAAGGAAGAGGGAACAGATTCCAGCTGACCATCACAGGTGGTAAGAAGGAACTGAAAACGTAGAGGATCAGCAGGAGCCTACATAGCGAGCCATGAAGGCATAATTCCAAGAGGCTCCAGATCTGACTCTATGAATATCACTGAGGGAAAAAACTGGTGACTGTGCGCACCTAACTGGAATTGACATGAGCAAGCACACAAAGAACAACTATTTTTAACATGGCTGTTATTTCAAACACACTGTAGATGGGGACTAGCTGCCATCCATCTGTTGACACAATTGTTTTTCTGTCTCCTTAATTTTTTTCTTTCATATCATACACAAAACCATGCTACATTTGGCCAAAGCCTGATCAAAAAGTGAGTTAGTCTAAAGATGACATTGAGAAAATTACATGGACTACAAAATACAACAATTCTTCAAACATCCTTTGCAAATTACACCAGGTTTTGGCCCCAGTGGGGTTACAACTCCTGCTGGGTATTTTTAAAATTCAAATCTGATGCCCTCAACATCTAACTGAAATGGAGTACTGATTTCAGGTTTCCAACTGTGAACCTGCCATCAAAGAGACTTGCCAATCTGCTCCAGGGGAATGCAGCCAGAAGGCAAAACAAGAGGCAAATACTTCTTTGAAAACTGACAGTGAATTTAATGATAGTGTTACAGGAAAAAAAAAAACAATAAAATTGAACTGGAAAGCATCACTGGATGAAATATTAACTGACCCCATGATGTGCGTGATTCCATATACACTATTTCTTGGCAAGTAGATTGTCAGGTCATTCTCCCTAAAAGATCTTGGACTGTATAATTCACATTCTTCATTGATCAACTGAGCCCAGAGTTAGTAACCATGCAGGCAATCTGCAAAGCCCATCTTTCCCTGAAGGCATATCAGAGAGATTGCAAGTTTGTAGGATGATTTAGGTAAGATGTAGTTTGTAGGACAATGCATGTTTATGTGGCTTGATAGAATGACTTCATTTCTGTAGGATTGCCTATTAGTTGGAAAACTTGTAATTTGAAAAATTGATGAACTAACCTAAAGGTTTGTATTGAACCACTGATATTCCTTGTTGCATTTTTTTAAATAGTGAATGGTGCCTACAGTTTTGGAGAGGTGACAGAGAAACAAAAGAGATCATTACAAAATACATAAAATATTACGTCAGGTATCCGGTTTTGCTGAACTAGCTATAGCAGTATAGGATACTGGCAAAGTCTTCCTAGCATGGACAGAACTTACACCAAAAAATCTGTGCCTGGACTGATATAACTTACTCCAGGCCACCTTTCCTGCCCTACTAAGTGAAATAAGATATACCGTCAAAAGCACAGGTATGTTTTTATAGCTGTGTCTAAATTAGGGGCTTTTGCCAGCACAACTATGTTGGTCACATATGACAGCTCATCACACCGCTGATCAACACAGCGATGCCAGCAGAAGTCTGTGTTACAGCTCTGGCCTCAGATTTGTGGGAGCAATTTGCCTTACTTTAAAGACTAAGGTATTGTCTTTTGTGAATATTGCAAATTTTATGTCCTGACATGACACTACAGGAACATCTCGTGATATGATGTCTCAGCAGGGACAACCTATGCAGGAAAGGCTACAGCAGTTCTAGAATGAAAAGAAAATCTGGGGCACTTCCATTATTGACTTGTTTGTTGCCTTTCTAGTCTGGGAAGGGGGAAAGCTAGAGAAGCCCAGGAAGCTCACTTTCTCACTCTGTCCTGCCTCCACCAGCTCTGCAAAGCCCACACACTGGGGTTTCCATGAGTCAAGAGAAAGTGAATACATCAAATAATGAACTCCCTAGCCTTTCACTGGCAGAGGCTCCTCTCCTGATAGAACAGGTGCATGAGACATTCTTTTCCTATTTGCACTGTGACTGTTAATTTACAGAAATAAATTTTACCCAAAGGAAAACAACAAAACAAAACACTGAACTAGACAGACATGAAGAAGCAAAACCAAAATTCACTGAGGCACTGAACAATTCATATAATTTAAACCATATTTTAGAGGAATCATCATGTGGATCCACAGAGGCAACAAAAATATCTAACAGGTGTGCTTCTTATTGTGTACTCTGTTGTTCCCAATCATCCATGTTGTTTAAGAGTTTAAGATTACAATCGCTGAAAGGATTTTCATTAGATAGTGGGAAATGACTTCATTATGCTCTTGAATAAATTAAGATCAGCAAAGGTTTTGGCACCATAGTCACTTGTGGCTTGCAGTCCTAGAAAGGTTTACCTGCCTTTGGTTTGTCAGTGTCTAGAGTTGTGGTCCACATCCACTAAGCATTATCTAATTTATTTACAAGGTTTGCAGCACATATTTCTGGCAAATTGGATCTAATCCAGGCTACTATGGTTTCCATAGACAGGAAGCTTTAAGTTTTGGGATTAAAATGGCAGGAGTCTGAGAAGAAAATTGAAGACCTGGAAATAACAACTGATGAGTGTGATGCAATCATCATTGGAAAAGCTACAGAGTGTAAATCTCAGAAAAATTTAATCAAAAAATCTGGAGGATACTCTCTAAAAAGGGCTATCTTTAGGGATGTAGGGCTCCTGAGATTGTACAGATAGGAGAGATTTCACTATCTTTTTGCAAAGGGATTTCAACCACTCCCTACTGCATAACATATCATTTATGTGAGGCAAAAGAATTTGGCAGGGTAGACTAACTTGCCTGCTATGTCTTTTTGCAGACAAAGTTTCTGTGGTCTAAGAGCTGCAGCAGTGATACACTGAAAAACTGGGATGGACAAACTTGATTACCGCACCATCACAGTGAGGGCACATAAGGTGGGGTTACCAGGAAGTTCATTCAGGTAAATCCCAATTGTCTGATGTGTAGCACTTGGCATGAGAAGCTTTACTTTACTGATAACACACAAGCATAACCCTAGTTTTCCTGGCTCACATCTACTGTTCTGGCCAATCTACAGTCCTGCTGTTCTTTGGCCCATAAGATTTTAAAGTTAGAATAAAACAAATGGCACTAAAATGTTGTGTGTTATCTTCATCTCTATCCATCAGTAACCACCCACCTTCATTCCACTGTCGTCAAACCTTAAAATAGTGATGTGTTTTTAAAGGCCAGTATTTCTTAAAGGGGAAAACTGTTATCACCACTAGGATTTTATAAAGCCAGTAACAGAATGCATGTGAGCTCAGCCTCTCTCTGTCACCTATCCTCCCACTGAGAGACCATGTGTAGAACATGACAAGGGGCAAGTTCTCATTCCTCCGTCTCTTTATTTTTTAGGTAAATTCCAGAATTGGGATGACAATGAATACTGAGACCTACTTTTGCTGCTTGAATGGTGCAAATAATCCCTAAATGGCTCCTAAATGAATGGCTGAGGACTCTTTAAACATGGATCCCGAAGATGCTCTGAATTAGGCTAAGGCCCATATTAACCCCTTGATGCCCCATGGATCAGAATATCACAAAGATAGGCACAAAGACTGCTTTAAAACCTGCATTCTGTTTAGCTGCAGTAAGCAGCACTCTAGTCCAGCTGAGGGTCAAGGTCCAAATTTACAATGGAAAGCTAACATGTTTCAAAGACATATCTCCCCAAACACTTGAAGGTTTGATCTGCCAGGAGGACATGTGCTCAAAAACTAAACAACAAGAGAAAAATGACAAGACAGAACACAGCATGGGCCACCCTACAGCTAGAAGACACAGTGGAAGAAAACTGATGCAGGAGAAAAGCTAAGAAATATTACAGACTGAACATCAGCCTATCTAAAAGAAATTTCTAGATGATATTCAAGACACCAGAAGAGAAAAATCAATTCTTTTAGCAAAAACAAAAAATCATTGCTAAGACACAAAAGAAATCAAGAAAAGTATTTTTGATCAAGAAGAACAAGCATAACAAACCAACTACAGTAATTTCCAAACTCAATTCAGGTTACAGGCAGGTAAAGAAAGGGGAGAAAATAAATGTCAAGAAATCACAAACATGAGACTTCTATGTATCCATGAAGGAACAGATCATTGAGTTCTCTCAAAGATATGCACCACAAATTCTAAATACAGATAGTAAAATAGACACATTAAAATTTTTTTCAAACAGGTGAAAGTGTATTTGATCCTAAGCTGTCACCATGCAGTTCCATAACTTTTGTGGGCTTCAGAAGCTAATTAAGTGATAATGAAGCTAGATTTCCAAGAAAACAAATAGCTTTTCTTTTCAAGACTTCTCCACACAAGACAAGTAGAATTTAAAGGAGTCAGGAAGAGGCTTCTCATCAGGCACATTATACTTGCTTTACTTTGCCTAGATTTCCATTAAAATATTACACAAATGAGCTACATCTCCAGGCTTTCCAACCTTTCCTTTCCTGACAGTGAACATCAATGGTACATCATTTCCAAACCAGCTTTTCAGTATGGGCTCAAAATTATATGCCCTCATAGACTGTTTTCATTTTTATAAAACTATTAAAAAAACACATTGTAAATGCAAGGTCTATGTATCTGCACTTTTATTTAGTTATTAATATCAAGTGTGAATGACACAGTCCCTCCTGGACTTGCAGATTATTAGAAAAATACAAATATAAAGCATAATCGAGCTATCATAAAAATCAATAGAACCTTTGCATTGACTTTAATGAGAGCTGGTTTGGGCACACAGAGAAATGATTTTCCCAGTAATGGGTTGTTCTATTACATCTGAAGCTTCTTTTATAAAACTGAATCCCTATTAAAAAATGATAATTACCAAACCATAGGACCTGTTTTCATACAACAAAATGATCATGGAGAAAAACATAACCCACAATTGAATAAAACATATCTCCTGCTTTTTGGATCCAATCCAAAATCCATTCACTAACAGTTGGATCACTCTGTATTTGTATATACAGACTGATACAATATCCACTGCCTCACTGATCTGCAGACCTGTAAGACATTACCCTTAATAGTAAGAACTGCGTCCAGCCATTGGTGTTAGAGAATCAAAGTTTTAATTTACATAATCCTTAGAGAAATGACCATCCATTCTTAACTGCCTAAAATATCATGCACGCATCACAGCGTATAAGTAATAAATAATCATTCTCAAAATTATTACTTCCAGACCAACTAGTGTTTAGATGGGTAAAGTTGGGAACACATTTTCCATCTCTTAAATAGACAAAGATGATTTTGTGAACAAACAAAAGACAAAAAATGTTTTAAAGACTAATGTAATATTTGTATGAGATGTTTTAATTTTATTACAGATATTTGGAATATTTTCTGAGAATGATTTTATTATATATGACTATTCTCAATAATCATTCTTAATGCAGCATGCTGTTCTAGCATATTTTGCTTTCTACAATTTAAATATAAATGTGTTATAATGATTTCACGTACCATAGTGTCATCAGTAATATTTGCTTTACCATGGTCATGTCGTATTTAGTGTTAAAGCTACTTTCTCTCACTAGCATTGTGATCATTTGCATTCTGCCAAGATGAACAAATCAATGTGACAAGAGTTGTATATGAGAACAATTCACAGCAGCATTTTATTTATTTATTTAAAAGCAACCTGTAAAACAGTGGTTTTCAACCTTTTGTGTTCATTTGTGTATCCCTTAAATTTCTCAAACAGGGGTGTGGAGCCCTTTGGAAATCTTGACAGTCTGCAGACCCCCAGGGGTTGGCAGACCACAAGCTGAAAAGCGCTGCTCTAAATAATTCATCCTCTACCATCTAAACTGATGTATGTCTAATTTAGCCTTGAGTATCTGCACAACTTTCTTTGGTGGTGTGCTCCATTAACCTAAATGCTTATGTGATAGAAAGCTTTTCCCAGTATTTAACAAAAATGTTCATGCTGCATCTTAAACCCATTATTTTCTGTTCTCTCCTTACTGACATGTGAAAATAATTTATCCCTCTGTTCCTTTCACAACACCTTTTTGCATTTACACACAGATACTGACCCTTTCCCAGATTAAGCATACCTAGACTTTTTTCCCCCCAAACTTTTCGTCTCTTCTTTTGACTTCCAGAGAGCTCTCTCCATCTTACCTATGACTCCCAGAATTAAGGCTGGGTTTTTTTGGCTCTTCTCTTAGTGGACTGAAAAAGACTTGAAAGCTTTCTAGTATGAGGAATATTACATCACCCACGGTTAAGGTGTATGTTATATGGGTCTGGATGTCAGACAGGTCTGCCTTCCATGCATGCACTGAGATCTGTTATTAAATCTGTCCCTTTTTCTTCCTGGTAAACTTTCTACCCATTCAGAATGGATATCATTGTACAGGATGTTATTTTAAAACTGCATATTCTAAATTGATATACATCCCATTTAAGTGTATGTTTTAATACTGCTATGTTGTGAGATGCTTTCTAGAGCTCTGGAAAACTTATGTCCAGTCATTGATGAGGAACTGCTACTAGTCTATGTTTTTATATGACACCAATCCTCTCATTTATATTAATGCTCATGACATCCCTTTGAGATTGATGAATGTTGTCTCTGTCTAAGAATCTAAAGCACAGAGAAAGTAAGTGACTCGCTCAAGTTCACACACAAATCTTCAGCTGAGCCTTGTAACCACAAGACAATCTTTCTTCCCATGTCGATGCATTCCATTGCAAGGAAATGATCCAAAGCCACTCAGATCATAATATTATTACAATTCAAAACTGTAATTTTGGCCAGAAAATACCTCATTAGAAATCAAATATTAAAATCTCTACTGATACATGAGGTAAAATCATATTGCCATTTTGGTCATTAATTCATATATGTATGAAAAATGGAATATATACTTATGCTTCATGTCGGTAAACTCAAAAACCATGTAATAAATATACTACACACAGGGAAGGCAGAAACATCTAATGACTTAGGAGACAGATGTTTCATGCATGTTGGAAAAGTTTAGTCTAAAGCAAGCTATTGTTCGTCTTTCATAGTGTATAAATCTAACTACAATAGGGGTGGCTTAGGCTAGTTGAGTGTGCAGACCATCCAGAAACAGAAGACATTGAGTGCTAATCTCAGGTCTGCCACTGAATAAGATGCCATGAGGCCAAAACTTTCAAAGGCTGGGAGCCATAGCTAAGCACCCAAAAAGCGGCCTTATTTTCTGAGATGCCAAAACCTATAAATGTCACTGGAGTCAATGTTTCAAAATCAGGCCACTCATTTACAGGCATTATCTGGACTTAGATGCCTCACTCTAGGCAACCACACTAGAAAATCTTGGCCCCAAGATTTCTGTTGCAGTTTCTTCACCAATGAAATGAAGGCAATAATACTAATCACTGAGGCAGTGTGAGGATTAGTCACTATTTCCATAATGAATTGCATTAATTTTGTATATAAAAATTAAAATTTTAAAAAATAAATCAACACAGAATTTATATAAATGATCATAATCCAAGACCCCAAGTTTGGGACTGTCAGTGGGTTATGTGCTGACAGCCTAGGACAAATGCATTTAACCAGTAAAAGCTGATAAACACAGCAAGTAGTAATGAAAGAAGCTGATACAAGAAGGAAACAATTATTTGCCTCCTTTCAGAGTTGCAATTCTGAGAGGACATCTGAGCGGTTGTTTTCACAGTTGCTGCCAACAGCTGTGCCATAATATGTAACCAATGTGTTTTCAGAATCCATTACAGTGGGGTGGGGTGGGGGACTTTTTTTTCTTGGTTTTTATGCCGCTGTCTCAAAAATCAGCTGAAGAGAAGGACTGCTGTGGCTCAGCACACTGGTACTGTAGAGGTTGCAACCATGCTTAACAATAGCATGACATGAGCAGTTTATTTATTAAAGAGATAGTTGTAAAGTCTGATATAAACAGACAAGCGTTAAGCCTCCAGCGTGGAGCTCAGAAAACAGGCATATTGACCACAACATGCACTGTATAACCCAATTTGTACTATGTCACTTAAGACTTCTCTAAGGCTGACATCCTTTACCTACTTTCTCCCCTCCTGCCACCTTTTGGCTTTTTGTTTCAATTATTCAGTTATTTTCCTTATGTCAGGGTGGTCTGGTACTTACCTGAAGTGGTGAAGACAGGGCAGTACAAATGCAGAAGAAAATACTACTACCACCTAGACCAAGAGCTGGAAAAAAACCATGTTATGCAAAGTGTCAGGCTAGGTCAAAGAGGTTCCTTGCTGCTTTGGACTAAAATCTATGAATAACATTCTCAGTTCCACATAGATTGAACACCCACCATCTCCAATAATCAGGGACTCTCTTATTTATGGTCTGTTCCAGTATTCACCAAAGTCAGCAGCAAAATTCCTATCGACGTCAGTGGATGCAGGATAGATTCATGGGTCCAAGTCCCGCAAAACTTTATGCACATATTTTTAATTTCAGCAGGTAACTGGACCACTAAAGTCAACAAGGCTACTCATGCACTTAACCTAAGCACTTGTTTAAGCTCTTTGCTAAACTGGGGCCTTAGCACACAGTGCTCTGCATGCAAATCAAAAGAATACAGTTAAGTGATGAAACAGAATACTGCACTGCTCACTGATAAATAAATTCAATTTTATTTTGTGTATATGAAAGCTATTGAAATTCCTTTGAGCATCCACAGGCAATTTTTGGAGTGGTGGGGTTTGAGGTTCCCCTCACCCCAATTTAGTACATTTACAAGTTTTGCCAACTGAAGACTACTGCATTGGGCTCACCTTTCATAAATAACCAAAGCCCACAGCTTTTAGATGGTGGTGCTAAACTGCTGCCAGTGTGCTCCTCTTTAACATGGTCTAAGACCAAGTGTACACTAACGCCAGCAAATTCGCCCCCATCAGTTCAATCTTCACATATCAATTAAGCAGTCAGAGAAGACCAGCTCAGTTGATCCAAAAGCTGATGCATTAAGACCATCCCCTCAAGAAGGCAGCACTGTGTCAATGGGTGGGCATTTTCTGTCAACTCAGAACAATGGAGATACCATGGTGAGTAGGCATTAGGACAGTAAAGGGAGATACACAAGTTATTTTATGGAGCTTGTCTATCTCCCTTTGACTGCTGCTGAAATTCAAGGCCAGCATGGATCTGGCTTAAGATTTACTGGTCTTTGTGCAGCCAGGTTTTCAAACACTTTACAATCAAACCTTCCATGCTAGTATTAACAGTTGTGACTTTTGCCATCTGTCTATCAGCTTACTAGTTTTGAAAAAATGCCTGCTTATTCCCAGAAGTGTACTTTCCAAAACAGAATTACAGCCCATTTGGGGACAGACTTCCAATGGTGGAAATGGTGGAAAGTATAAAGGAGTTCCTTCTTTTATAGGACTCTCATGGTACTGAAAAGAGATGCACAATTTAAAATGTAATTTTGTTTTAAAAGATTATGAGTCTTTCACCTGAAGTAGCTGTGTACTTACCCTTATTTGCTTACAAAACAGGTGACTCATTTTAAAAATCAACCAGAATTCCATGCATAAAGTAACTGTGGGATTAGACCTTCTATACACAACACATTATAAATATAAAGGAGCAATTTATGTCAAAGATACAGATACGAACACAAGCTAAAACTGAAATTAAATATCCAAAACACAAAAGTGGAATATACCGTAAGAACAAATTGTTCATCCAATGTATTAAAATCTGTTTTAAAAGACAACCAAAAGAATCCAGTTTTAAAGCTTTTGCTCCTTTCCGATTTCATCCTACTGTGCACCAAATCTCACACACACTCTTAATACCCCAACCTATCAAAACATGGGGAGTTAAAAATGGCTTTGTATCTCAAGTTCATTGCTTTAACACTCTGACAATTTAGTCCAGTGGTTCCCAATCTGTGGTTCGTGAGGGGAAGGGTGGGGAAGAAAGATAATTACTGCAGGTATATGTACTCTGATGAGTGCAATATGTTTGTGAGTCAGCATAAGAAACCGCTGCATTTTTAATATCCCTTGATATACAAGTTTGACTTGTCAGCCACAGGCTGTTGTAAAAATGTTTAAAATGGCTTGTTTACATGGTGGTCTGCAAAAGTATGTAGTGGTCCATATAAAGAAAAAAGTTGGGAACCACTTGTTTAGTTTTTCATGGGGCCTTATTCTTACCTCACTTACCCCCATATCAGCTAATGGAATTATACCCTGGGTAAGTGAGAAATCAGAATGAAGACCATAACGTATATTCCACCAAACATTGTATTTTTAGATATATATTCTAGTTCTACTCACATTTTTATAGACACCTGAGAAGGTTCATGGTTTTTTGTCAAAAATATTACAGGGAAATACTGTGAGTGGTGATCATTAAAGAAATCAATAATTTCATTAAAAATTAACAAAAAGAAAGCACTAGTGTTATATTACTAACTAGCAGAGGTCTGATATTATTAGATTGAGAAGGGCAGCAATGGAAAACCTTTTTAGACTGGTATTTCTATTCCTTCCTCTTTTACTTGGTTCATCAGCCCTGCATAATTAATACTGTAGTACTTAATAAATGCTTATGAAGCTACTACCTCTCTACTTTTTCAGATTAATTAGGTGACTGACTTCAGGCATACTATAAATTATAATGACAATTTAATTACTTTTTTAATGGGCACACTTAAAAGATTTATAAACAGGAACAGAATACTATAGAACACTGAAAACTAGAAATACTGTGAAATGAAGCACAGCTCAAAGTAATCTAATCTAATGTATCTATTTAGTATCTGAGCACCTATAATGATGAGATATGCAACACAGGATGTGCATTAGATTCATACAGACTTTTGTATTCCTCATTAGAATTCATTCTTTTGTACTCATGAATCATGTCACATTTAAATTTTAGCAGTTAATAGCCTAAAATGGTTGCAGGAGCAGTTAGGTAACTATACATTACACAACCTAAAATGTATTTTGAATAGATAAATGGCCCTTTCCTTCCTTGTAAATCTCTCTTCTTACCCCATACAACCAAAACCAAACCCAGAAAACAGGGATTGCAGAGAGGCAGGGGCTAAAGCAAGGGGGAATGTGCTGGAACACCATTCCAGGGCCCACAGATTTTAGGCGCCAGCATTCCAGGTCCCCTAAAAATATAATGGAGAAGAGCAGGGCTGGTTTCCATGGCTGTGTGGAGGGAGCAACTCAGCTGTCCCAAGGGACACTAAGCAAACTTGCCCCGAACTTGCTCCGCAAGCCCATAGCTCCCATGAGCAGCCAGGGTAGGACCCTGGGGGTGGTGACTTCAGGCACCACTTCCTTGTTTCTCCAGCCAGTGGGAGATAGGTGGGTGGCAGCCTCAGGGAGGGACCAACAGCCCGCAACAGCCGCATGGGGACCAGGGATAAACTCACCTGTGGGAGCTCTTGGGGCAGCCCCATCTGGAGCCTGCCACCTTCTCATTGCAGGTTGGCCCTGGTCAGCAAAACTTTTATTTAGAGCGGGAAGAGGCTCTTGTAGTGCATGCTGCCTAGCAGGGATGGGCCAGATAGAAATCAGCTTGTTACCACTGCTTGCGTGGGGCTGAGTTGCCTGGACACTGGGCAGATGTATTTGAGTTTTGGTTTTACAAAAGTAAGAGCAACACTGCGCAAGTACTGAAAGGAGTGGGAAGGGGACGGCTGCTATTCTAAAATCTATTAAGATTAACCACTTAAGTAGAAAATCTGACCTGATGCATCATTGTTCTGTGGGATCCTCTCACTAAAGCCGAGCAAAACAAACAAGCAGGCTGGTGGCGCTTTTAAAGACTAACAAATTTATTTATCACATGAGCTTTCACCTCCAGGCAATTCTTGAAATGTTTGCTGTGAGTCCAGGGATTAAAATAAACCAGAACACGGCCCACAAATTTAAAGGGGGCCCAGAAATATGGGAAGGGGCCCAGAGATTAGGAGGGTTCCAGGGCCCATCAAATTATACTTTAATCATTGCACAGAGGCAAAGCTCCAACTATTCCAGCTGACAAAAATAAAGTCAACCATACTCAGTGGGCTACAGATTTAACAATCCTCTCAACCCAGATTATTCCTGGTTAGTAAATTAAAAAATTGCGTATAAAAATATTGCAGACAATCCATACCACTCAGTGTAATACTCAAGGTCTACTCAGTCAATATTCCTATTGTTTCATTAGGGCTTAATGCCCCCTCCCCACACACATGAATGTAAATGATGAGTAATTAATGGAATTACACTTACATAAATTCAGAGTAAGTCAAAGAATCAGACCCTTAATTTTTACATTGATATTGCTGAAAAGAAATCATACTATAAAAAATATACTGTGCAAGAAGTACAAGGAAGATGATGAACTTTTACTCTTCCTCATCAGAAAAAAATAAAGATCAGCTTACAAAGAGGTACAGCTATTTTATAAACACAACTGGTTACTAAAAACAAACAAAAACATACAGCTTGAACTGCCTTTCCCAAGTCAGCTGTGGCCACCACAGAAATATGATGCCATGTGCCCTCCCATCTAAGAGCAATGTCTGCACTGTCATGCATGGTTGCTCTGTTTATTTCAGTTTTTAATCACAAATTGCTCTATTTTGTTCTGCAAAAAGAAGAAAGTATCTCGGATATATGGATTGATGGTATAAACCAGGAAACAACATACACTGATACTAGCAACTTATTTCTACGCCAATTACTCCAAGCAAAATGCACATGCATGACAACGTTGTTCTTCATGACGAAGTGAATTCAGCAATGCAAAGAATTCTGCTCCATGCAAGCCTCCTGCAGACTAGCAAACAAGAGCCAGAGGAGGCTGGGCATGGGTAGTGATGAAAAGAGATGGGTCTGAAGGGATCCTACAGTGCTTAGATTTTTCCACAGGGAATCCTTGTAAGTGGCTCAATACAGTAGGGTATTTCAGCCATCAGTCTGGAGTAGCTTCTGTGAAAAAGCTTTTTAACCACTTTGCTGCCTGGTGATATTCCCTCAAACCCATATCTGCCCTGCTTATTTTCCCCAGGTGGATTTAGTTGGGCCTGGTGCCTGGATTTTAGCCTTACTTATCGATAAGTGTGAAAAATCTCTCCAGGAATGGATGCCTCAGGTCTTCTCTAAATTAGAATATTGAAAAAAAATATAACAGATTGGTTTTTAAATCTCTACAATTAAACAGCTGCAAACCCTTGTATGAACACTTCTATTTCACTTCAGTTAAAATCTACTCCTAATCAACTTTAGCTAAATCAAAACCAAAATATGACTGACTGCACATCTTTGTGTCACCTTAGTTATATTTTTTACTTAAATTCACAATGTTGGTGATACTGCAACTTTCTCATGCAAACCATAAAAGATTTGGCCTAAAGAGGAAGCTTGTCCATTTTGGAGCTGTATCTCCAACTGTTTCTATTAATTTAAGAGACTGAAAGATAGCTGTGCATAATTCTTACCAGAGTTGCTGGAATCACCCATACTGCACTGTAACTACTGAAAGCAGGGGATGGGGAGAAAGCATTGTAAAGTAACCTAGGATAATTATGGACATATTCAGCATTATAAACCCTACCTACAGACAGTCTTAAAAATCTTAAAAGGGACTACTTATGAGCTACATATAAAAATCTGGCCACTACGCAAGTGCAGCATTATGGGAATTGTCTTTGCCTTTTCTTAAATCTAAATATATATACATCTGTATCTCTTCATCTCACTCACAGCCAATGAAGTTCAATCCCACAAATTGCTAGTCTGTCTGCATGGCACAGATGGGAGCCAGAAAAGGTATATTTTAAAGAGGGCATACTGTGATATGCTGCATCATACAGTGTTACAAGAAGTTACTTTGTCGGGAGTTTCCGTTTTCAGAAAAGTTTTGCAAAGCTTAAACAATGGATCTCCTATTGAACTACTGTTTCATGGAGCCTCACTGTACAGCTGATGATTGATGATGGGTCAAGAGGGCAGCAGACTTTGGGTGCACAACACTTAAATACTTTATCAAAGATGGCAAAAGGCCATGTACTATAATAACACAGCAAATACTTCCTTTACAGTACAGCAGACAAATTCCTTCCTCTCAGTTGACTACATCTGCAGCTTGTGGTTCACCACTCAGAGCATGTACAAGCTCTATACTACCAAAACATACCCTTAAAAATGCTGGTAGTGGCAACTAAAACGTCTAGCTTATGGTTATCTGAATGTAAATATTCTCACAGAAGTAAAAAGTCATCCATGTTTGTGTACCATCACTACAAAAATCACATAAAAGGCCTTATACAGATTACAAGCACTTCATCTACAGTAAAACAATACTAAACTTTTGCTTTAAAACTAGGGAGTAAGAACAGATCCAATTTTTAAAGGTACTCACGAGAGCTGTACAAACACAGAACAAAAACATAGCCTCTGCCTGAAAGAGCATGCTGCATAACACAATTCTGGGTGTGAATAACAGAGATAAATGTCACTGTACTGATGCATTCATATTACTGTTGTGTCAGGAATTTCACAGTAAACTCCTATTTTCAGTGGATCAAGATTGGGGAAAAACATGGTCCCATAGGACAGAATTTCATACTACTCCATGTAAAATGCATCACAGTGGTAATATTACTGAGAGTCAGTTATTGTTTCTAACAGATCATAAATACATACACAAAACCACACAGGTCTGAGTTAAGGATAAATCTAAAAATAAAAAATAAAATGAGATTTAAATTAATAAACTTATTGCACAGTAAAGGCTTCAGATTAACAAATGCTGTCATACATCTTACTGAACTGGAAACCTTTACTTGCAAATAAGTAAATTGCCTCTGAACATTTTCTCCAATTTTAAGACTATGAAAACTATGGTTAGCTAAGACAGCAATTGAACTCTGAGAATTTTAAAAACCTGTATTTTCTTCAAGAACTGGGAGGTATTTTGAGAGGCAAACAGATCTTGGATCAAAAGGTAATTTTTTTTTTTTTGGAATAAGTGTACATCTCAAGTTGACTGCCCTACAAGCTGATTCTAATTGGGAAACTTGTACAGATAAGTGAAAAGTTGATAATTGGGGGTGCAGGCATCAGGATCCACAGAAAACTAGAGTTAACATCCTTTACAGACTTCAGTAGTTTTCAACCATTTTTTCTTGGAATGCAGTTTAAAAAAAATTATTTATGCCTGCAACTCATCAATTACATCTTTTGGCAATGCATTCCAGTCTTTTGGTGGCAGCAGCAGGGGGCGCCGCAACCCAGTACCTGAGGGTCTGTGATCTACTGGCTCCTGACCAGTGGTTTGAAAACTACTGGACTAATAAGATATGGATTTGGAGTGGAGAAGGCGGAAGCTAGAGTGCTGCTGGGTTTTCCCTCATAAAACCACAAGAGAAGTGAGGTAAATAACAGCAGAGTTTAAAGGGAGTTTCCAGGTTATTGCATTAAGTGAGACAGCTGATACCTAGAACCCCGGGAATCAGGTCCTAGGCAGCAATGAAGTAAGCAGATTTCCTGAGATGCTCAGATTTGGGGCAGTCTCTTCCATGGTGGGTGAAATATTCTACTACTCCCTCAAAGGCTGAATCAAAAGGAAACCTAGCAAGTTGAATGTCAAGAGTTTCCATTCCCTACATGCGAGTTATTTCTGAATAGGGCAAGTGCCGCCCTGTGTACAGATTTCAGAATTTAGCCTGAGGAATCATGTAGAGATAGTTTATTGATGTTACAATGCCAATTCACTACTTTTGATACTAGAAATGGTAAACCTCAAATTTTACATCATTTCAGTTATTACAGTTACCCAAATAATCCAGACCTCATGGGTTGGCAAATCCCTCATTTAGAGGCTTTTTCACAAGATTTCCAGTGCTTCTGACTCGGGCTGGCACCAATGAGTTTGAATGCACAGAACAATTAAAAGAATAACAATAATAAACTTAACTAACCATTTCTGAACTTCAAAAAAGATTTGGTTTAGGTCCAGTTTAAGGGACATGTGAGGGTTCAGGTTATTTCTTGTTTTATCTGAACGTATTTGACCATCCTCATTAATTAACCAGACATCAGATTCACACTTGCCAGGCAATGCAGTCCGAAAAGTCATACAAGAGAAAAGGGAAGATTTGGGGGGGGGGGAAGAGAGTAGGAGGAAGGAGCCTTTGACGATTAACTTGTTCTGTAAAGTAACCCTGAAATTAGGAAGAACCATCCTGAGTGTGATTAGAATCTGAAAATTCACCACTTGTTTCACGGAATGGGCTGGAAAGAAGAACCACAGCTATATTATAATTACTGTGTTGTTGTAATTTAGGCCTGTACTGTGAGTGAAGCTACCTTGACTCTATTCCCAGCTCTCACACTCTCACATATACTAGCTATGAGATCCTGGGCAAACTGCTTAGCATACCTAGGACTCAGTTTGCAAAATGGGGATAACACCTCTTACTTACTCCACAGAAATGTTTGGGGGCTTCATCAATTAACCTTTCTAAAGCATGCCAATCCTCAGGAGGAAGGTGCTACAATAAGTACCATTATTTGTATCTGATTTGGTTACTAATTTTGGCTGGTTCCTGTTTCATTGTGGTAACAGTAATAGGGAACATCCACAAGCTAGAACCCTGATCCAAAATTCAGTGGTGTTTTTACCCAGCTTTTAGGTTCAGGTTCCTGTCTAATATACATAGGCACGTGTGCACACATCCATGCATACACAATAACTACTGCTTATGTATAAGGTGGGCCCTGAAAACATTCATTAAATAGTGTTCATCTAAATTTTAACCCAGCACAAGTGTGTTTTAATAGCACCATATCAAAGATCTCTTCTTAGAACCTCATTGTTCACCATCGTAAAGTCTCAATGCAACATATAACAACATGTAACTGCGGTATCTTTTGAATCACTGCCATCACCCGAGAAAACCCCAGGAAGTGGTTTAAATGAGAAGCTGGACCAGACATGTTTAGGTATCAGCTGATGTCACAATACATACACACACCACAAGTTAGTAACAATGAGGACATTGTGAAATCAGGAATAACCTCTCTTATCTTCAGCAGTTTGGGAAATCATTTCTAGCCCAATGAGTACATAACTTGGGAACTAGTCAAATAGTTAATTATTCACCACGGGGTTAGTAATTAATCTCAGTTTCAGCCCAAATCCTTGTGTGTCCAGAATAATGTGAAGATCTCCAGTGAGTCAAACAATAACACAAATCTTTGGATCTACTTCTATAAGGCAGCAATTTTTCCATAAACAGCTGTAATTAGGCAAGGACAAAGCAGCAATCCAGACAGCCTCCTGTGTAAACTAGTTGAAAAGGAGAGTGATCTCACAAAATCTTTCAACCCAACATTCTCCATTTAACCTATGTCATCCTGTCTTGCCCCAGCACGTTACACCCCAGTGACGCTTTTTGATAATGCACTATAGCATCTTCCTGGGCGACTGGTAAAGAGACAGTGCAGGACCACAGGGGTTTTAATCCTGTAAGAGGAATATTCGGACAGAAGTGCTTCATTAGTGATTACCATACCAAGAGGAGATTTTCAAACCCACGGGCTCTGAATGGGAGCTTAGGGCACATAAAGAATCTTGAAAGGCCATGGCTATAATAGAAGCCACTATGACTAAAGTATAATCCTTCCTATGGTCAAATGATAGAAAGTAGCTAAGTCACTGTTGATAAGCCAATTTTAAAAGCATGGGGGAAAAAAACGTATCTTCAAAAAGGTTGATGTTGACTTTTGTGTGCACAAAATTCACCATACGAACACCACAAACGTTCTAGATTCAAAATTGGGGCAACAACCAAAGTTGAGAAGCATCACCATTTCCAGGCAAACCAAAAACCCTTACTAACACTAGCAGCCATATCTTACCATCATGTCACACTGAAGCCATTTATTGAAGCCAGTGGAAGCTCTGCATAAAAACAGAGAGCAAGGTATGGCCTTAAATGAAAGACATTTATAACACCAGGAAAGAAACAGACATATATGAACCAGAGAAGTAGCCGTGTTAGTCTGTATACAGCAAAAACAAGAGTCCTGCCACACCTTAAAGACTAACAAATTACTTTGGGCATAGGCTTTCACAGGCTGCAATCCACTTCATCAGATGCTACCTGACAAAGAGGGTTGCAGCCCACGAAAGCGTATGCCCAAATTATATATGAACCAGTTTACAAAGGCATGAAGAGAATAAATAATCCAACATAAAAGAAGACAGACTGACAAAATAAATCTATTGTTTTCAATCTTCAAGTGTGAGAACAACCCAGCAGCATGTTAACTGTGTTTAAGCAGTGGGCAGGCTTCCCTATGTTAAGAGGGCATTCTCAGTGCATCCACTGCAAAGTTGTGGTACAAATTATCTCAAGAAGTACCTTGGTTGATACATTTGCTGTTTTCTTTATAAGAAAGTATACAAACTAACATTCATTGTTTTATAGCTTACCTTCACCACTGCCTGACGCTTGTGAGCTTTAAAATAGCTATGAGAAGAACGTAAATTGCACTTTTGAGAGATTGCACAATCCCATGAGCATTTGTGTGATGATAACCGTGACCATCACACACAGGAGCTGACTCTTCTCTAAGTGGCATTTGCTGAGTGCAAGACCAGTCTCCACAAACCCAATGGCCTTTTTATTGGAAGCCTTTTTAATTATCTCACTTTTGTTCACATGGAATCTCCTCTCTCTCTTTAGAGGAAAGCAAATCTCTGCTTACCACAGACACAATTGCATAATATTCAGATTAGGCTCCTAAAGAATATTACTGTTAAACAATTAAGGATTTACTTTAGAAGCTAGTATAAGTGAAGCAGTTCCCTCTCTGTAATTGGTTACAGAAGACAGCACACTTCTGGCCTTCAAGTCAGTGTTTCAGTGCCTTTTTGATGTGCTTTGGAACAAAAGTTCAAGCTGTCTCATTTCAGTTTGTCACATTTTGTTTTTGTGTAAATCTGAATAAAGAAATTCGAGAGAAATGCCAGGGTTGGCAGTGCTTCCCCCTGCCTTCTGCTCCTCTGTCTGTTGGTGCTGACTCGGGCAGTGCTTTTCCTTCTGCCTTTTAAAAAAAAGTCACAAAGGCATTTGGAAGCTATAGTCCCATCCAGCCACCACTAGAGTTACCAGATGTCAGGCAAAAGGAGGACATGTCCTTCTTTTTACCTTCTTGTCCTCTGTCCAGCAGGCATTTTAAAGATACATAATTCTGTCTAGCTTTTTACTTACAGGGGTTAAAGTATGCTGGAATGCCCTGAAACATCCTATTTTTAGGGGGAAGCATTCCAGGGCCCCCTAAAAACATTAGACTATTACATTAATACTACATTTTCTCCATGTGTCCTCCAATGTCCTCCTTTTCGTACTTCCCTGTCCTCCTTTACATGCTTTGGTATCTGATTACTCTAGCCACCACCAAAAGGCTGTGCTCCCTGTGGTGCTGCCATGTTACAGTACAAACTCACAAAAGGGAAAGTTTAAAAATCTGTGCTCCTTTGGCAGGCAGAATACACTTGAAGAAAGCAAGTTCCAAAAGGGTAGTCGTGTTAGTTGTTAGTCTACTTCAGTAAAACAAACAAGGAGTCCCGTGACACGTTTAAAGACTAACAAATTTATTTATCGCATGAGCTTTTGGGGGAGAAAAATCCCACTTAGTCAGACCCTTTGAAGATGGGGGAACTTACAGAATGTGGGGAAATAAATGCAGGAAAGTAAGGCAGGGATCAGGTAACAGCAAATCAAAGCAGTTGTTATGACTCAAACACTGGGAAACAGAACAGAGAGGAAGATGAGGTCAAATCACCTGTTGTAAGAAAAAAAATCCAAAGTCCCTACTTAGTCCCAAAGCAACAGTCAAATTTGCATAACACAAACCCTACTTAAACAACACAGTGCCCACATTTTCCAAACAGATGTTGGGTTTTCACAGTTAGCCTACTGGCTGGTTGGGATGCATGCAGAACTCTTAATATCCTGCTGTTTACACATCCTATTATCAATTTTTATGAAGGGAAAAGAGGAGATTCTTGAAAGAGACTGCAATTCTGAAACAAGTTTTTAGTATAATTTAAACAGCTGATGCAGTAAATTGTTGGAGAAATTCTAATTAAAAGTTCATGAGGAATATTGGCTATAGTGAAACAAGAGGAACAACTAGTTCAAAAACAAACTGTACTTTTAACAGTGCATTTTAAAACAGTCTCATTATTCATTTGACTGTTAAATACGTGGTTTGGATTTGAATGTGTGGTTCCAATAACACTCTCTTATAAAATGTAATGTTTTCATTAAACTTTCAAGCAAAAGTTAATGCATTTATAAACTCTTGTTTATATTACAGTCAGACCAGAACAAACAAAATTAAGATGGAAATGCCACTTTTACTGGAACTCAACAGAAAGATTCACATGTCTGGGTATTAAAATTAAGCATGACCATTATTTCCTGCAAAATCTACTTTGCAGCTTCAACAGAAGCCATTACTACTCAAGTTCAGTTCTCATGTTCACCAGCCTGTACTATGTGGCTATTTCACAGGCCCCTTAGGAGTGGATATTGTAATAACCATTATCTTATTATCAATATTTGTACAAGATTCTGATTATCTTCTTTGGAAATTTCACAAATAAAGCAATGGCTGCACTTGGCAATAAATGCAAAAATATTATGCAAACTATATTTAAATTATAAGAAACCCCATCAAATTTGCAGTTTAAAAATTAAAATCCCTTCCCAGTGCAAATACCGGTATTTGTAAGGGGAAGACAAGTGGATCACAATACCGATGAACAAGAAAGAGAAAGTTTATCTATGAGTAAAAAAGCATTTATTTTTGAAAGAGTGAGCACAGAATCACAGAAATTAAAGATAGGGCTGGGGGAGATGAGCAGGATTTATCTGCTTCTCTCCCAGTCAATGAAGAAATATTCCTTATAAAATATTTTCCAGGGCTTTGTCCAGATCACTTCTGAAATATGTAAATGACAGAAAAAGCAGCGAGAATCCTGTGGCACCTTACAGACTAACAGATTTCTTCAGGCATAAGCTTTCACGGGCCCCAGCCCACTCTGCCAGATGCAGAATACATCTGATGAACTCGGCTGGATCCCATGAAAGCTTATGCCCAAAGAAATCTGTTAGTCTATAAGGTGCCACAGAACCCTTGCTGCTTTTGCTGTGCTGAGACTAACACAGCTACCCCTCTGTAAATGAGAGAGCTTCCATGACTTGGTTTGGAAGGTTGCTCTACAGTTCAACAGATTTTATCAATGGGAATTTTTTCTGATATGCAACTTTTAAAACTCCTTTTGCTCAGTTTCACTCTTTCTTGCGCTCCCTGAAGATTACCACTCCCTTCTAGGTGTTCATAGCTTTGAAGTACTTGCACAGAATGATATTTAATTTAAAACCAATCAAAGTGGAAAATGCACCTTATAAAAAGCATAATTAAAAGGAGAACTCTGAGCCTCTGATATTGGGCCAGGTGCTGTGCCTGTTGTAGTCAATGGCAAATATCCAGTGAGAGCAGAGTTGAGCACTTGGTCAAGACTCAAGAGTGAACACAAGCCAACTTTCCTATCTGAAAGAAAGGCTATGTTTAAATCAGCAACAGAGTGGCTATATCAGTAGTTTTACTGATGTAACACTGAGTTCTGGAAAATGAAAATCTAACTAGAAAAGCAGCTCTGCACAGCAAGCCCAAAAAATATTCTTATTTATTTTACATCATTTGATTATACTACTGTAACCTGAAGCTCTGTCACTTTCTCCTCACATTAGCTAAGCAGGTGTTAAATATTTTCACATCCCCTTGCTGCATAACTCCTCTTTCTTATTTCCAGGAAAAAACTTCTACTGCAGTAACTGCCTTTTTTCTCTTACTGAAAACCGAAGGCCTGACACTCCACAGTTTTACATCTTGTGTAATCATTCACACTTGTGCAAAAGTGGCTAGCACCTCTGCTTAATGGTCAGAAGGTCCCGGGTTCAAGCCCCTGGGGGTTGGACTCGATGAGGTCCCTTCCAACCTTATGATTCGATTCTATTCTAAAGCGAGCACAAAGCACAACCAAATCAGAATGGTATTACTGGCCTTCTCAGGAGTAATAGCAGATGTCAGGCCTTGTGAGCTGGTTTCCAACCAGATGGGCAATGTTTGATGCGTAGTCACGTATGTTCATAGCAAAGCTTATTTATCTATACTGTAGACATTAATTCCTGAACAGAAACAACATGCAGGCACACCCCTCTTTCAGAAGCCCCAGCCTAAACTCCAATGGCTCATTCCCAGAAAGCAACTCTGCACTAACAGTTGGCTCTTGTTAGTGAGAGTAAGGCAGAAGACAAACTCTTGTGCTGTTTTCAACAGCTCCCTTTAACAGAAATTGCAACACACACACACACACACACACACACAAAGGTAACAATGCAGTAGTTCTTTAAAAGACTGTACGCCAATCAAAAGCTACTAAAAGACTTGTAAGACTCTGTAACAGGAGGGAAAAAAAAAAGCAAGGAGTCTTGTGGCACTTAAAGACTAAACAGATTTATTTTTCGCATGAGCTTTCGTGGGAGAAAATCCCACTTCGTCAGATGCTTTGAAGATGGGTGAACTTACAGAACGGAATGAAACTAAATGCAAGGGGGTGTAAAACATAGGATCAGGTCATAAAGTAACAGCAAATCAGAGCAGTTGTTAGGTTCAAACCATGGGAAGCCTGAAGTCAAATTACCTTTTGTAACGGGAAAAGAACCCATAGTCTTGATTAAGTCCTGCTTTCACAGAATTTAGCTTGCATATTAATTCGAGTTCAGCTGTTTCTCTTTGAAGTCTTGATGTCCCAGCCACATCTCTGATGACAGTCGTTAACAAATCATTTATCGACTGATTAGAAGGATGGAAGTGCTCAGCAACTGGTTTCTTTGTTCTTTGATTTCTGATATCAGCTCTGTGTTCATTTATCCTTTGTGCAGCGATCGTCCTGTTTGTCCAATGTATAAGGTGTTGGGGCATTTCTTGCACTTGATGGCATAGATCACATTAGTAGATGAGCAGGTAAACGAGCCTTTGATGGAGTAGCAGGCTTGATTAGGACCTATGATGGTGTCTGTTGTACAGACATGTGGGCAGACTTGGCAGTGCGGTTTGTTGCAGGGGTGTGTGCCTGCTTCAATGTTCCTGTTGTTAGATCTGTAGTTGCTGCTGAACATCTGTTTAAGATTGGGTGGCTGTCTGTAGGCAAGGAGTGGTCTGTCTCCCAAGGCTTGAGAGAGAGAGGGATCATCTTTTAGAATAGGCTGTAGGTCCTTAATGATCTGTTGCAGAGGTCTGACTTGAGGTGTATGTGGGGACTAGTGGTGGTGTTATTTTCTTTCTTGGGCCTCTCCTGTAGTAGATGACTTCAGGGAATCCATCTAGCTCTGTCAATTTGTTTTCTTACTTCCCCATGTGGGTATTGCAGTTTCAAGAATGCTTGATAGAGATCCTCAAGATGTCTGTCTCTGTCTGATGGATCAGAGCAGATGCAGTTATATCTTAGCGCTTGGCTGTAGACAACAGATCACGTGGTGTGTTTAGGATGGAAGCTCGAAAGATGTAGGTAACTATACCGATCAGTAGGTTTTCAGTACACAGTGGTGGTGATGTGTCTTTCCCTGATTTGTACTGTAGTGTTGAGAAACTGGATCTCCTGTGTGGAATGTTCCAGGCTCAATTTGATGGTGGGGTGGAAATTGTTGAAATCTCTGTGAAAATCTTCAAGCGCATACCTGCCATGTGTCCAGATGATGAAGATGTCATCAATGTAGTGTAGGTAAAGAAGAGGTGTTTTGGGATGAGAGTTGAGGAAACGTTGTTCTAAGTCGCCCATAAAGTTGTTGGCATATTGTGAGGCCATGCGGGTGCCCATAGCAGTGCCACTGATTTGGAGATATAAATGATTCTCAAATCTGAAGTGGTTGTGGCTGAGCACAAAGTCACAAAGTTCAGTCACAAGCTGTGCTGTGGCATCATCTGGCATGGTTCTTCTAATAGCTTGTAATCCATCCTTGTGTGGGATGTTGGTGTAAAGAGCTTCTACATCCGTAATGGCCAGAATGGTGTATTCTGGAAGTTCTCCAATGGACTGTATTTTCCTCAGGAAGTCCGTGGTATCTTGAAGATAGCTAGGGATGTTGATAACATAGGGTCTGAGGAGGGAGTCCACATAGCCAGACAGGCTGGCAGTAAGAGTGCCAATGCCTGAGATGATGATTTGTATTTTTCTCTTCTTCTTTGACAAGCGTCTGGTCTACACTACACTTCAATGACAAAAGGAAGCTTTTGCTGACCTAATTATGTCAATGTCTACACACAACAGCTTTCTCCTGCCAATGTCAATGACCTGCTAGACTGACAGAATAACTCCACCTCCACAAAAGGCTTATGCCAGTGTAGCCAGAGCAGCGCATAAACATTGCCTTACTTACTTAGGTTGTTGGCTCTATTATCAATTTTTGGAGCCATGAAATTGATACGGCTACCTGGCTCCCAGAAGGGAGCTACAAGGATGGGGACCAAGAAACTGGTGCAGCTGGAGCCCACTCCCTGGGGTTGAGCAGCTCTGGGTGGGTTCCACTTCCTGCTCCCAGTAGAGAATGGGGAGCTTGGTGGGGTGGGCAAGGAGGCAGCCCACCATGAGCCCAAGAGTCTGTGGGGTAGCCATGCCCCCAATAGGGAGCTGCCAGGCTCTCTGTTCTCCACACTGCCTCTCTTCAGTCTGTGGAAGTGCTCCCAGTGAGCATGTGCACCACTGACACAAGGAGGGCAGTGTGGACATGCAATACCACACTAATTACTGAAGTGGCTATAAGTCAACATGTAGGTCACCTTAAGGTTTTAATGCAGACATACCCTAGATATTTGTTGGATTTCTCTCCCTAAATGGACTCTGATTCAGACTAGAAGCTATGGACCCAATCACTGCCATAATGTTTCTACATAGCTATTGGCCCAGATTTTTAAAGCTATTTAGGGCTCGCTGAACTCAGTATTGTAATGCCTGAGAGGTTTAGGAGCCTAAATCTCATTTTAAAAGTTATTTAGGCACTTAGGTATTGCAACACTGAGTATCACTGTTCCTAGAAAAATCACAGGAACAATGTAGTCTGTATGGTCCAATTTATGTGCCAGTCTCCTGAACAATGTCTGGTGAGGGATGGTCCAGATTTACATGGTCCTGAGTCAACACCAGTGGCTGGACCTGATCTCTCAAGGTGCCATCCAGCCCAACATTTCAATGATTCTATGCATCTATTAATTATGTCCTTGCCAATCCAATCCTGTAACTCTTCCCTCACTCAAGTAGTCTTATGAAAGTCAATGTGAGCTCTTGCAATAGGAAGGGCTGCTCAGATAAGTAAGGGTTGCAGGATCAGGCCCCAAATGTCATATGATAAAGAAAGATACTGAAATGATGGAAACTTCCTGTAAGACTATTCATCCAATCTTTATTGAAAACCTGAGTATAAATGAGAAAAGGAGGGGGAACCTCCATTTTTTGTTAAGTGGAAAAAATACAATACTGAATATAGTACTTTTTCCAATTCCTTATTTTTTCAATTATACTGCTGTGATGTTCTGCTTTTTCGTTGTTTTACCTCTTTCTTGATAGACTTAGTGAAAATATTAAAAAAAAAATCATTGGTCCTCCCACGTGCATGCACGCACGCACGCATGCGCGCACACACCCACACCCACACACACACACACACCCCCAAAATGGTATACAAAATTAAGTGTACTGAATTTTTCCACCTATGTTTCTTGTATAGTACTTAACAGCCCTCAGGCAATATAATCAACACATCTTGAACCCTGCCCATGCCAGTTGACCAGCTCTGAACAACCCCAACACACATGTGAAAACTCAATAATGTTAGCAGGGCTTCCTGAAGATTCAAAGCTTCACCTGAATGGATCAACTTGCAGGATGTGTCACCAAAACCATGGAAATGGAAGTTGGGCAAGAATGTTGAGCTTGAAAGATTCATCCCGCTCCCTCCTCCATCTCCATATTGTGGCAGAACCAAGTAAGCCTGTGACATCCCTGGCAGGTGTTTGTCTAACATGTTTCTAAAATGTCAAATCATAGGGATTCCATCTTCTCCTCAGGTAACTCTTTCTAAAGCTTCACCATGCTCTTAATAAGATTATTAATAACTAATAGAATCATAAGCTTTTGCATTCCTAAAAGTGGTTAAGTCATTACTCAGCCTCTTGCTTTAAAATGCCCTTAAGATATGCAGCTGATGCATGCCAACAGCATACCTTGACGTGAATGTTTTCATTGATTAGTAGACAGAAATGTCTCCTTCTCACAGTCTTTCTTCACTGAAGACAGTGATGGATTTTTTGTTATGGCATTTTTTGTACTGGATGCATGTGCCCTAGGGTTCCTCTTTCCCCTGAGAGGAGGAAGGCATCCAGGGTGCTTGTTGAAACAATAGATATTGATTTGTTGTTACTGTGATATAATGACAAATACCATGCACTAGAGCAGTCGTTCTGTGAATGGAGTCACAGTGCAATGGGTCATTGGTAGCACTGAAATTAAACACACATAATTTTTAATCCTATCCAAAACATCTTAGAAATCAGCACTTGTCATATTCAGCTTTCAGTTTTCCTTCCCAAAGTACAGCAACTAGACCTGTGTGCATAGAGGGAGCTAGTTGCACATTAAAACACAAAAAGAGTTTGCTTATTATTACAAGATTCCATGGTCACCCTAAAGCAGTGTTTCTCAACCTTTTTGATACCAAGCACCACCAGCCTGCTGCCTTCCTAAACCATGACAGAAAAATCTAAGGGACTTGACCTGACTGTGAATCAGTCATTGAGAAACACTGCCCTCAAGTACTTGCTACATCTGCCTTAACTCATCAGATAGTTACTTCAGTATCTGCAGTATACCCTATAGAGAATGTACAAAATAATGTACATATAAAGATGGGATGTTTAGTTAGGCATTATCTAAAACAATTGGCCACATTTTAAGAGTAACCACCAAACAAAGAGACACTCCCCAAGGGACAAGATTTTCCTCGCCAAGGCCCTAATCCTACAATGAAGTCTGTGCAAGTGTACTACCATATCCACACTGACCCCACTGAAATCAATGGGCACAAGGATCCACCCATAATGAGCACATGGCAAGATCAAGGCCTAAATTAGCACTCAACCCTAGAATGGCATTCCTGTCACAAGACATGAGGAGCTACACCTACACATTGCCATATGTCAGAATTGACTGCAACCCTTATTCTTACACATAACACTTCAGTGAGCATCAGAAATACATAAACAAATGGCTAACACTTACTTTCTGCAAAACTTGCAACTCTTTCCAAAATATTTTTGAAGGCCCATACAATCCTTCTGGATTATGATACTAAGTTTCTTTTAAAAATATTATAAAAGAAGATTACCATAAAATATTACAACAATTCCTGTGAGGAAAGGGGAAAAAATAAAGGGAATATGAGCCCCTTACATGACTTTCCCACAAATATTAACATGGAGCTGGTCAGTAAAGATTCCTGGAAAGTTTCAGTAAACAAAGATCACAAAGCAGCAGTCACAAACATATCTGCAGGCTTTACTCTGTCTAAGCACAGCATCCCCAGAAGAATTCAGTGAATTCTATGGCAAATGACTCAAGATTCATCAAACTTTTTGTGCTTAACATGTCACAGATTCTGAATTATATAACTAGCTTGTCATGAACCACAAAATCTGTAGAAATGACTGTAAATTTTCACACACACAAAGAGAGAGAGTTTAAACTCTTCAAACCCATGTTACTATATCAATCATTTTCCTTTTTCCTGGATTTTTAAAGCCTCTTTTTAAAATCACCAGTTCACTTGCTGGTATTTCTACTGAATGTATCTCCTAACAATACCCAAACTAGTAAGGAAGCAGATTTAGAGACAGTGGCTATGTATCTATTTATGCTGAGTGCATTTTCCCAGAACTGCTTCCCCATAGTGTGAGGACAACAATGATGCAATAACATGTTGGCTTCTATAGAGGCTAGCTTTATAATAACTAATGAGTCAAATAATCACTGGGGTGGTTAATTGACTAGAACAGGAAATACAGTTTCATTGACCAATCACTGGTGTACCAAGTTGGCCTGTAAAGATACACAGGAAAAATAAAAATCAAGATATTTTTCTTCTGAAGACTTAAACATCTTAAAATTCTGCCCAGAAATCATGCAGCTGTTAGCTGAGAATGCTAAAAATCAAACTAATGCACCAAAACAAATAGGGGCAGACCATGCACAGGGGACACATGACTGCAGGAGATATCCTTCACAAGAGCTTCAGATCCAGCTAACTACTGTGCCTTAAATTATATAGTTTGATAAACAAAGATAATTAATTGTAATCAATGAACTGCACAGTTTTTTTGTTTGTTTGTTTTTTGATTGTACCCACCCTACACTTCTGTGCACCTCACTGCCATTTCCTGAAAAGTCTGGCTGCCAGCAAAAGGGCTTCCCAGATCTCTGAGCCAGAGTTCAGGACGAGTTGAATATGGTATCTGGCCTCATATCTGTCTCAAAAGCAGTAAGCACAAAAGAGGGAAAAGAAGAAAGGGAAAGTGCCTCACTATGTTGAGCTGGCTCCAGCCACTGAATTATCAGAGAACACTGCTGACCCAATCTCACAACTATACTGCAGCCTCATTTACACACAGCAGAGACAGATGGAGGAGGTGGGAAAGGTAGCATGAAAAGAAATAAGGGAGATAAATCATTGCATGCATTCATCTTACTCATTTCCATAACAGAAAGTATTTAAGATCAGGAAACGGATTGCTACCACAAGCTCAGTGGGTCACCGTGGCAAGTGTAACATAACCTAAAACCACCTAACCTACTGCACCTTTAGATTAAGTCCAGATAACATCTAGATTAAAATTTACCAGTAAATCCATTCCCTATTCCCAGCTATTAAAAAGAAAAAAAATTACTTTAAATTCCCTTGGTACAGGAGCGAATAGCATATGCCTCTGGGATAAAATCATACTGACAAACTGCCATAAAGATCGGTATGTATCACTAGAAAGCCATGAAGAGTTAGTTCAGGAAGCATATCTTCCCACTGAAGGAAAAGCAACAGAGCTGGATTTACTGCGTCTCAGACAAGGAACTCCCCCCCACCCCCTTCCCCGTTCCCCTCCTCCAGTGAATAATATCTCAGTACTACCTACATTTATCAGCACTGCAATTCCATATCTTCAGTCAGTCAAAGGATTTAACAGCCTTGGAAATTCCCGTTGTCCATTATTTGAGGTCACAGATAAAAGCTAAACAGCGGGGTGACTCCCATCAATCATAAGTCACTCACTGATACAATGTATGGTAGGAGACCTACTGATGTAAGCTAGTCACCAGAGAAAATACCCACTGATGACGCATATCCAGGCATAAAAATAGTTACAGGGCCCCCAAAGGGATTATTCAACAGCCCACATTTAGATATTCTTACAAGAGACCTGAAGTCAATTTGCTGCTATTTGATGGCTGAGGAGTGTTGAAGTTTAAGCTTCTTCAGCAGTTATAACCACAAATAGATGGCACAAATAAGATACTGCAATTACAAGCTGTTTTGTAAATTTTAACACTGCAAGGATCAAGCCTACGCAGAAACACTGACTAAAAAATGCTATACAGTCTTTACCTTTTACTTTGCTTCTTTTAATTTACTGACTCTTTTAGCATTTTAGCAAGGGATAAAGTAAACAATTTAAAATTAATCCAGAAATATTCATATTAAACATCTCATTTTAGCATACCTGCTTGCAATGTTTGTCTGAAGTAAACTATCAACACCCCAAAAAAATAGATTTGATTTTCTTTTTTTTTTTTCCAATCTATAATATGGGTATTCTTTCCTGAGATAGTTCACAGCTCTTTTGGCCATAATCTTTGTGTGAAACTTTGTGCTGAATCTTCTGCCTTTCTTCAATTGTCAGTCTGAAAAAAAAGCACAGTACTGTAAATCCTTTACCTCAGAATGCAAAACCATGGAAGGATACGTAGCTGCTTATCTCTAAGAATTACTAAGTATTTTTACACTATCATCTAGTTCAAAACAGGGAGTTCTATATTAATCAGTTACTCCTTGATCTTCATTAGGCTCTTCCACATATTCTCAACTGAAATGCAGTTGAGCCTGCCAAAACTCTTGACAGCAATTCTGTTAGTAGTCCTGTTGCAACTTCTCACCAAATTAAAAAATTTTGTGTAACATTTTCAAAAGTCCTAGAGTGACTTAGGCTCCTGAGTCTCATTTTCAAAAGCAACTCATGTCCGTAGGATCCTAAATCATATTGACTTTCAATGAGATTTGGGTAGCTAAATCTTTTGAAAATTAAACGTCAATAGTTTTGAAAATGTTACCCTTCATCTTACATAGCCATACCAGGAGGGATTTATAGCCCTCTACTTTGTCAAGCAGGAACAACAACAAAAAAAAAGGTCACTTTTGTCCTGTATTGCTAAGTTCTACCTCACTTTCTTCAACTGTGATAACACAGTTATAATTAAACTCAAATTATTTTTAGCACAACAATTTTACAAAGCATGCACATTTTGTTGTGTGTGTGCAGGCTGGCAGTTTGTTTGGCCTATTTTAATAGCCCTAAGCAGAAGTGTTCATCAATGCCATCTAGTTGAGCATCCCCTCCCAAGTTATTGGACAGACTCTTGTGTTGGACTCTACTTTTGTCTCCTTCTCTTAGCCCTCCACCTCTTTCCTGGGTACCTGCTCTGTTTCAACAGAAAATATAGGAGACGAAACAATCCAATCCTGCCTGTAGTGCACTATATTGTATGAGTTCTCACAACACAAAACAAGTGTTGTAAAAAATAGCAGAGGTGTAAATGAGTAAGGTACCACGTCACTGAAGACCTGTGAAGCATCCTTTATAGCAAGTTTGCTAGTTCAAGAGGAAATCACAACCTGCAATATTTCACATGAAATGCACAGTCTCTCACCACTAAGAAGCAAGTATTATAGTTCTTTCTCTTTGTAAGAAAACTTCAAGCAACTCGAAGGCATATCACCCATGACTTTTTTTTTTAAATATATGACATGAATTTTGTCACATTTCTGAAAGCCACATAATGATTTTCAGTCACAGATTAGCCTAACTCTGTGAACAATACAGGTGCCCAATCCTGCTCCCCCTGAAGTTTCTCTGACGGAAGATTAGGCCTTTTCTATACTGCACATTAGGGAGGAAACACTCCTTCTGACCCATCCTCTTCTAAATTAAGTCCCTCCTGGAATGTTTATCATCTTAGAGCCAAGGCATGCACATTTTTCTATATGGCCACGCGATCTTCTTATAAACAAGGAGTCTGGTGGCAATTTTAAAGACTAACAAATTTATTTATCTCATGAGCTTTCATGGAAGAAAAAGTCCACTTTGTCAGATGCTTGAAGATGACCATCCGACAAAGTGGGATTTTCTCCCATGAAACTGCATGTGATAGATAAATCTGTTAGGCTTTAAAAGTGCCACCAGACTCCTTGTTTGTTTTGCTGAACTAGACTAACACAGTTACCCCTTTGGAACTTGCCACCTTATTATTTTCAGAGGGGTAGCCGTGTTAGTCTGTTTATAGCAAAGGCAGTGAGAGTCCTGTGGCACTCACAGAGTCTTCAAGCATAAGCTTTCGTGGGCTTCAACCCAGATGCATTATGCATCTGACGAAGTGAGTTGAAGCCCACAAAAGCTTATGCTTGAAGAAATCTATTAGTCTATAAGGTGCCACAGGACTCTCACTGCTTTCGCCACCTTATTATGTTGCCTTTGCCTTAGTGTATCCCACTCCTGGAGCTCTATCTTTGTTGTATCCTCCTGCAGTGCTCTTTACTTTCCTAGAAATGCTTTGAGGCAGGAATCATGAACCACATCTTGGCCCGTGTTCTGGTCTAGCAGTGCAAGGCATGTGAAAAAATAGTTGAGCTGGACATCTGGGGAATCTCCCAGCATAGAGAAATCATCAGTTCAGCAGGGGTAAAGCTGTCAGGTCTGTGCCTACCCCAGTTCTGGCCCTGGCATAAGGTAAAGTGTCAGGGTATGACTGGGGATAAGTGGTATGCCTAGCTAGAGCACTGATGTGCTCTAGTGATCCTCATTTAGCAGAACGGCCCTTTGGCTGCTGTTACCAGCCAGTACAGCTGCTCTAAATTATACCAATAGTAGATCTGGCCCTCAGCCAGCTCTGGGATCGATGAAGTGGGTAGAGTCAGTGAACTAGAGTAAATCCACTTTTTTTGGCTGTCCCTTCAGATGCACCAAGCACTGCTCAGCCACGCTGAAGGTTCAGCCATTTGTCTTCACATGTTTCACTACATCCCTATGAATGCCTATGGCCCTCTATCAGAACTAATAAAAATAATAGTAATGAAAAGCATGCAGAGGAAAGTAGACAATATATATTATGTTTTGTGAGATTGGAGATGATCTGACGATTAATGCAAATATTATACAAATGAATAAAACATGTTATCAAAAGAGAATGATCTGATTTTTAGCAGAAATTATTTCCAGCAATCTCTAATAATTCGCAATTCCATGCTTGTGAAATAGAAAATTTACACAGTGTAGTCAACTCTCAAGATTTCAGAAGCCTCATGATATTCGATGTTTATCTCAACAGTTAGTATTTATCTTTAAGCCTGAGCTCCTGGAGTCATGTGATTTCTTAGCATTCATTTAAAAGATGAAAAGGAAATTGCTAACTCTCGAGGTTGAAAAACTTAAAATGTGAACCTTAAATGCTCAAAGCCCAGAAGGCAACTATTAACACCTATCCACCAATCTTTATCCTTTTTAAAAAGTCATGACTTTTAGACAACGATTTTTGAGGACCTGACTCATGACTTCTGAATGCTTGTTTTTTGCCAGTATTGCAACTGATAAAAAGACTGTTTCATCACACAGTTTCACATCTGTCCCTTGGCAAAAGTTTTAATACAACATTCGGTCAGACGATTGGGGAAGTTGTTCCGAGAACATCCAGCTGCACAGATAAAGTTAATTTCCTGCATGTACACAACCTGTCTCGATGTACAGAAGGATCAATCATTTTGCCATGTCATTTAGGAAAGATTTGAGTGTTCTGTTTGGCCAGCAGCTTATAGTTGCATAGGCAGTACATTAAAATCACCTTTGCCTAGTCAACCACATGATACTACAGTATTTATTCTAAGCAGAGCAGGGAAAATTATTTTTACATTTCAGGGGCAACAAAAAATATATTACTCAAAGGGGCACAGTCAAGATAAAAGTTCAATATTAACAAAAATCTGTATTTGTGTTATTAAAAACACCATACATTTTTAAATGAAAAATAAACTCTTTTGTTTATTTCTGACATTTCACTCAATTAAGAAAGTAAAACTATTGGCCAGTTTCACTTTGTTTATAACCAGTGTTAGTGTCTAGATCTCATTTCCTAGCAGAGTGGTTTTCAGCCTGTTTCCTGTCCCTGCAGGTCTACAGACTATATCTAAGTGGTCCACAAAAGGTTGTGGTTACCACAAAACAGTGGTTTTCAACCTATTATCTGTAGCCTCCTGGGTTTCTGCAGACTGTAAGATTTCCATAAGAGTCTGCATCTCCATCTGAAATTTTTAGGGGTCCACAAAGGAAAAAAGGTTGAAAACTACTACATTAGAACAAACACAGTGCTAGTGAGTAAGAGTTTCCAACACTTCAGAGAAACATTCATGTTTTAAAAATCTGTTTTTAATTAAATAAAAAATATTTTTAAAAAACCCGCAAAATAGGCCTGTGTGTAACACCCTTCCACACAAAATAAGATGGTATCCAGCTGGTGGAAAGGGAGATGACCTGAGGCAAGACGAAGATAAAGATTTTGGAGGGCTAGAGATGGTAGATATATTATGCCAATAGTAGTGATAGGCATGAGTGAAATCAGTAAGTTTTCTGCCCTCGGATTCTCTTCCATTTTTTGTTTTAATAACGCTATAAACTAAAGTAGAATTTGCAGTACAACATGGTAAACAGGACTGTTGACGTTACAAATTATTTTCTTTTATAATCACTAATATGGAAGGCATCAAGACATGCATGAGAACATAACAGAAAAGAAGCTGTATAAGTCATGGTTTAAAGTATGCAAACTTTTATTATAAAAATTATATATTTTCAAAGAGAAAATGTACACCACTGTTATATTTCTGTCGCTGGAAACTACATGGAATGAAGCACTTCAGGATGAAACACTAGGTAGCCAAAGGATTCAAGAACAGGCTCCAAATTAGCAAATTATTTTAAGAAAATTTAGAACTGCAATTTTGGAAATAACACTTGTATGGAACAGTGTGGAGAACTTAGCCACTTTGACACACAATGTTAGATAAACCAGAATGGTGATATCAGAAACATAAGAAGCAAGCCTGATATTCACCGGCTGCTCTAATATCAGCACCACACTTGCAAGAACTCTTCCTTTCTGCAGTTCATTTTCCGATAAAGATACCTGAGCCTCAGTTTTACTGCATAGCACATCTGTAACATTTGCAAATCAGATCTCAACCTAATTTAATGAAAAGTAGTTTTACATATTGCCCAAGGGGATGGATATCTAATGGTTAGAGCCCCGCGTCAATACAAATATGTGGATCTCTATCTGATCTGCATCCGCTCACTGACAGTATCTCTCTGGTCTGCGATCCTCATGCCATATTTTATCTATATCCATAACCACATCTGCAACAGAGCTTGGGCTCACAAGTCAGCATGTTAGCCTTTGATTGGCTCATTTCCCACATAGGTCCCACCCACTTTCTCCCTTTCTTGTTTGCGGTTCGCACGTTGTGCTGTCAATCAGACTTCCTTGGCCACCAAAGAAATCTCTGATTAACAGTATGGCTTGCAAACTGCAAACAAGAAATGGAAGAAGTGTACAGAAAAGTCACGGAGAATCAGCCAATCAAAGGACAGCATGCTGAATGACTAACAGTGAGCAGTGACTCTCCAAGCGCCAGCCTGCTGTGATTGAGACTCTGATTGGCTGGCAGACCACAATCAGAGCTGAGCTAGGATTTTCTTGAGTGCTTCCTTGTCCCCCTCTGTGCTGCTGACATAGATCATAACACCAGCTGCAGTGATGGACTATATCCTGGGCAGATGAAACAGAATCTGCATCAGTGGGTCAATCCACAGCAATGGGTCTGCAGTAATCTGGACCCACATCTGCGGATGCGGATGCCCGTGGATCTGCAGCAGGTACTCACAGATCTGCAGGGGTCTACTGATGTTTCCTCATGAATTATTCAGTAATTAAGGGTCTGATCCTGTAAACCTTTGCCCACGTGAATTCTCCCTTCACATCGACACAGCTGGAATGAAGTTCATGACCCAATACTGCATTCCTCACGCCACCAATAAAGTACAGGAAGAGGAGAGGTAAAGCTGGCTTTAAGAGATTGCTCAGCCCCTTAAGGCTACTCCAGGTTGTGCTGACTTGCAGTTGTCCTTGCTGACTTGCAGTTGTATAAGCCATTACATCAACCTAAATGAGCTAGGACAGAAGACAGCACACTCTGACCATGATCATCCTTCCCATCCTGTCTCCAGCCCATCCCAGGCATGTCCCCTACTCTGAGTTGTTATACTGGATGGGGTAGTATGTGGCCTCTGTCATACAACAAGAACATAAAGGGAGCCACCTCATAAATTACAATCAGGGGCACTGAGTCTCTCTCCAGTAAACAGGACTATGTTTGGTAGTAAGAGATTGCAGGACTAGATGCAGCCTCATTTTATCTCTACCAGATTCATAACTTTTACAAAGTAGTACAAACAAAGACCCCAAACAAACCACATCAAAAACCACACTTCTTTCAGCCTGACCTTTCATGGTTAGTCTATACAAGCAAACCTGAACTTGGTAATCACAGTCCTAGAAGTATTGTTTGTTCATCTTCAATTCAATCAGGAAAGAGAAACATATCATGTGACCTGAGGCTGGCACAAGGCAGAGTACAGGGAGCTAAATTCTCTTCCACTCTGGCCTAGAATGACAGTCATCCTATCAACAGTGCTATAGTACATACACACAACATCTAAGTGCAACATCCATTCAAACCTAAATAATACAATAGCTGGTGACTCCTTGAAAGTTAAGGGTTAAGTTTCTCACAAGTATTTCATTCTGTATAAAATCTCCACGTGATGAAAAACTGCATTCAGGTGAAAATATTAATTATAGTCTCAGTTTAAACATTCCCTCACAGAAATCTCTATAGAATGTAATGGAAAATTATAACTTTTCTGTGGTGTTTTTTTCCCCAACCATTCTACAGAATTTAGAGGACAATTATACACATACTATTGTATTCTCTAGACAGTTCTAAAAACCTACAGAAAGGAGATTATTCTTTATTGAATTCTGCACGTTTTAAGAAAAATTTCAGTAGACTCCCTACAACATTTTTACTGAACTCTGTGGGGTTTCATACCTATAAAAATCTATACAATTTTCCATATACTTTGAGCTGCTATGAATAAAAATGTTACCAGCTATTGTTTTCTGTACCTGTGGTACCCTCTCTTTCCTGACATTAGTGTCTCTTGCACCTCTCATTTATGCATAGGCCCAGCATACTGTGGTTCCTGCCCATTCACTTTTTTTCAAGCAGACTTTAGCAATCTTTGGAGCAGGGCTGGCCCAACCATATAGGTGAACAAGGCACTCACCTAGGGCACCAGGCTTTAAGGGACACTAGATTAGCTGGAAGTGACTTTTTTTCTCTATTAAACAAAAAAACTATTAATACATTATCTCTTATAACATTGGAGGGAGAGGAGGCTGCCAAAGTCACAGTTCCCCTAGGGCACCAAAAACCCTTGGGGCGGCCCTGCTTCAGAGGACCTAGACCATGACATCACAGCTGGAGCTAAGACCCAAGCTACAACTCTGGCAATCGGAGTTCTACCTCTCCCTTTCTGTTCAAATGATGCTGGAACCTGAGTGACTCTTCTCCCAATCCAGTGGCAAGCCAGATTTCACGCTCCAGCTGTGATGGCATGTTCCAGGACTTCCAAACATTGAGTAGTATGGAAAACAAGAAAGCAGATGAGCACCTAATATTTCTAATGTAAAAATATACCTTTAAAAAAAATACATGGAGCTGAATTATTACAGAAATACAAAAGTAAACACTTTTTTGTATATGTAGTACATTTTTAAAATACCCGAAGTCCAGAGTAACCAGTATTTCACTAAATTCAAAGGGGTAGCCTTGCTAGTATAGGCCAGCAAAAACAAACAGGGAGTCCCCTGGGATTTTCTCCCACGAAAGCTCATGCAATAAATAAATTTGTTAGTCTTTAAGTGCCACAGGGCTACTTGTTTGTTTTGCAGTATTTCACTGCCTTCACAACCCCATTTAATTGTTTATGCGTTTTTCAGCTAATTGGCCTACCTCCAAAATCAGAAGAATTATTATGACAGCTGTAGGAAGGAGAGTAAGAGAACAGGTTATGAACCTGCATTCTTCTCTGTATGAAGAAATCAGTTACAGAGCACAAAGAGCATTCACCAAAACTTGCAACTATGCAACTGAACTGTCGCATGGGGATAGGAAGCGAGGGCTGCCAAGCGTCTGGTTTTCAACCAGAAAGTCTAGACAAAAAGGGGACCTGGCTGCTGACTGGTCATTAAAAGTCTGGTTACCCACTGTAACTAGCCTCTGCCATGTGGGAAGGGTGGAAAGACCAGCATATGTTTCTGGAACCCTGAGAAACTACTTTCTCGTCAACTGCTGACAGACAGGACACACCTCCAGCCTCTTCAGCTGAGAGGTAGGTACAAGTGCTGGCTACTCAGGCGGAGGGAATCCTCCACCACAATTTCCCCTGACCCCCTCCATCTGCCTCACTGTACCATGATTGTCTCTGCCCCACTCTCTTGCTCCAGCAACTAACTCTCCCCCTCTGTGCCACCATTGCCCTAATTGGGCAGACAGGCAAGCTCCATGTCAGCTCCTCCCCGAGCAGCTCTGCAGATGAGTGCTGAGACAGATGAGGCAGGAGAGTGAATGACAGGTTGGGGAGAGCAAGCGATGGCTGGGGAAAGGGTGTCTGCTTTTCAGCAACTGTAAAACTGGCAAGTCTAGGAGAGAATCAAACTGGAAAAGAGATGATGAGAAGAGAAGAAAGACAAGGACAGATAAAGATAAGGCAATTCAGAATTCTACAAACAGGTAATGCCCCCCCCCCCCATTCCGGTTTCCAAAAACAGAGGAAAAAAAGGAAAGGACAGTGAGACCAGGAGCCTTCAGTAAGCAGGGGCCCACAGAATGGTTCCAAAACAGGAAGTGGCAGCAGTGAAAAAGAGACAAGTCATTTGGAGACAGCTGGCTACACCTTTTAGTTTTGTGTCGCATCATGGCCACACATAGAGGTCAGCTGCCTGGAATATGAATCGTGGAGATTTCAGGTCCTGCAAGTTACAGTATCAGAACACATGGAAAAACCAGGACTGGCAGCTACCCAGCCCCTTCGAAGACTTGTGCTGGTATGCAATGTTCGCCAAGCAAATCCCAGTTCCCCACCCCCAGGTGGACCTTAATGTACAGTTTCTCTGCAGGCAATCATGTTTCAGGTTTCCAGTACTAGGTGCTTGATACTTTCCTTTAAAAGCCAAGGTGTCCTAATGTAAAAGATTACCATAATGACAAAGATTCAAAAGACATACAGCATCAGGCATTTGCAGCCAAAAGAACGGATTTCACCTGCATATTAAAGCAACCTCTTGAAAAACTGACTGTAAGCAAATTAACAGACAAACCAGTGACTAATACAGGCTATCAGACTGCTGGAAGAAGAACATTACAGAACCACCAAGCCTAGAAGAAAAACTGGAAATAAAATAAATACAGCTCCTAACCGCAATACTGACCCAACAAGAGGAGGGAAGGGGAAAGAACCAAAGGAGAATTATGAGAGTCTTAAATATAGACTTGGATTCCAAGTTCACATGACATCAATCAAAGGGTTATTTATCCTCAAAAGAAGAGGAAGGAAATATGGCTGTCTAAGAAAAAATGTTCTTTTTTAACTTTCCAAATGACTAGGAATGCATTAGCGTATTGTCAAGTGCACCTGTATTGATATCCTATTCTAAGGCTACCAGTAAATGCTTCTAAAGTCTTTTTGACAAGGGCTGAATAAATATTGTAGCTCGGCAAAGAGGGAACTAATTGTTGAGGTTTGAAAATATGATCAAATGGAGATGAAGGGACACCATGAATAAACTTATTGTTGGGAGAGTATTTACCCGTTTGAGATTTTGTACATCACTGATTGTGTCATTTGACTTTGCTTTACAAACATTAAATTAATGCTGAAATAAAAGCTTATTTGCTTCATAATTCATTCACAAACCTCCTTCCCAAGTCAAATTCCAAAGTACAAGAAGCTAGTAATTTCCTCACTGACATAACACATTCTTTGTCATCTGTTGTAAGGCTAGTGCTTCGAGACGTATTGTTTCATCTCTTTCCAAATTTAATAAAATATACTAATTTCTCCAGAACACTAAGATGAAACCACAACCATCATTTACTTGCCCCTTGAGCTGGTTTTAATTTCATCTGATCTAGTGTATTAATCTTATTGTGCTACCATTTGCCAAATCTATATGGAACTTCTTACCTCAACTCTTCAGCAGTGATCAAAGAAAGAATGCCTCAACCATCACTATATATAATTGCAATGTAATACAAGGAGGCTTCCCTCTTGCTACTCTAAAGACAACAGGCTTGGGGCAGTGGTGACAAGGACTACAGCTATGCTGCCAAATTAGTCCAGTCTAAGGAAGCTTAGTCCAGACAAATTAAGCCCTTGGCCACACTTAGCTTTGCCTAGTCCAAACTAAGAAATTTTCTCAGTTCTGACAGGTAAAGCTTAGTCCAAACTAGTAAGACCTGGTGGTTAGTCTGGACTTACTCACTTAGTTTCAACTTTAGTTCAAACTAGGTGCATACGATACATGAACTAATGGTTAGTTCAAACTTTATAAGTTCGAACTTAGCTATTAGTTCGAATGAGCCATGCATTCCAGTTCCAACTAAAACTTTAGTTCGAACTAGAATGCACAGCTAGTTTGAACTAAAAAGCGCGGTTCACTCAAACTAGCCAAAGGTTAGTTCAGATTAACCTCAGAATTCTTTAGTTCGGACTATCAAGTCCAAACTAAAATTGGTGACGTAGACATAGCCAAGCAGTTTGCTTTTACCCATGGATTCAACTCCCTTTTATGCTCCTTCATCACTTGCTTTCCTAACAGCAGGAAAGCTCAGTGAGACACCATCTGTGAACATGAACTCATTTCCCCATCCTCTTGCCTGAATACACTCACCCTCATCATAGATTCCTGCCACACTGCTGCAGAGTATGCAAGACCCCATATTTAATACATATCTTGGGAATGTGATAACCATGGTGCTGTGTGTTCCCTTCATCAAACACTAATCAAATCCTCCAGCACACACTTACCCAGTCCTCTAACTCAATTATTCCCAACAGGGAACCCTTGACGAGGGGGCAGCAAAGAGTCCAGTGGGTCCATGAGGCTTCAGTAACATTAAGGTCAGTTAGTCCTCCAAGTTCCACGTTGGGCACAGCAGCCATCAGTTCCACACCAGCTGAAGTGGAGGAGCAGACCCACATCAGCCAGGCACCCAAACAAAAAGGAGCAGCCCCATACCGATGGGGGTTTCAAGCAGTCTGAGACAACCTACCACAGCTCACCTGTTATCCTTACTCTGTGAGGGATGGGAAGACATAGGGCCATACAGGCCTGTGCCAGAGAAGGCTTAACTTCTAATTCAATTAAGAGTAATTTATTACTATTACCATCCCATGTACTGTTGTTATCATTTACATGTTTATAGGAGTTATATGTGTTTTAAGGCCAGTGAAGAGGTAGGTCAAGAGTGAGGAGACACATGTTTCCTTTACTGTTAACTAGTGGGACTTTCAAAAAGGTGGGGGAACCATTCATTCCAACGCTTGTTGCTCCCACACATGCTCAGGTGCCTTTCCTATTAGATAAAGCAGCTTGGGTCCAGAGACACAAAAGGCATTTAGGCATTTATCTTTCATTGATTTCAAAGGAAGTTAAATTCATTTGAGGACTGGGACCTCACCCATTTTTGGCCTGATCTCTGCAACGAAGGAGAGAAAACAGAAGTTTTCTCTCACTGCCTGGTCCCTCAATGGAAAATGTGGGCTATGTGTAAAAACAAAACTGTTGAGGAGAAAGTGTTGCCAACTCTCACTGTTTTATCATCAGTTTCACAACAGTGGGTGTTTCATTTAAAGCCCCAGCTCTTGGAGACTCGTGACAAAGTAAGAAACTCACGTTTCTTTCTTTTCTAATAGAAAATATGTTTTTAGCTCTCATGTTTATAGTGAAAAACTTACAATGTGAACTGAGCACAGCCTACAGGCTCAGAAAACAGGGCACAAAAAAACAGACCCAACATTTATTCCTTTATTTAAAAAATCCTCATTATTTTAACCCCATCTCACAATTGTTGGCACCTGACTCTAGGTTTTTGAATGTTGTAGTTGGCAGCACTGCTGACCTAGTCCAGCCCAATCGTCTTCTGCCTTCAAACAGGAGAAGGAATAGCCTGCCTCAGTCAAGCAAAGATGTGGAAGGTGCAACCATATCCAAGCCACTGTTTATGAAAAAAAATCACCCACAGTGAGGGGAGAGTAAGAATTTAAATGCTGATAATCCCCATATCTGAGCAGAGACCAACAGAGCAGGAGGAAAACAACTTCAGCACTTCAGTCTTTTCACCCAGTGAAGGCGAGATTGAGCAAAAGCTACTCAAGCCCAGTTTTTGCTTTCCTTTATCCAAGAGAGGGATTCCTCACCCCACCCTGCAACAGGTCTGTGAGCTTAATTCAGAACTGAGCCCAAGTAGTGCACAATGACAATAATGGACATGTTTAGAAAGTCAGATTAGAAGAGGAAGAAATAAATATGTTATATACAATTTATTCACAAATCCCTTCCTAAGCCAAGCCTAAAACTCCCTTTTAGTCTGCAATTTAGATAGTCTACTTTCATCAAGTGGAGGAACTTCAATACAAAGAGAAGCCCTCAGGTGTTATTACTACCGCTTAACTGACTGCATATCAGTAGCACGACTTCTACTCTCAAAGAGCAGAGTCAATAACATTCTGGTTACAGGGAGTCTCAAAATGCAAAAATCAATTTTCTTATCCTTCTGCATTACTACCAAGTTGGACATTTATCAGGAGACAAACAGGAGTACAGTACACAATTTTCTTTTCTTTCTCTCTTTTTTCTCTTTTTTTTTTTAAAGGTTGACCTCTTAATCTAATTACTCTACAAGTCCTATGGCAACAAGTAGAATCAATCTGACTCATAACCCACCAACATCAGCATTCTGCCCTATCTTCAGAAAAGCAAAGAGAAGCTTTCAAGAGAAATAATGCCTCTAACCTCTCATCACTGCAGGCCCTACTTTCCAATTATGATGCTGTATTTAATCAGTAATTATGCATTTGCAGATAATATTACTCACTGTGCAGGTGGGACAAGCACGGTACTTTCAGACAACTTACTGGTAAGTCCCAGAGTAGCTTTCAAAGTAAGTGGAAGGGGGACGTAAGTCACGCATAGGTTTTGCACTGGTCTTCTGCACCAGCATGAATTTCATCCTAGGATGCTAACAACTGCACTTAAGCACCTTAAAGAGACTATGTGCTAACGTAAGCATGGAAAAGGAGCACCACTGATACCACAACCTTGGCACCCCTGTTTTAAAACTGTATTTATCATATCCATCCTATGTCTTCCAGGCCTTTCACTTTTGGATCATTCTAGTTCCTGCTGTCTCTCTCCGAGGTTCTCTCTCATTTCTCTATTGCTTTTTTGTATTTTATTTTCCTTCCTTTTTTTTTTTTTTTTTATTTCTTTCTGTTTCTCTCCTGAACTCACCCCCAAACAGAGCAGCATCTTTTTCTTGTTTCATACTCTCTCCATTCTACCTCCTGCACAGCCCCTCGGGCTCCTCTGTCATTCTTTTGCCCTTGCTCTCCAGCCTACGTCTTCCTATTCTTGCTTCTCTCTTGTTTTCTCCTTTCTTTGATGTCTCTCTTGTTGTTTTCTCCTCATCTTTCCTGTCAGAATGAATGAGTGAGGTCCCCCACTGGGCAGGTACTTTTCAAGAACAGACACTCTGTTCAAAGTTGTACCAGCTCTGGGAGCCTGAAAGGAATTTGGAGCCTTATATGCTAAACTGTACAGTGAATGAATGATCTTGCTATTCACTCAGCACTGTATGTACAGTTCTTTCATGAAAAGGAAACTGAAGATGAAGGTATCAAATAATATGGGACACCATAAACTACTTTTAAATCCAAGATTTTAACATACATTTGTTATTTGGGCCATGTAGCAACCAGAAATCACACTGCATATAAGGGAGCACGTCAAAGTTGGCATCAGGCAACCAGTTTGGACCTCCAAGTGTTGCTCTACTCTGAAAAATGTTTGGCTAAAATGTTTGCCCCTTCTTACCGGTTCTGTTCGCGTGAGGTGAAATTCACCCCTGTGCAGAAGGCCAAAACAATGTCACTGTATCTCCTAAAACCCATTAAGCTGTCTGAGAAGATATGCAAGTTCTGTGTTCATCTTCTGCACAAGGACAAATTCCACTTCCGGGACACTCTCATAGGACTTGTCATCATGACCTTCCTGATCAACTGAGTGGGTCTGTGAAGACCCGCTCAGTCAATCGGGAAGTCGATCCATGAAGTCCGCCCCCGCAAGTAGCGTATCACTGAGTCAATGGCAGGGCACCTCCCATTAACTCAATGAACTGAAGACACTGCAGTAAGCAGGCACTGGGCAGTCAAAGGGAGATGCAAGTGATTTTAGGTTACTTGTGTATCTCTCTTCAACAGCCACCGAAATCCCCCTGCAGTGCAGACCAGGGCTTAAGCAGATAGTCCTACTTCAGTGGAACCATCAGTGACAAAAACAGGTTTCTTACTACTTTTTTTCTGTTAACACAAAAAAAGTAAGACAAAAAGATAAAGTGAGTTGAATTCTACCCCTGCTAGCACAAAAACAGAACAGATAACTAAATTCCATCTCCCTGGCTCCAATCTCCCCTGAGTTATACCCATGCAACCCCACTGACAAACTATGGACCTATTAATTCATGGCTGCTTTACCTTGTTAGATTAATGGTGTTTTACAAAGTACTAACATCTGGAGGTCTCCATCAATGTGCAGTGTGTGTGTAAGGAATTGTGGCAGAATGGGATACCGCAAAGAGCAAGCCAGCATTGGAGACAGGAGCCGAAATAGGCAGGAAAGACTGCTTCATGCTCCTATAGTTACTAGGATGTCAGGAAGCAGACCCAACGTAGCTGTTCCTGCTTCTTTGCTAGAATTGGTAAAGAAAGCCACCAGGGAATACAAAGACGAGAGTGAGGAGGCAGAAGGGGACAGATAAAAATCAAGAGAAAAAACAAATAAAAACACTGCAGATAGCAGCAGTGAAGTACTGAGTTTTGTGGGACATTAATTCCTGGGAATAAGCATGCTGACCAAGTCTTTACCTTCAGAGAATACACAATAATCACAAAAATTGTCCATATTCTCTTGGCTCAACATTTGACAGCCATTGCCCTCATTTCCTTAAAACATTTTTAACTTAATGTCCTCATTTTGTCATGTATCGGGGGGGATGTGTAAAGACTGTTTGAAAGAGCTTGAGGGAAGCTTGCGTTCATCTCAGTTCTTGCGTGTGTGTGTGTACACATATAAATAAAACTGAGTGGTTTTTTTTTTTCCTACCTCACTCCCAGCCGCTCACTCTGAATTTATTAATACCTCCACCTTGAACACAGTTGGCAACACTCTTTGTGTTGCCATGGAACTAAAACCTTTGCAGTTTTGATGGTGATGTATACCAGCAAGCATACAGTTCTTACACTTCTTATAACAGAGGTAAAAATCACTGCATAGCATTAACTCTAGACATTCAGCTTCTTGTCTGCTGATCTTTACACTGGCTTTGCTTTTTCTATCCTGCTACATGTAAAGTAGGATATATCAGGCATAGCTATGCTTGGCTAAAAGCTAACATGTAACAAAAACTATGGACTTTCTCTTTTTAAATCAAAAGTGGTTTGCAAGCATGCAGTGACTGAGGCAGTGATGGGGGAGAGTACAAATATACAAAACAGAATGACTGTGTTATAAAGCACATGCAACATGCTGGTTTAGCAGCTGATTTCTAATGCTAGTTAAAATGCTTATTTCTAACATTACAAGTCCAGATTATTCTGTGAAATCCTGTGTGCGCATTTATCAAACAGACTAAACTAGATTGTAAGATTTTTGGGACAGGAACCGGTTATCTTCTGGCATATTAGGGTCCAACAGTGATTAGAACCTCTGGTACTATTGTAAAATAAATAATAATCTACAATAATGATTCACTATGATGATGCATCATTGAGGAATATGACCAATTAAATTTAATCTACACACACAATGGATTTAGTTTTCTGTCATGGGTTTGGAAGATGGCTTCACACAAAATTTCACATACACCCATTTTTGCATTCAGCAAACTGAGTACACAGTTTCCAAGCTTTCAGATGCAAAATGACCCCCCATAACTTACCATTTGTGCACATATGGGATTTTTGCATGCAGAGCCAATTTGAGGCCATCTCAAAATCTGAAATCAACATGGAGGCACACACTGTTCCCAATTTAGGCTCCAATACAGTGAAGTTCTAAGGTAATTGATTTAAAAATTAAAATTAGGCAAGGACCTGAAATACCTTCCTGAATTGGAACCATATTTTCTTTCTTATTTTACTGAGTAACTCATTTAAAAAAAAAAAAAAAAGTTGATGGATCAGTAACAGGGTATTTAGTTTTCTTATACCAAGGACAGATTCTCTTGATGCCTTCTCCATAACATGAATCTTTGGGGGGAGGGGCACAAAAGGAACAAAACCACTAGCTTCAGAGCCCTACTTCCACTTTCCAGAGAATCTAGTATGCAACTTTCAAGGAAAGAAAGAGATAAAAGGTCTTTTCTTAGAACACCTCATACTGAACAGGATTTTAGAATATTTGTGACATTAAATGAACTCTGTGCAGTAGTTCCTGATGACAGAATCAGTCTAGCTGGGGTTTGTGATTTCCTGCAGTTACTCACCCTCAGAGATATGGAGTTTCCTCATGTTCATAAATGAGGGTTTCCGAGCCAGATTTTTGCTCCTAATTCCACTTAGTTGCCAATTATTTAATGTAACAGCTGTATTGTCTGTCCATATCAACACTAGATGGCTAGTCACCAGTTACTAAAATGCCAACATTAAACAGGGAACTCCGCTGAGCTTCAGGACATCGTTGTGACACTGCCTCTCCTGCTTATTCTACATTCCCTTGTTCAGTCTTTATGAATTTTAACAGAATGCTTCAGGCTCATGTCTGTGAAAATTATACTATCTACTGCAATTCTGCTAAAAGCACCCCTCCACAGTCACCCTCCAGGGGCTCATGGAAGAATCTCACCAAGAAATAGAAAGAGACTGGAGCTATCTGAATGTAAGACCAGGTCCCTTCCCTATCTTACTCCTTTGCCATAGAAAGAATGGCCATTTTCATAGGCACGGAGTGGCATCTGGCACAATGCCCAAATAGGAGACTCTTGTGGGGGCCTTGCACAGTGTGGCAGCAGCAGCTGCGGCCACAAGGATCCATGAAAAGATTGCTGTTTAACAGTCTAACCATGTTCCAAAGTGTACAGATGTCTGTGGCCAGGGCTTTCCTTCCAGTCCTGGTGATGAATTCCTGGTGTGATAACACATCACCTTCATTGCTTCCACTGCTTCTGATCTCAGTGACGCCCTTACCATCAGCTGTCTCATTACAGAAGCATATGAACTGTGCTCTGAGGAAGGGGTGTTGCAATGTCAAGAGCCTTAGGAAGACCCCTGGGCCTGATCAGAGTCAAAAGGGAAAGGATTGGTGATAGTTAATCAAGTTAAAGCTCCACCACTTTTGATCATTCTTTCCAGTTTGAGATAACCAGATATTGTAAGAAAAAAGTTATTAAAGTTTTGGTGGTTAAGATTATTCCCTATGAAAGAACTTCCTTCTGAGGAAATCCATACTTACTATAGCAAATGACCTGGACTATGCTGATTCCAGTTTAGCATAGTATCTGACTGGACTTTGAGAGGGGGACGGTGGGTAGGTTATATTATTAAACAGCTGCACCTTTGACCTGCTGAGGAACAGCACTGGATCTCAATCCAGCAAAGCACATAAGCCAGGCCTAGATGAATCTACATTTCTGGTCGCTATGGAGACCAGTTTTAGTAGCCCGTCACCTAGCTGCACCGCAGAAAAGAAATGTAGGCACACCTGCTGGTGACCAAAAGAAAAATTGCTGACGCCTAACTGTGAGCGAGTTTTATCCACCCCAACTTAAGCATATGTCTAGCTTCAAGTATGAGCACAGTATTCAACAGGACTTCAGCAGGAATACATACTGGCCCTTTCCGAGCTAGACACTGAAAGACCGTAATGACACATTTTTTGCCCCCCCTTTTCTCTGCTCTCTGCCAAGTTTGCACAATTAAGTGGGAGAGGAAGAAGCAAAGAAGGCCTGACCCTGATTTTCATGCCCTAATTGTTTTTGTGTCAGGTAGATGTCTTCCAATGAAGAATGCAGTGTGCTTGAACTCTCCCACTACAATCTTAAATTCCATGTAAAGTACAGTATAGTCTATGTCCAATATGTCCAAAATCGGAAAGAAATCCAACAGAAATCAATGGTTTAGCTACACATAAAAACTAACTTTGGGGAGAATTAGATGTTACTAAAATGTGAATATTTTATGGCAAAATCTAAAAGTTATGCACACCTACATGGAATCTGTTTTTAATTATCCAATAAATAGAGACTTGTTGCTCATGAGCTCCCATAGCTTCCATCTTTTCATTGTTCTAAAGGAGTCAGAGAAGGAGGATTCTTTCAACACAAGTACTGCAGAAGCTTATAGTCTTGAAAAGTATAACTATTTCAAACACTTTTATGTAACAGGAGGAGGCAAGTTCTTCTGAGGACATGATATTTTTTTTTTTTTAAATCAACTACACTTGTACAGATTGGTTTCCTAAAATATTTTGCAATGCTTTATGGATAGACTGCCAAATAGGGGTTGGAGAAACTTCTTTTATTGTTTTCTGGTTTCTACCTTCAACAGACTTTAAGAGGCAAATGACATCTCCTTTCCTTATAATCTGTGTCCTTCATATAGTTTCCTCACATTAATATATGAAACATATAAGAAGTTCTTCATAGGTACAAAACACAGCAACCCATCTGCTTAGCAACACAGATCACTGTCTACACACCACCCAAGCTCTTCACTCCCAGCGTTAGCTCTCCTATAAACATAAAGGCCTGTTAATGGCATCTGTCCTGATAACCAATGTATTCCTTCACACTGAACTTAGATACCAGAAACATCGCCTCTCCTCTTGCAAAAATGAAATCCCGTGACAGCTACTTCTTTTCACCAGAACAGTGAATATCTTACCTAGTAAAGGGGAGCAGAGGGCTTGAGTGTAGAAGAAAGAATTGTAACAAGAATCAGTGCTAGATTATGAGTTCACGCCCCTGGAGAGAAGAAAATGATCTCTTCCACCATAAAATGTAAAAATTGTTTCTTCGACTACACTTTCCCTCAGAAATTTCTACACACACGCACATCCACCAAGATAAAAACAAAACAAGCAAGCAAACAAATCCTATAAACTGATCAAGTTATTTCTGCTACAAACTGAGAAGAAAGAAATAGCCAAAGAGATTATTATTGCTATTTCCATCTTCAAACACTCAGAATACAATACTGATTGGAGCCATCTAAGTACCTACATAGACAGAAAAACAGACAGGCAGAAAATGATGGTGTTAACTCTATTAACCAATACTGAATTACCAATTGTCTCCACATGGGCATTTTAAATGTCCTTTACATGTAAACAGAATCCTCTTCAACAACTAAAAGGAGATACAATCTCAGGGAACTTTTATTTTCCAGAAATATAATTCAATCAGGATCAGAAGACGCTTTGCTATTCTGAATAGCAAATTGCCTTCAGTTTTTCCTTGCTTTCCTAAGCGTTCAAACCTGTGTTATAAGTATAAAGTATGTTCTTCCTCCCACTCCCCCTTAGTAAGGTTTTTGAAGTGTTTCTCCTGTTTTTGTTCACTGATGAGTTTGATTAAGTAAGGTAAACCCACATGCAAAACTCTGATCTCACCATTTCTCACTCTGGTGCCCATATCTATAACCCAAAAACAAGAACTGGTTGGATTCAGATTCCAGAAAGTCATATTTAAAATTTCCAATAATGTAAATACTAAATTTCTAGAAAGACAGATCAGAAGTCTCATTCAGAGAGTTTGCATATACCTCTCTCTTTCCTACCAACAAAGTTCAGTTGAAGGCCTGGATGATAAACCCCAAACCAAAATTATTCCTTCTGCACCACTTAATCTGTGTTTTAGCATTCTTCACAAGTGAGCCATATCACCAAGAAAAAGTGTCTTCAGTATTAGAACTAAAATCAGAGCCTCCTAGAACTCAACTGTGTATTTTCAAAGCAAACCATCCTCCCACTTTGTCCCCCCGTAGTAATGGCTAGGCCTGCTAGAGCTTGATGACCCTACTATACTAGTGGTTTTCAAACTTTTTTCTCAGGACCCAGTGGAAAATAACCATTTATGCCTGCAACTCAGCAATTAGAGCACTCCAGTCTTTTGGTGGCAGAAGCTGTGGTTACTGTGATCTAGCACCTGAGGGTCTGCAACCCAGAACTGGGTCCCGACCTGTGATCTCAAAACCACTGGACTACACCTTTGGCTGTCTTTTAGCTCAAGCAGTAATGGCTCATGTTTGAATCATTACTAGCAACAATCCACGCAGGTATATCCACATTTCTTCTTTGTCCTTTTTGTAATTAGAAAAGCATGTCCACTAATGTGTTCTATTCTTTTTTGGTGATGTTGATGCCCCTTTGTCTTTCATCTTTGACTCAAGGATATAAAAATAAGATTCTATGAGAAGTGGCTACCTGTAGACGAAATGCCAGGACAGAGAACATTAATCATACAAAGGTTTTAGTCCTCTCATGGCACCCAATTAAATTCACAAAACCAAGGACTGTATTTCCATTGACTTCAGTGGGAGTGGGTCAGCCCCTTCAATTCCAAACAAGGGACTCTCAGGTATATAACAACGGTGTCTAACATATAGTCTGCAGGCCAGATATGATCCAAGAACCTCTACCATCTGGCTTCGCGAGACCACACTCTCTCTCTAACAGAAAGAGAGGTCTTGCAGTATCACAGAGCACAGTCTAGCACACCCAGCACTCTGTGATGCTGTGAGCATGTACACAGGTCTCACAACATTGTGGAGTGCTGGGTGTGCAACACTCCCTAACAGCAAGAGAGTGCGAGACAGAGTGTGGTCTCATAGTATCACAATTTATCAGCAAAAGCCAACCATGGACCAGGCAGTGTGAAGATGAAAGAATTGATGCTTGGATTAAGACTACTGGGGGGAAAAAGTATCTTCAAGCCTTTATTTATTTTTTTATCCAAAACTGCATGCCTTGAGACCACACTCTCTCCTTAACAGAGACAGAGAAATAAAGAGAGTGGTCTCATGGTACCATAGAGCTCAGTCTCACATACCTAGCGTTCTGCAACCCACAAGAGTATAGGACTTACTCTTTTGATTGATGGTATGTATGGCCCACTAGAAGTACATTAAAGTCAAATCTGGCCTGTTGGCAAATGAGTTTGACACCCCTGCTACATGATGTATTACAAGCTTCACTAAAACATAAGACAATGATGTCACTATTCTAATGAAGCCAGTTTATTCATAGTTTTGCAGGATCTGTATTAACAATTGTTTGCCAGAATGGCATAGCAACAAGAATGTGCCAACTGTCACAGAATATGAATTTTCAGCATGATGTATCACAAACTAAACCCACATTTCCCGTTAACTATAAATGGAGTTGTGTGTCAAATTCCCTGCACTTACTGAGAAAAATCCAGACCAGGCCAGTTATGTAGCTTTCATTCTTATCAAAATCAAGTTCTGTGGTGATGTAAATGGCAGTGAAAGCTACATGTAAAGGGTATATTTGCCATAAATGGGTGTACACGGTAAGGTAGAGTAACTTGCGCTATTGTGGAATTCAGTGGAAGTGCAAAATTAATCTTATTTAGATGTTCTGGGGCATAAAAAGGAAAGTAACAAGGAAAGCAACTAAGCCTTTTTCTACATATAAACATACTGCTTTAACTATTCTAGTAAAGTTAAAGCAGTACAACCCCCCACTGGCATGGACACAGGGTAGTCTGTGTATCTATTTCAGGAAATCAAACAAATTGTATTGATTCAAACAGTGTGGACAACCCAACACCACATTCCACAAGCTACTACTCTCTGATGGCACTGAGTAATAAAATAAACTACACCATATAGTGTAGTGGCTAGCACCTCTGCTTAACATGCAGAAGGTCCTAGGTTCAATTCCCAGGGGGTTGGACTTGATGATCTCATAAGGTCCCTTCCAGCCCTATGATTTGATTGATTGATCTACTCAGGAAACTCCCTGAGATAGCACAGGAACAAAACTACACAGCCACACCCCTTGAGCCCAGATCAGGTGTATTCTATCTGCTATCAAAGATCCATAAATCTGGAAATCCAGAGTAACCATCATTTCAGGCATTGGCATTCTTACAGCAGGACTGGCTGGCTATGAGGACTCTCTCCTCAGGCCTTGTGCTACCAGCATGCCAAACACAATGGGGAATGGTTGGGTTTAATCTATTATATTCAGAGTTGAAAATCTGCTTCCAATTTACTTCCCAGCATCTCTGTGATATTCCTGCAATGCCTTTCCAACAATACAGAATGGAGGCATTCATGTGCTGTAGGATTATTAATACACTGGTTCATGGGATTTGCAATGACGACACTGCAGTATCATCCTAGGTTTCAACATGGTTTGTGGCAGCTCACACGGAAGAGATTTCTACCTGAAAAGTGTAACAAACATAGACCTTGACTGAGTTCATCGTACACCAAAATAAACAGAAAGTGAAAGAGATCTGATAGTTTTTGTGTTCTTTCCAATCCAACAGAAATGACTACGTTGTACAAAATGACAAGCAAAAGTTCTCTATTACTATGCAGCCCAGACTGTTCAGTGGCAGGACTTCAGATTTTCCTATTGTTAACTCCACTGTTGCTAACCAGTACATAATTCATTTGACCTTTCACCACTACATTATTAATCTGGTTTTTTAATGAAATATTGAACTTTAAACAGTAGACACTGGAATGCTCTCAAACTATTTCCAAGTACCTTTTGAGATCATTACTGCCTTTCCGTTAGTGACTATAATCATTTTATTTATTTGTCTATTTATTAGACCCTCTGAGTCTGCTACTGGACATTTTTTATTAAACATGGAAAATTAATAAACATTTTAAGAAAAGATGAACAATTCAAGCAGCAACATCTTGAATAGGAAGATATCAATGACGGAAATTACGTAAACTTTTCATTTTGAGACCTGTCTTTCTCCTGCAGAACTTACTGACAAAAGCACCACTAATTTGAAGAGAGGCAGGCTCAGGCAACTAAAAAACCCACTCTATTAAATATATTAGGACTTTCCCTGGCTTCAGATTTCTGAAGCTCTAAATCAGTGTTTCCCAACCAGAGTGCCATGGCACACAGGTGTGCCTTCAGGCCTGAGCTAGTGTGCCATGGAATTTTTTGCAAACTACTCCAAGAGTTCTGAATTGGCTCCTGAATATTCATAAGTTCATTTGGACACTCTCTGGTGGTGTGCCTCAAAATAATTAAAGGTATCAAGGTGTACCATGGCAGAGAAAAGGGTGGGAACCACTGCTCTAGATGAAACTGGAATTAAGACTATGGTCAGTTGTTGTTTTAATTGAATCATCTCAATCATTCTGAAAATCATGTTACAATAAAAATGAGACAAACAGAAAACATACTGATCTAAAAAGGCAAATTTCTATGTTTTCCGCTACACTGTAAGAATAAAAAAATAGCGATTCACTGTATTGATGATACTCCCCAAAAGAAATATACTGTTATGTAGCATAGTGGTAGCTCCCCCCAGTTAAGACTAAAGCTAGTTCCAAACTTGAAAAACAAAAACAAACTAGCTTCCACAACAGTAATTGATCTTTCTGTTATTTTGGAAGCTGCATTTTATTCCAGGATAAGAGGTTTGGGGGGGGAAATTTTGGAAATGATCAAGAAGTTTCAAAAAATTATGATGTCATGAAATTTTGGCTGTACTTTACTTTTCCTAAAATTATTCTAATGCTTTTCTGGCTCATCATATCTCTCAAATGGCTTGACCTTGATATTTGGTGTGTTTTGTTGGCAAGTTAAGAGATGTAGGCCATTCACTCATGTCATGTATTCTTTATTTTACCCACTTACTGTTACCCCCAGGAAGTCACAGCTTCCCATGTATTCTTTATTTTGCTCCCTTACAATATGAATAAAAATCCATGTAAAGAATATATTACTAGATTTTAAAATCCCAGTTGCTTATCAAGGTGTGTCTATCCATTACTATTACTTATACTGTACATACATTGTTGTATAAAGGCTAGTTGGCAAATATTATAGGTAAAAGTACTACATATAATTCCATACATGCAAAACACTGTGGCTCCAATTCTTAAGTCTGACTAAGATGTGATCAGCCCAGGACCTAGCCTCAGTGGACAAATATGGCTGCAGCCAACCTTTACTCTTGTCTGATTCCCAGTTTGATCCTCAACACAAAACAGAATAGCCTCACTCTTGTTCTACCCTCTTTTGGTTGGTAATAACCCTCAAAGAGCTGAGACACCACTAACTGACTGCCTGAATGCAGGAAGTACTCTGGCCGAGGCATACCCTGTATATGTATGCCAGGAGTGACTGGGTTGGTTTGGCATAAAGTCAACAGCTCTTGCTCTATAACAGAAAGGGATTCCCCAAAGCCAGGGGAATCCTCAGCTGCCTCATTAGGACAGTCTGGCACCAAGGGGGCCCATCAGGGCTGAAGAACTGGCCTATATATATATATTTTTTTTTTTCTCAACATATTTCAAAATCCAAAAGAGCTTTTCCCTTTGATTCATAAAATCATGTTGCTAACCAACAAATTGCCCTAGCAGGAAATTTACAGAGATCTCAAATATGCTGATGCAGTTTACGACTACTAGTAATTAGTTCTGAAACCTTCAGTTACAATTAACCTGATTTTTTATGCATATATTCCATAACATATATATTTTAAAACAAAACAAGAGAGGACACCATTTAAACTTGGTGGGGAGCCATAACTTGCATGGAGCGTGCATGACACAAGGGAAATGACTGTATCTCTTTCACTGGCCATCTCCAGACTTCCATACTTTTGAGTTACTTTCAAGTAGAATTATTCTACACGAATAAAACATTTTTTCTGGAAGTCAGGTAGACTCACTCCATTGACACACAGTTCAAACTTTATTTCTTAATGACCTTTTTGTTCTCCTAATAGAACAATTCCTTCTCAAGCTATTGAAAACATGAAAAATCATCCTTCATGGGGAAATAAAGATAAGTGAGCTACCTGTTACTATAGATACTGTTAGAAAATACCAGCTGTCTTTAATGAGAAAACACAACTCAAGGTGAGGCGTAGTGTTCATTGGTTTTCTTCCTCCAAAGAACATCCATTTAATCAATCTTTTCTTAATAACTCCATGTAATCACTTCATTTGCATAATCTCATTTACTTTATAATAAAATCACCAATACCTTGCAGGTGAATAATGTATTTAAACACTCCCCCTACCCCATCCTCAACTGTATTCTTTGGAAAATTACTGTAATAAGCCACCACAGGAACAGCAAAGAAAGGTCTAAAAATAAAAGTCATCTCACAACTAGCAACTTGACAGTACAAAAACAGTCCAAGTAAGGTGACTGGACTCCACACAGCAATCATAAGAAAAGAAGCAACAGACCCTTCACCTTTACAGCATATGTTCAAATCCAGCTCAGGATACCAGTGGTCAAAAACTTCTGCTGTCTTCTACAGTTCACTCTCCTATGTGAAAAGTATTTGGTGATTTCTGTCCAATTGCTTGATCACTGTGCTCAGATACTTACTGATCCTGGCTGCTAGCCCACTTCTACTGCCAGTTCAGTCCCATGTTCCTGACCTCACAAGCTTCCAATAGATCCAGATCCAGCTACATCAGTGATTTCAGCTACACACTTATCTGACTTAGGCTGCATGTAAAGCATATGAATGCTCAAAAGGAATCATTCTTGGAGGAGGAAAAGGCTTTGGGACACTGCTCCAGGAGGAGAATGAGCTAACCTAGAATCTGACCACTTTCTCCCCTTTTTGGTAGATCCTTCCCTCAATAACCAACTCAGTGAGGGTGAAGGAAATTAATGTGAACATACATATAAACACAGAAATTATAGCCCTAGGAGAGCCTCTTCTATTAGCAAAAGGAGACGTGTGGAAGACTCTGTGAAGTCTATCAAGCACCTTACGATACAAATCTGATTTAGATGGGAAACACTTAAATACTGTGGTGATACGCAATAAAAAAAAAATCCCTAAAATTGACACAGACAGACAACTTACAGAACTAGCACACAAAATCTTGCTGAATTCTCAACAAAAAGTTCATGTATTAAACAAACTAACTACACCTACTGGCAGTCTCTACAGGACAGAACATTATAGGAAAATTTGCATTACTACCAATCAGGCATTACTTCTTCAGTGACTAACTAATGGTCTTCAATCTCCAGGGCTATGCTTCAAGGATTAAACAACAACTTTCATGAGCAATAAATTCACACTTTCAAGGAAATATAAATATAGAATCAGTGGAAACTGAATCACAGTACCAGAAATCAGGTTACTCTCTCGACCTGCAAACAATACTTTTTTCCATAAATTGGTTTTAAAACAATAATACTATATGTGAGAGTAGAAAACTATGATCAAATAGGAAAAAAAGTCACTTTTACAGTAAAACATAGCATTATAAAGAAAAATATTCATATTTTGTATTATAAATTTTCATACTTGATGCACAAAGCACATTCACGCCAAGAGGATTAAACATAGGGATGTATAACACACCTGTAAGCAACTGCTGTGTCCTAACATTTTGCAGACAAAATCTTACCCCACCTTGGATAAATGCTACTTTCTTCTTAGAAAAATTCATATGAATTTACACAATGTCATATGGACAATAAATAAAACCAAACTGGATTAGCTAGATTGGATAATATTTTGCTAACAAAATATCATATTTGAGTGAAAAACCTCAAAAATGCCAAAATATATGCAAGAGGTGAGTGGTGTAGTATTTAAACTTCTGGCTGTGAAAGAGAACCTTCCAAGCTACAGCGAGCTCTACGGAAGAGCTCTGTAGAGAAGAGCTCTTTGTCATTTGAAAGTTTGTCTTTTCACCAAAACAAGCTGATACAATTAAAAATATTACCTCAACCACCTTTCCCGATTAATATTCCAAGATTAACACAGCTACAGCACTGCACAGTTATAGTTATAAACATAGCTACCCTGTAACCCAGATAATTTGAAAAATAAATAAGCACTATATAACTGTAAAGAAAAAGTATTTTGAAAAGGATAATTAAAAAAAGAAAAGGAAATTAAATGTAAACCAAGTGAGTTTAACACACCTGGGATTTTGTCCAGATGACAAAAGAAATTTAAAATTTCAGACTTCTTCTCTACCATAATCTGCTGAATTTATTTCCCTTTCTTTGCAACCAAAGTAATAAATTAAGAGCATAGTTTCAGTCACAGGTTTTAATTTCCTGGCATTTGCCTTTTTGTGTCAAAACTTAATGTTTTTTAATATACAAAAGGGATGGTATTTAATTACACGTAATGTCAATAATTGCATTGCAGACATGATAGTACTTGTATATTTCATTACATAACAAATGAATAAATCTCATAAGACAAAGGCCTGTATCTACTCATCAGCTGCCTTTATTTAAATGAAAAAAAAGAAAAAACTGAATTGAGTTCCAGAGTCCGTAGAGACTAAAGGCCTCTACTTCTCATACAGCCAGTAAAGTGCATGCAGCACCAGTAAGTTTCCTCACAAAATGTATCCCCAAAATGTAAAAAAACAAAAAGGAATTGTGTGGCACTTTAAGACTAACAGATTTATTTTTTGCATGAGCTTTCGTGGGAGAAGATCCCACTTCCTCAGATGCTTCGAAGATGGGTGAACTTATAGAAAGGAATAAAACTAAATGCAAGGAGGTGTAAAACATAGGATCAGGTCATAAAGTATGCTCTTGAAGATTTTCACAGAAATTTCAATAATTTCCATGACACAATCAAATTGAGCCTGGAACACTCCACACAGGAGATCCACTTCCTTGACACTACAGTACAAATCAGGGATAGACGTATCACCACCACCCTATACCGAAAACCTACTGATCGGTATAGTTACCTACATCCTTCGCGCTTCCATCCTAAACACACCACACGATCCATTGTCTACAGCCAAGCCCTAAGATATAACTGCATCTGCTCTGATCCCTCAGACAGAGACAGACATCTTGAGGATCTCTATCAAGCATCCTTGAAACTACAGTACCCACCTGTGGAAGTAAGAAAACAAATTGACAGAGCTAGACGGGTTCCCTGAAGTCATCTACTACAGGAGAGACCCAAGAAAGAAAGCAACAGAACACCACTAGTCACCACATACAATCCTCAAGTCAGACCTCTGCAAAAGATCATTAAGGACCTACAGCCTATTCTAAAAGATGATCCCTCTCTCTCTCAAGCATTAGGAGACAGACTACTCCTTGCTTATAGGCAGCCCCCTAATCTTAAACAGATACTCACCAGCAACTACAGATCTAACAACAGGAACATTGAACAAGGCACACACCCCTGCAACAAACAGCACTGCCAAGTCTGCCCACATATCTACACAACAGACACCATCATAGCTCCTAATCAAGCCTGCTACTCCATCAAAAGCTCATTTACCTGCTCATCTACTAATGTGGTCTATGCCATCATGTGCAAGAAATGCCCCAACACCTTATATATTGGACAAACAGGACGATCGCTCCGTAAGAGACTGAATGAGCAGAGCTGATATCAGAAATCAAAGAACAAAGAAACCAGTTGCTGAGCACTTCCATCTTCCTAATCACTCGATGATGGATTTGTTAACAACTGTCATTAGAGATGTACCTGGGACATCAAGACTTCAAAGAGAAACAGCTGAACTCGAATTAATATGCAAGCTAAATTCTGTGAAAGCAGGACTTAATCAAGACTATGGGTTCCTTTCCCATTACAAAAGGTAATTTGACTTCAGGCTTCCCATGGTTTGAACCTAACAACTGCTCTGATTTGCTGTTACTTTATGACCTGATCCTATGTTTTACACCCCCTTGCATTTAGTTTCATTCCTTTCTATAAGTTCACCCATCTTCGAAGCATCTGAGGAAGTGGGATCTTCTCCCACGAAAGCTCATGCAAAAATAAATCTGTTAGTCTTAAAGTGCCACACAACTCCTTGTTGCTTTTTAATGGACTAGACTAACACGGCTATCCCTTCTGAAATTCCCAAAAATGTGTCAGCCCGTTTTGGAAGGACCAAGCAGCTACTAAAACCTTGTGTGCACAATGGGAATTTTTCAAAATTTCTCAACTTTTGCTAAATTAATGCACTCAGCTCTGCATAGAAGAGCTGAGGACAATCATTGGAAGAAACTTCACTTTTGTCATCTAAACCTGGGCAAACCACGTTTAATCAATTAGTGTTAATTAAATCAGTAGCAGCCAGTGGCCATCCTAGACTGGGGTTTCCAACTGTTGCTGCCAATGCTGAAGTTTAACTGGTTCTAACAAAGGCAGAGATATTTTTACACATTTTCTCGAGCATCTGCAACATAAAGCTTATATGACTAAGAGTCATTAAATCTGCATTCCCAGCTCCTTGGCCTCTCCGCTGAGAATGCTAGCAGAAGTGCTAATTAATGCCAATTGTTGTGATAGAGGTTTTTTCTGTTTTTAAATGTGAACATCTGTCCAGCAGGAAGCAGTACAGAAACCACCAGCTCATTTCACACCAGCCACTGTCGATCCATCAGATGATGATGATTATAGATCTCTACTAATCAGAGCTAGATTTCAGATAATGACCAAGGGATGAAAAACACCATACTGTATCACCACTCAGTTCCCTGGGTCATCCAGTCTAACATCATTTTATTGTTTCCAACACTATCAGCTCCTTCTGTTGAGTCATTAGGACCCAGATTTCCCCACAATTCTGAGGCATTTTCATTGGCAAAGTGACTCACATGCATCTTCTCAAGTCACTGGAGACTCCTGGTTAAATGGTGATTCATCTGGTTTTCTCTTGCTGCAATATTCTATCATAAGAGTTTCAACGTCTGTTCTTCTTTCCAACAGCAAAATATTTTAAAGCTCCCCCCATCCCAAACTGTAAGTCTGTGATTTGTTGTCCCAACTGATCAGTTTTCCTTCCTGATTCTCCCATCCATACAGCTTATGAAATATCATGCAGAAGTTATCCCCTCACAAAGCAGAATGTATAATTCATAGAACTTTACTATACTGAAAAACAAAAAGAAAAATAATTAAGTGCCAGATTGTAAGCTCTTCGCTCATAAAGTTGAGCAGTTACTCAGATGACTAGTTCCACAGATGTCAACAGGCCTATGTGTGTGACTGGGACAGGGACTTCTCAAATCTGGCCCCAAATTATATTTAGTATACTTGAAAAAGAACAGGTGTGCAGGAACAGTGGTTATCTTTTTTAAAAGTGTTTAACTGAAATACCAAAGTATTTTCCCTGTACTTAGTCACGGACATAATTGCAGTGTCTCAGGCACTGCCATGCTGTACAATGGATAAATGCACTCATTGTCGACCTCTGTATATGTAATTGTCTACCAGGATTGTTAAGGTTACATTTTCCTAACCTTTTCTCTTTATTGTCATAGATGCTTCAGAGTCCTTCTCTCAATATTCCAAATAACATGCTTGTTTCATTTACTGCTCTAGGGAGAAAGCAAGTTCCAAGCATCATCCATCACCAACAGCATCAAGAAGAAGAGAAAGACATGTTCAGAGGGTAAACTGAATTAGAAAGCTACATTTCACACTTCTTCCACAAAGCATGATTGGCTTCATGAATTAGAAAACTGATCAGATACTTCTCTTTACATAAAGTTACAGGAGAGGTGACAGACATTTCAGAACTCCCACCAAAGCAATGCAAAAATAAATAATAATAATTCATTAATTAATTATTAATAAATTAGCAGGATAGCTAGATTTCTCAGCCTTTCTTTGGAATCCAAAACTGAAAAGCACGTAATTCACATATGAAATGCCAGTTTGTCTCTGACAAAGTATGCATCCTCAGTACTACTCAAATAATAAAACTGTTCTTTATTACAGCCTTCCATGTGTTGCCCTCTCTTGTAGTTTTTGCATCCTTTCCTCCTCTTTCTTTAGCTCCCCATTTTCATGGGCTCCTCAGTTCCATGATCCTCTATATACTTGGTTATGATGACAGACAAGAAACACCACTGGACACTTTTGCACTTGATTTGTGAGGTAGAACAGATAACAAGCCAGAGGCTGATGTTCAGGCTTGGTGGCATAAAATCACTAAAATATCCTCCGGAGATCAACACTTCTGAAAAGCAACTCACCAGTTCAAGATCTAAAAACAAGTGTAGTTCACAATAATTTCTCTTCCTAACCATTCTATCCCCAAAAGTAATAAAGCTTTTGTTCCGGAGAGCAAAAGGCATTAAATGAACCATGTTGCAAATGTGACAATGTATGTTGAAACTATAGAAGTGTTGGGCAGGAAGGGGAACCTAACTCCCCAAGATCACAAGTGTAGGTGTGAGACACACAGGAAAAAAAGGGGGGAAAAAGAGTCAGTCTGGAGCACAAAACAAGTGCTGTGATTATTAACCAGAGACAGAAACCCATGTGTGAGTCACAACTGCAGCCTTCGAAATGCAGAATCAAATTGGTTTAGAACTGCATTCAAAAATAAATGAAATTAGCTGACACAAAGCAGGAAAGGTTTGTAGCTAGTATGTTTACCCCAACCAGCTGTTTCTTGCCAGGCTGAGCGGATGGTCAATTCATATTGTGCAGGACAAGATTACAGAAGTTTATTTGCCAGGATTCCACAGCCCAGTGAACAGCCCCCTGCAGCTTGAACTGCTATTGGATAGTTTATCCTATATTCTGAAGGGATGGCATATGGTAGATGACTGAATGAATCAGTACTCTGAGTTTTAGATGCTGGCACAGCTATTCAAAATTATATAGAGCTACCTTTCTTTCTAATTCTGCTCCTTAAGTTAAAAAAAAAAGCCTCAAATCAGACCACCCTATGTCACACAAGCCCAGGGCTATTTCTACACACACACACACACACACACACACACACTCTGAAGAATGGAATACACTGTTATAGAACACTTGTCACAATTTTGTTATATTTAATGGGGAGAGTGTTGGTTCTTAAGGTGGGAAAACTAAGTTCTTTGCAGGAACTGCAAAATTCTACTAATCTGGAGAACTGTTAAATGTATTTGTTGCTGAGAGTGTCTGACTTTTATTCAGTAAGAATGTCACCTTTGTTCTGCTTCCAGGTTCGAGTAAGATTTCTCGCATCTCTTCTGAATGTCCTGGAAGCTCAGAGACTCAACACAGCAGTGGAGCCGAGTGAAAGTGGCCGACAGTGAAAAAAACTTGAAAGAAATGTGATCAAAATTCAGACTTAGATAATGGCCGCTGGAAAATCAGTGATAAAAATCGATAGTGCATTTCCCAGAAGAGCTCCTGGAGCAAATGGAATCCTAAGGTTATATCTATACCACAGCACTTATGCCACTGTGCCATAGTGCTAGAGGTAGGGGCATGGATAGATGCTCTAAAAACTAATGGGAGAGAGCTATACTACTGGCGTAATAACTCCTGCCTCCATGAAAGAAAATAGGTGTATTGACAGGAGAAGTCCCACTAACATAGTGCTGTTTACTCCAGCACTTAGGTCAGTAAAACTACATCACTCAGGTGGTGGATTATTCACTTGTAGTGTGGACAAGGTCTGAATTTAAAGGCAAAAGTTCTTTGCACTAAAATTCATAAGCCTCACCCTCTCAAATGTCTTCCAATTTGCTTATAATTGTGGTTTGGTGACAGGTGTTTCATTGTCAGTGCTGCAAAGCAGGCATGCACATCATGGGCAGTGACCATGCAAACTTCAATCCACTGCCATGATTATATGCCTCAGCTCTGTCGTATGGGTTTGCAGGCAGTTCAGTCTTTATGGTTATTTGCTCAGACTGCCAGCTTGGGTGATAATCAGTGCCATCTCACATTGATGTCCTTTCCAATATGAATACCTTTTGAACAACAACAGGGATCACCAAGCTAAAAAAAAAAAGGCAACTATCAGACAAGAAAGACAAGAATAACACATCTTAACTTTAAACATACTTGATGTGCCACCTTCATATTAATCAGTGCTCTTATTATGGATTCTTAGATTAATAAGTGAACCCACATGCCACCTGACATTAGCCCAATTTGAGAACAGCAAGACCAAAAACCAGGACTCACGGGTTCTGTTTCTAATTCTGCAAATGGCTTGCTGGTTGACACTGGACATGTCTCAACCTCCCTGGGCCTCTGTTTCCCTATGTTTATGGGAACAATATTACTTCACCACCACTTTAAAAATCCCAGTGGGTGAGATCACAAGATAAATTGTGTAGCAGAAGTGTTAATTTAATAATTATTATTGTCATTAAAGAGACAAATTGTCAACAAGTAATAAGGGATAAAAAACCTAATGGCCCACAGACAGTATATAATATTGAAACATTAATTCCTCTATTTCTTTCTTCCTGGAAACTCAATTCCACAGCTGAACATGAGCACAGACACTAGATCTGTAGTATAAAGAAAAACAAAAACAATGGCCCGACATGACCTAGATCAGGGGTCTGCAACCTGTGGCTCCAGAGCCACAGGTGGCTCTTTGGCTGCCCCTTTGTGGCTCTGGGCTCTAGTCATTGTCCCATTCACTCACCCCCCCATGGGAAACCTTGCAGACAGGGGTTAAAGTATAATTTGGGGGGGTCCTGAAATGCTCCCACATGGGTGGGCCCCCCGGACCCCAGCTCCTGCCCCCCCCACATGCCAGCACACCACTCCCTACCGTCAATACCCTCCTCCCCAGTGCGAACTGGGCCGCCCCTGCACTTAATGGTGGCAGTGCAGTTGGGGCAGTAGGCCCTGGGTCAGGGCAGCAGCGCGGCTGGGGAAGAGGCTGCAGGCCCCAGGCTGGGGCAGGGCATGGAAGGGGAAGGGTATGGGGTGGGCTTGAGCCCCCAGCAACGCCTCTGGCCCCTGCCCCTACCTGCCAGAATGCAACAGAATACCACTCCAGGGCCTACTATTTTTAGGTGCCCGGCATTTGGGACCCTAAAAAATAGAACACGGACCTGGAACGCTGCACTTCGGGGCCAGCTATTTTTAAATGGTGGGCCCCGGAACACAGCATTAAGGCTCCATGTTCTATTTTTAGGGGCCCCAGAACACTGTGCCCCTAAAAAAGTGGGCCCCGGAATGGTGTTCCACTGCATTCTGGCTCACTTTAACCCCTGCTTGCAAGTGGCCTGCACCTGGCTCCAGGCTCCCCACCATCACTGGGGGACCCTGTGGGGAGCCAATTGCTGGTTCCAGGCTCTCCCCCCAGCCTTGGGACCCTGCAGCAGGCACCCTGGCCCAGCTCCTCCACACCTCACTAGAAGACTACACCCATTGTGGCTCCCAAAACACTTGGTTACTGAAGGAATTTTAAAAATGGCTCTTCTTATCTCTTGGGTTGCCAACTGCTGACCTAGATGAAACACAGGATCCTGCCCCCAGCAGACATGTCCTTTATCCAAAGCTTCCTTTTAAAATGCTCCAACTATATTGACAAGGAGACATTAAACCCACTTTAACAAGCCAATAAGATTTTTTAAATGGTGTCCCCAGCTTATTTTATTCCAAGGACCTTCATAAGTGTTCTACATGTCAGAGAGCTACTCTAAGCTTCAGAACAAGATGTGCAAATATAGATCTCAGTACTGCCAACGAATATGCATGCAATTTATTTAAAGCATGCAGCGAGACCCACTGAAATAGGCCACCTCATGTGCTCAAAATTAAAGTTGTGCATGAAGTGTTTGCAGGAGCAGGGCTACAGGAATTAACACTGTGCTACTGTACAGTAAAATGAGAGTGTGTTTACTAAGTTAACATAGGACAGGATGGTCTTGTGGTTTAGACCCTGGACTAGGACTTGAAAAATGGGTTCACTCCTTGGCTGACACAGATTTCCTGTGTAACCATGGACAAGTCTTTTCATCTCTTTGTGCCACAGCTCCCCATCTGTAATAATATTCCCTTCCTCTCGCCTTTGACTGCCTTGTTTATTTATATTATAGATTCTTCAGGGCAAGGACACTTCCTTACTATGTGTTTGTAAAGAGAATTGTACAATGGAGCACAGACCTTTGTTGGGGCCTTTAGATGCTACTATTATACAAATAAAAAGTAACAAGGCACTGCCATCACTCAATTCTAAAATGTTGGTATTTTCACAAAGCTTCCTAGGGCTCGGCAGAAAGCATCTACAGGAGGGTGAGGCCCCAGACATCCTCCCTTGATCTATTTTTTTTTCTTTTTGAGTTATTGAATATGCAAAGAGTTAAAACTGCAGTAAGAGCACAGGTTTTTTCATAAAGGCAGAAAAAGGACGGTTGCCTTCCAACTATGTTCTACTATGATTGTATCTTACTGTCCTTTACATGTTTAGCATAAATAAGGAATATAGATGCTACTAAATAAGGAAATATTAAAGCAGTAATTCAAAGCAGATGCATCTATACTACACCTGTTTCTGAAGTTTCTGCTATTAGCTATTCTGCCTTGCATGCTGCTGCCCCGGAAAAGCAAAACATCAATTCCACCCCCCACCAGATACCACTCCTGGATCCCCACAATAAGGCACGGATAAGTGACATCTTCTGAACTTGACATTATTGACTGTAGCAGCAGAAATAATCTATTAAAATGTATATATTTTATAACAGTGTATATATACAAACAAACCACATCCAGTACCTTTTTTCTTTCTGTACACTAACTGATGCATGTATCAAGATCTAAAACCCTTGTACAAGTAACTCAAGGAAAATCAAATAAATGAACATGCAGATTCTTTGATAGAAACACATTGCTAACTTTCACAAGAATAGTCTCAGGAAAAGTTTTCTGTTTCGCTATTAATGAATGGTGGGATTTGAATTCAATAGGAATATTGCCTCTAACACCCCTAAATTCTTTTCAAAATCTGAGTTTGATAGTTTATCCTAAATGCTAAAATGTTAATAGAGTACAGTTTTATTTGAATTTTTTTATTTGTGTATCTAACACAGAAGTTTACTCATCTGCTATTTCTGCCAGTACCCTTCCTCTTGTTTTCCTATTCCAGCAGCATCCAAACATGGATTCCATCAAATATTTATCTAAACCTAGGCAATATGTAGTTCTCATGATAATATATGGGAAGGCAGCATTCCCTATTGGTCTGACCTTGAAACTTCAAGAACCAAAAATTCCTGAGTTCAATTCTGGACTCTGCCACTCACTACATGACTGTTTTTGGCCCCTAGCAGCCAGCCATCTATGTGGAAGTGTGGGTTTCGCCCTTTACCCTTCAGAGGGCCCTCCACAAAAATCAGGAATCTGCATATGAAGCCAGGGACAGGGGACAGGGACAAGAAGTATGGTATTATTATTTATTTACTGTATTACTCTTATGCCTAGGGAAGCTAGGTCAGAGACCAGGACCCCATTATGCTAGGCACTATACAAAACAGAACACGAAGATGGTCCCTGTCCCAAGAGACTTACACTGCACTTCTTGGCGTCCCACTAACCAGACAGGAAATCTTCCCAGTGGCGTGCCTCAGTGATGTGGGATCCCACTTCACAGGATGGTTTCAAGGCTTGTAGCACTGGGAGAGTCCCTGGTGGCATGAATCCACTGGAGGCAGGTCAACTGACATGGAGGATAGGGGGACCCAGATTCCCACTCTTTTTGGTAAGATCTCTGGGTTCTGGGGGCCAAATTTCCTTCTAACCCAATAAGGGTGGAGAAAAGCTACTAGCCCCACTCCCCTTTCCCAGTAGAGCAACCTAAGGATAATCTGCACTATTCTTTCCCTCATGGCCACAGCCCATGGGAGAGAGGAAGGAATAAAATGTTTGAAAAAATCATTGGTTAGTGACTAGAGGGAAAGTTTAGCTGAAGATTGCTGGGACTAAACCATCAAGTTCAAAGTTTTTCTTTTAAACAAAAAATATATATCTGTAGCCCTTAAGCACCATAGAAAGCTTTGTGAACTAAGTATAAACTGATATAGAGTTGTCTGGCTTACCTTGCAGACAGGACTGTGTTGTTGCTTATAGCTTTACTAAGAGATAGCAATAAACTGAAATTAACAAGACTAAGTGCAGTTTCACTACTGCTATTCAGGACCCTGTAGGCCAGGAATCCATATGTCAAGAGTCATGTCTGGTACGTCTTCCTTATTGACATATTATTAAGCTCTTTTATTCAAAAACATTGATACTGGTTTTACGATTATTTACACTTTAGTCCACTGAATAGTGGGAGGACAGAACAAAAGGAAGAACCTATATAAGGCAGATACCTGATCAAGTCAAGAATGTAACTCATTAATATTATTTTTATTATTTCCCATTTTTTAGACTCCAATCCTGTAATGGGATACTGTACTATGGAGTTTATGTGGAGTTCCACTAAAGCAGGGGTCTCAAACTCAAATCACTACAAGGGCCACATGAGGACTGGTACATTAGCCTGAGGGCCGCACCCCTGAAACCCTTCCATACAACAATATTGCAAATATCAATAACAATAGTGTTGTTGTGGGCCAAAGGAAACAGCTTTAGGGGCCGCATGCAGCCCCCAGGCCACATGTTTGAGACTCCTGCACTAAAGTCTACATGATTCCAAACATGTGCAAGAGTTAGAAGTACCATAAGCTGTTGCTAGCTCTAGATCTTAAATGTGTCAAAGCATCCTACTAACTAGAAAACTTTATATGTTCCACAGTGCTGAGAATCCACAACATTGGTCACCACTCTATCATTTGATTATCAGTGGTAATTCTCAAGGCCATTTTTTCCCTAGCAAACAGCTTATTAATTTAGTATTCATTTTAGTATCTTATTCTAAAAAGGTCAAATTATGACCATCCGATCATCATCTAAATGTCCTTCCTGCATTTAGTAGTTTTCTTGTCATGAGAGCAGTTAGCTTTCTTTACTTCTTCCTGAATCAGATGGAGTTCAACATAATCAACTTCTGTTTCAAACTATGGATGACCAAATTCACAGATGATACACATCCATTTAGCTCTAGAAACTCACGTGTAGCTATGGTACTTTACATCAGCTGAAAATCTACCCCAGAGCTTCCTCAGTTTCCTCTGGAAGGGCACTACACATATGTACTGCTCTAGCTCTAGGAAGCCTCTACAATTGACATATTTTTCTACCTCACCCATTAGCTACTATAAGCAAGATTTTTTTCAGGTAGGTTACCCTTTAAAATGCCTGAGAATCCTTAACGGCAGTGAATCCAATTTTAAAGTGGTTCTAGCTGATTTCAGTAGATTTACAAATTTCACAGTAAAGGCTGGCACATAGCTCTGCCCACACATATCTGCTCCGGGCAACGCATCAAGTCATTCCCAGTGCTGCCTCTGTCTGTAACTCACCAAGACATAATGTTTTCCACTTTTCACATTTCCAGCTGAAGCAGAATTCTATTTTCTTATCTCACATGAGATTTTAACATTTTGAATAAGAATTTACCTTTCATTTACCACACAGGAAGTTTTTGTCATTGGTTTAAAGGCTCAACCTTGCAAGGAAAGACATTTACTTCCACAGTACAATACATCTAGAGTAAACAATCAGGCACAGACCTGCAGACAGAAACTTTTTTTAAATTGTTATCTCAACATTTAACAGTACAGCAAATACTTTATTTTATACTGAAGAGCTCACCAATGTGAATAAAGGAATTCTCAATCTAGCTCTGAACACAAAACCTTTATTTAAATATCCACAAACTTTGGAGAGTTTGACATTTGGATGCAGATCTGAAATTCTGTGACCCACCTGTTTGACTATACCTTATTCAGGTTGTCTTACTATTCAACATTCATGTAAAGGTGGCAGAACTGAGCTCAGAAAAGGAGAGAATAGTTCACCCTTACAATGCCCAGCATGATTTCTAATGGTATTCTTCCCTGAGGAAAAAAAGGAAAAGTTTCTCCAGCTTTCACTTGATCAAAGAAGGGTCACTTGGGAAAACAAACCAACCCACCAACCATTCATCTCAAGGGGGAGGGGGGGAATAAATAAAAGACTCTAGCCCAAATCCCACCACTGAGTTTAAAGCAGAACCTCTTACTGGCTTCAACAGTAGTCCTCAGGTGGGTAAACAGCAAGATATGGTAATTATCTTCATGAAGCCCTGGCGAGGTAGGGAAGTGCTATTATTCCCATTCTACAAAAGAGGAACTGAGGCTCAGAAAGGCCAAGTGACTTGCCCAAAGTCACACAAAGAGTCTGTGACACAGGAGGGAATTGAATGTAGGGACTCCTGAGCCTCTAGCTAGCACCCTAACCACTAGAGCATATTTTCTGTTTCACTTACGTGGAGAATTATGCCAAATACTGCAGAGTGACTTATGCCGTCTCATATTGCAGCTGATAACCTACGTCTGAACAAACACACACACCGACAGCCTATGTCTGAACACACACACACACACACACACACACACACACACACACTTCATGCTTATGAAATTACCATTTTAAGTGTTAATGCCAAGTATTCAAATGCCAAATGCTAGCTTGGATTAAAACTAGTCTGATAGGTAAAAACAGTGAAAGCCTTTCCATATGAAAGTTAATCTGGTCTCTAATTGAAATAACCCACATTAGGCAGGGGGGACACAAAAGCTACAGGATTATAAAATTTCAGTAAAATTATTTCAAATCTACATGAGCAACACTTCAACGGAAATGAAAAATTTCCTTTTTCCACTAACACAACCAGCCACCACATTGCAATTGCTAGCAGAATTGGCCTGTTGCAAAGTGAACTGAACTGCTACAACCGCAACGGAAAAAGTTTTAAGCTACCAGGAGGCACTGTACTGTGAGAAGCAACTGCTCAAGCAAGAAGCTCCATGAAGATGAACCAAGTTCTTTACAAGGCTAATATGCACCTACAAAAACTCAGATGTGCCCAAGAAGCAAAGTTCAGCTCCAAAACATCTCCAAAGTTTGGAATTATTAATACTGAGGCCAAACACACACATCATCACCTCTATGGATTAGGGCCCATCTCTTAATAAGGTACAGAGGTGCCAGTCAGAACAGCACACATTTATTTCCACTACTACCTACTAATCAACTCACCAAAGTGGAGCACAATCCTCTCCATCTTGAGATCCTTCTCTCCCAACAGATCCTCCAGTGAAAGGTAGGTTCTTTGGGGCAGGTCATATAGCATGTTAGGTCACACGTGTTGCTCTTTTGAATGGCAGCAGCTGAAGTCCCTGGCAAGCATTTGCCAGTAAATGCCTCAGGCATAAAATTAACTTCTGTGAGCAGAATCATGCCAAAGTCTATGCACCACGTTGGTTATGCTTTATTGGAACTTACTTTCATTTGTGTGCATTACCTAACTGACAGTCCCCACAGAAGACAGCATTTCATTACCAGGTCCTCGCTTGCAATTCTCTCTTTAGAGATTATGCCCAGTTCTAGCTGAACTGGAAGAAACTCTCTGTTTCCTCTTCCAATCACTTTGTTTGCCAGGCAGCAGAGAGAACAAGTTTGCCTTTACTATCACGATGTTTCTGCTCAATAAAATCATAACCTTGCCTGTTAATATCACCCCACTGCAGGGTAAATAAGCTTATAAAAACAAGACAGATTTTATTATAACTCCCCCCTTCAATCAATTTCAGGCTAAAACTTTACTTTCAGGGTAGCAGACTAACAGCAAATGCATTTCATCTTTCAAAAAAAAAAAAACTGCTTCAATCTGCAAAGAGAATCCTTTTTCCAGACAAACTGGTACAGAAATACTAATAAACAGATAAAATATGAAATGTCTAATACAAAATTTATTTCTTTTTTCCTCATTTAAATTTAATTTGCTCTTCATAACTTCCATGCAGAGCATCCCATGTAGCTAAATAACTAACATAAATTAAATTTCACATTTTTTAAATGGGCAAAAATAGTAAAATGTAATTGGTGATCATTATTTCAAGTTTTGCTGTGATAGGATGCTGACTTCAAAACAAAGAAAAAAAGGGTTACTTTTTTAAATATTCTGCAGATATTTAGGGCATTAGTCTGGACCAGTATATGTTGATGTTCTAAAAAGGAGAAAATATGTTTCTGTACAGTCACTATGCACATAGAGGGTGAAATTTACTCCTCTGCAGACAGTCAGCACAAGACCCCTTTCAGGTTTATGAACTCCTTCAGATATATTCAAACCTAATGTGGAGGATGTAATTAGGATTTTGGTGGTGCACAGGCTTTTGACCTGGGCCCTTTGGCAGGGTGAATTTCACTCCTACCAATTATTTCCTCTCATTTAAGAGTCATATGCTACCCTAGTTTTATACAGTTAACGCCCATTGACATCAGTAGGAATTCTACCAGGAATCAAGGCTGACCTCTCTTGCTCTAGCAACACTTCAGACAATGGCCCAGATAACATCTCTACCCCATGATGGGCTCAATGCCCAATCACCATTGTTTGGTCTGGCCTGGCTCCATACCCCAAAGCTGCAATAAAACCCCAAGAGACACCAACAGATCATTCAACCCCAACACTAGTAATCCACAGGTGGAGCCCATTGGTGCAGCGGGATTACAAGGGTGTGAGATCAGATTGAAGACTCATGGAGTACCAGCCAAGGAGACAGTAAAAGGCTAAGTACCCTATGTAAAACTAGCACTGGCACAAGGACCAGCTGACAGTCTCAAAAAAGAGCTAACATTAACAGCTGGCAGAGGAGCATTCCCAGAGACAATCAGAAAGTGGAGCAAAGGCAGCAGAGGTCCCCAGGACTTCTCAATGCGCTCCCCTCCTACACTGGCTTTGTCATTCTCAAGAGTGGGCAAACCACAAGGGAACTCCACTGTGGAAGAATAAGAGGCCTCCACACACTTTATGATTTGATCCATTGTAAGTAATCATGAGAAAACTGTGACCACCCCATTGGCATTTACCTTAAGAACTCAAACTCACAATGTGGAATAAGGAGCTGCAGTATCGATTTTAGTATTAATTAGCTACAGAGTACGATAAAGCAAGAAAGAAAAAGTACTGTATGTTGTTTGAATAAAAACAATTTAACTGACGCATATTCTGTCTAAAAGATCCTGCAAATTCAGATGACACCAAGTGAAGTTTCATGCCCCTATCAGTTTTTTTTTTTTTTAATGTCAATGCATGCACTACCTATATTTTCAATGTAATTACTTTGACACTCCAGGAAAAAATATATGACTATGAAATAATGGAGTCAAAATACAATAAAAAAGGAGAGCTGATTGTACCTGAAAGTTAGAAGAAATTCATATTTCAAAAACTCTTCATGTCAATTTAGTTGCTTCTGAAATTGACATTGACATTGACAGTTCTGGAGAAATCCTGTATTTATCCAGAAAATAAGTACCATTACATCACAGACAGCAGCACTGCAAGCATCTATCTTTACGCTCCCTTACTAGTATCCTTCAGCCCTGACGTGGAGTGACCTCTAGATGTCAGAGAGCACTTCAGCCTGAGTCCAGGCACATTCAGCTCTTGGCCTCCCTGTTAAGACTATCAATAGGTGTGCTATTTAGTGCCATTCGCGGTACTAGTTTATTGCATAATCTACTTTTCCCAGATCCTCCCCCATATTAATGCTACTCATCCTCAGCCATGGCATGCAATACCTACTTAGAGCAGGATAAACTGAGGACAGAAGACAAGCATTAACTTTCATTTTTCAGTTTCCATTTTTTAAAACAATACTTTGCACCATTTACCTACACTTTATAAATGTTAACTGTATAGGAAGGTATTAAGAAAATTAGTTATTATTATATCATCTCTAAATTGACGCACAAAGATATTGAGTGACTTGTCCAAAATGAGACATGATACAGTTTGAAACACAACTCAAGAGTCGTGATTCCCAGTCCCCCTACTCTATTCACTTGACCACAGTCCTCCCCTTAATTATAGCTTCCATTGGAGCATTCATCCCAACATGTCTCTCCTCACATTATTTGTGAATATTTTTCTCTATTTCATTAAAAAAAAAAAAAAAAAAAAAAAAAAAAGCCTGATCCAGGCCTAATATATTAGACCTGACTCTGAAGATAAAAACAGAATAACGACAGAATAATTTTGTTAAGGAAAAACTATTTTAAAAGATGTAATTTAAAAAAAATCAATCAATCACTTTTATTTTAAAGGCACTCAGATAGCCTTTTGCCTCTCTCTTACATAAATGGGTTGCAAAATCTCCCAAGGGAACGGCTGTAGTACTCTACACGTACCTAATGACCCCACCACGGTGGTTGTTAAAGGAAAAAAGAAAAAAGAGTTTTGTGACAATTTGTCCAGAGCAGTAGAAACCAACAAGTTGTTATTTTTTCTTTAGCTTTTAGAGCTAGAGCAGCTGCACTTAAGTGACCTTATGTTTATTAATCTATAGTGCTTTTCTGGAAGAAGAAATGAGACCCCACTCCAACATGAACTACACTCCCATCTGTTACAACATTTCCATCTCAAGACTGTACTTTAAGACACTTCGTAAGTCTCATAACGAATATTTGGAACTTGGCTATATGACAGAAAGAGCCAGTATACAGTATTTAATTTCAAAGTCTAGTCATATCCCGTTCTGCAAAAGAATGTATGTTATGTTATTTTGGTGCATATCTCACTTTCCTTTCTCCTGCTTGCAAGCATCTTGACATGCAAGATTCATGTTACATAACTCCAGTTTATAAGAACCAAACAATTACCATGTTGGATAGAGCAGCAGATTAAAGAGGTAAATTCAGAATTTGCTTATAAAAACATAAAATCTGCTCTCAAAACAATTTCTCTACACAGTCATTAAAAAAAACTAGCTGCACCAAAACCATTTTTATATTTAAAGTTAACTAATCTTTCAACTATATGAAACAGAAATCCAACCTATGTAATGCCTCTTATCCTACTACAATATATTAAGCCACTAGAGCATCTGTCTTTTATTTAAAAAGTGAGATTTTTCCAACAACGTTAGAAAATTCTCTCTCTCTCAATAGTTGAATTTGGAACAGATTAATTTCACCTGTAAAAACTGTGTTTTGCTTTAATGCTTTGGCTGATTTGTATAAAAAAATTTTCTCCCAACAGTCAGCTGCAAAATGTTTGTGCTTTGCAATAAACACTGTTACTTGTATCTGTGGTGTTATCATAAAGGCAGCCACTAGAAAGGGTTAAATAAGAGGTGTCCCTTCAATGCTTTGTGAAAAGTAAGATTCTAGATTCCTTCAAGGCTTAAGAAGTCTATGCAGGCCCTTTATATTCAGCATTATTCAGCACTATTCGGACCATATCTCAGCATCCCATGAATGCCTTATGCCCACCTGGCAGTGTATCCTTAATACAAACAATGTATTCTCCCCAAGGCAAAATATTACCCGACCGTCCCGGTCTTTTCAGCTCAGCTGTATCCACTGACATGCTCTGTAAAGTGTACCACTGCAATATAACGGTATTCTCCTCTCTGTCACTTCTCCGGGGAAAAAAAGGAAAAAAAATCATATTTCTCGCATCATCACTAAAGCAGAGCAATAGCAAGCTGATTGGCTGCCTCTACCAGATGGAAACATCAATCAGGGTACTGTGCTAGCACCGATTCACTGCAGAGTGCAGACCTGAAACCAGGTCTGAGCCAGCCCTACTGCAGGGGTGAAAGAAAAAAAAAAAAGAGAGAGAGACAGAGAGACAGAGAGAGCGAACTATTTTCTCAAAGCAGGAAGAAGGGGAGGCCATGAGCGTTTCCTGTTGTGCAGCTGAAACAAGCAAAGACGTCATTACATTTACACTCCCTCAGGGTGTCAGCAGATGGAGGGCCAAAGTTCAGTCATTTCCAATGCACTGCAAGGAGAGAAGGTTTTAAGGAGAAACCAGAAGTGGCTTTTATTGCTAACAGCACTCTCCGCACTTGCCTAGCAAAATAGTTAACCAGCATGTTGGCAGGCTCAGCTGCAAAATACCATGTGCGACTAGAAACGATATTTGTTCGGGATATAGGTTGCTTTTATTTTTTCTGTAGAGCCTTTGGAGGAAGCATTGTTGCAATTAAAAAAAAATACACCAAGTTCTTACCTACTGTAAATGATTGTATAATTAAATGTGAATGTAACCATATGCATTTTGGGATGTTCAGGGAAAATGAGTTTCGTGTACACATACTTAGAGTAAAACTGGAAGTGTTCTTAAGGGATCTCTGTGTTTGGTATTTCTGACAGTCCAGCAAAACACAACTGAACAGAGATGTTGCCTTCATACTTCACCTCTTCCCCTTCATGAAACCATTTCAAGAGCCAGCAAACAACATTTAAAAGTAAAACTATAAACATCGAAATCACCAATAAAAAGTCAGGATGTAGTCATACAGTGATGTCTGAGATACCACAGTCTCCTTCTAAACGCTGAGCAGAAGGTATCTGTGGTAACTGTACTCAGTTGGTGAACGTTGAACTTAAACAACAGCCAGTGAAGTCACCATCTCTTTGGTGAAAAGGGTTTTTTGATGTTTTAATAAACAAGGTCTTTTGTGTGTGATCTGACAGCAGACCATCATCACCACCTGAACAGGTAATTTCTTTTATATGTGTCCAAATGTCCTATTTGACTAAAGCAAGGTCCAGGAATGTCTTTTTCATGGTAAACTTTTTAACTAAGCACATCTTAGCTATGGTGAATAACACACTGTTAGCCAGATATAGTCAAGGGATTAGGGACCGACCCTTTCTCTAAGTAAATGGTTCTGAGTCAACACACATTTGAAACAATTTAAAGTTTTCACCAACCAATAGCTGTTCACAGGGCCAGCTCAGGGGGCTTTGGCGTCCTCAGCTGGCTTTTGATTTTGCACCCCCCTCAGCTCACACCACCCCCAAGGCGGGGAACAGACAGCCCAGAGGCAGTGCAGGCCAGCCCAGAAGCTGGGCTCCACTCTCTCGCCCCTCCCCTGGTCTGGCTGTTCCATCCTGGGGGTGGGCCGGGCCGGGCTGGCCCAGAGGCTGGGCGAGAGAGTGGAGCCCGACCCATGGGCCAGCCTGCTCCACCCCCTGTGCGGCGCTGCGGCCGCCCCTAGGCAAATGACACCCTGAGCCAGGGCCTCACTTTGCTTATGGGTCGAGCCAGCCCTGGCTGCTCACTGGCCTATAGGAAATGATGTGATTGTGGCCTCAGTCCAGTTCCTAGGAGGCAGGAGTCCACATTATAGATCCAGCATGAGGTCTCGTCAAGAGCCAATGATTTAATGGGAACAGTGATTAAACAACTCACTTAAAGGCAATTCCTCTAATTCACTGGTTCTCAACCTTTTGCAGATCATGACACACTTGGTGGCATATCATGACCCTACAGGACACACCAGCCCCCCCCACACAGGCCAATTCCTGCCATCTCCCTGACTCTCCATGACACACTTACTTACCACTGTGTGGTGACACACTTACCTGTCCCAACACAGTGCCTGAGACCCACTGCTCTAATTTAGAAGTTCAAAAGGCATAGCCATGTTAGTCTAGTTCAGGAAAACAAACAAGGAGTCCAGTGGCACTTTTAAAGACTAACAAATTTATTTATCACATGAGCTTTTGTGGGAGAAAATCCTAATTCATTAAATGTTTTGAAGATAGGTTGCTCAGAGTTGAGGTTCATTGGCTGCTTGGCATGGAGGCTTGTGGGTATACCCAGTTGTGTCTGTTCCTCAATAAAACAAAGAACATCAGTCTCCAGAGCTGTTAATCCAGCACCTATCCCCAAAACCACATTCAATGTAAAAAATTAACAAATACTTGATATTCATCAGTAGTCTCTAGTGTATTGTTTTATGGAGAGATTATGAGCTGATCCCTGGGTCAATTCGAATCAGTATCACCTTCAGTAAAATTACTTTGGATTAACTCGGGTGTAAAAGAAGTCAGAATCTAGCCCTTAATGATAAAGCTACATGTAAGCAGGAATGATTTCTTGGGGGAAGAGAAGATGGGCAGAACACTCAATTGGCTGTGAGAAGATTCCACTGAACACAACATCCTCAAAGACCTGAATGGGTACCCATCACATATCTTTGAAATTTCAGAACACTGGACTGTACTATATTGAATCCAGACAGTAAGCCTGAGTTATTACTTTAAGTCTTGTATCCGAGCCAGACACGGGAGGTCTTCTGACTGCACCAAAACAACTGCTACAGAACTATTAGACTACAAAAGCAAAAAAATACATAAGTGTGAAAAATAACTACCACAGGGCTGCATATCAAAACACATGGACACAACATCATAAAGAAAACAATGTTTTCATATCACTGTCTACATCCTGCAAAACAAGCCAGGAGTCCTGGCTGGCACTTAAAGACTAACAAGTTTATTTATCTGCTGAACTAGACTATCACAGCTACCCCTTTGAAATTTGGCTACATCCTGAAAGTTAATCTTTGGGCAATGATACATTACAGTTCTTCAAATAATGCAAAGCAGTATTAAACGATCTTTGGCAAGTTTTGACATGGGAAAAATGCCATCTGTTCTTTAATGCTGCATTTTGTAGCAAAATGTGATCATTACACCTTTAAAGTATGTTAATTCTATTGACTTTTTCCTCATTTAAAATTTGAGACTTTAAGCAAACACACACTGATGGATGGAAATTGTGATCAGGCTTAACTGTTAGCTCTTATGAGATGTTGCTAATAACTATATGCATAACCACTCTAAAATGGCCCTTGTAAAGGTTAAGCAGCCATACGAATATACTGAGAAGATTTTACAAAACATTTTTGTTATATTTTAAGCAAAAGTTTGAATATTTGACAGATGAAAACAACAGTCCTACCGATTAATATCTTGATTATACTCTTGCCCTTTAAAACTTATCTGTGTGCAGTATTTTGCCTAACAAGGGAATTTAAATGTTTATTGTAATTATTCAGGAGCCATTTGAATTATATTTGAAAAAGTGCAAACATACAGTCACTATCCAGAGATTTTCAGTTGAACTGCTTCATCCTTATAGCTCCACTAGACAGATAAAAATGGAATCAGGGTAATTTTAATGATCAGAAGAACATGGCAAACAATCACAACAAAGAAGTTGACTTCTCAAGCTACTGACCACATATATATCAGATAATTTCACCTCTTGAAATTAAATATGCTAAAAAAAAGATTCAGTTAAATGTTTTTCTAAGGAAATAGTAGGGTATACAACAATTATGATTTTGGCATGGGAATTTTTAGTATATTTCATGGTAGAAATGCAAGGGACCAAAAGACAAATCATGGAAATATCATCAAATAATGCTGTCGCTCTTCTTGGATATGTCGACATAAGTGGAAATGCTGAAAAGTGTGGCTTAGGAGGGAGATGTGCAGGAGCTAAGGAGATCAAGGCCACCCTGCACTAATCCCATGGCAGTGGCAGCTCCTGTCCCATAGAGTAGGGCCCGGCTCCCTGCTCTGGGTATTGTGACCTGGTGTACGCAGTTGCACCAACACTCAGGTTTGGCCCATCCATACCTCCATAGATGGACAAGCCAAACCTGAGTGGCACTGCAACATCATATGCCAGGTTACAATGCTACTCAGATCGGGGACCTAACTAAATGTGTTTTTATATAGCCACCATGATCTGCATGATACAATCACAGCCCTGTAACTGCTTGAATGCCTCAGCTACTGAGCACCTGAGGATTGTATCACACTGCGAATTCATATATCCCACAGTGATACCTCTCTCTCTTTTTTTTGTTTGTTTTTTCTCCTCAAATATTTAAATAGTCAGGAAAAAAGAAATCATACCATGTAACTGACAAAAAAAAAATATTATGGGAATTTCTCTTCTACATAACACACATTGGAGCAGCACAATAGGAAAGGACTGTAACCTAGTCCAAAAAACAGGACTAAGGCCCCAATTCAGCAAAGCATTTAAGCACGTTTCAGTGCTTTGCTAAATTGGAATGAGCTACCAAATAGGGGCCTGAAAGGGGGGATTGCTACCTCTGAGTCTGTGCCTAGGCACTAAGGGGATGTGGTCTGCCTGCTTCTAGTGTGACTGACTCCCAGGATGTATGCTGCAAATATGCAGCAGGAAATAGTTCATGCCATTCCTGTTTAAAGAGCCATTCAACCCCCTGCAAAACCACTGACTTCACTGAGACGTGGACAGGGCCCTCGGAGAGAAGTAAGGTATGCTTCACCACATACATTCTCCACCACACCCAGCCTCCCTTAGCAATGCTATCCTGTGCCAGCAGGATGAGTATGGTGCCAGACTTGCCCCCAGCACTACTCTGCTCCTCTCCTAACTAAGCACATCTTCAATATGAAAGGCAGCATTTTGCTCTTAGAAGTTACTGGAGAAAATAGTAAATTGAGAAGATAAATGCTACAATGATTACACTAGCAAGATTGACCTGATAGGAAAAAACAAATTAAATGTAGACAACATTCTGGGGTGAGGCTGCATGTGTAACTTATACATGTGTATGCATGTGTGCATATTTATGCAATTCTACAGACAAGTCTACATTCTTTAAGAACCAAGGGCCTAAAAGGTTCAGTGGAAGCAAAACCTGATGTCACTGTAGTAGCAATCTTTTAAAAATATCAACACTCTGCAAATATAAATTGTAATGAACACAAAAATGTACTAAAGGAAAGGAGCTAATGAGCAGATGAGAGAGTTCTACTCCTTTAGAATTTCAATCACATATTCCATTTTATTTTAAAATTTCTAATCGATGACAGAGCAGAGCTGAAAAGCATAGCTAGAACCCAGAATTCTCAAAAACAAGAAAATTCATTTCAAGCTACCAAATGCAATCATGACAATATTTACTGAAACTGTTTTGCACAACAGAAATTCTAAAAGAAATTACTCTAACTTAGCAGTTGAGGTATCTCATGTGTTGAGCATGAACATAGGCACCAAAAAATAGACTAAATATTTTTCTTATGAGAATAGCATTTTCACTCAAACAGACTACACAGTAGCAATTAAACTGACAAAAGATCAGATACAGAAAACCCAGATTCTGATTTAAAAGTGAATTTGTGCTTCACTGAGTATGGTTCTTGTGTAAAAATATTTGTTTTAATATTTTCAGTTCTATTAGAAAGTCTCTTTCAGACCTCTTCCCTTACCTAATTCAAGTTGGGGGGGGGTGGGGAGGGTTAATGTCTTAGGAAACACTCCAAAAAGCACAAAGACAGTACTATGAGAAAATATTTCACATCGAGGTAGCTTAGTAGATAAATAATTGACTATCTGACAAGGATTCCAGACTGTGCACTTAGGCAATACATTCTCATCCCTTTTAAAAAAAGAAAAACTGGAGGACATGAAATGTGCAAGCAAATAAACTCTGTGACACGGCGGTATAAGAAGTTTCTATGTAACACACCATCTCTTCCAAGTGAAAACCATGTTGCAACAAACCACAAGGGGTGTGGTTATGAAAAGCCATTGTAAAAGAGCCAAAATCAGTAGAGAGCAGTTTTGTGAGCTGTAGAGCCCCATACCAGCAAAGTAATAAGGGGCCAGAATATGCGTTAAGTGGTCTGGTCAGTGAAAACGTACTACTCCTTTGACAGGTTGAGATGAAGTCCCTCCCTACTGCCACAAAATTTTCAAATGGACTCCTTTGTTCCTGAAACTTCATCAACATTTTTTTTTAAACACAAAATACCAAGGTTCATATGGCAGCTGCAACTAACTAGGTCTTTTCCGTAGTAAGGTATGTATTATTTCCTTATTTTCATACTTAGGAAACTGGGTTGCCCCCGCTCCTTGCACATTTTTGTAGACGCCACACCACCCACACACAATTAATGCTGCTTGTTGGTGTTGTGTAGCTCTTCTGTCTTGTGCCAATTTTCTGTGAATGGGGGTAAGGTATCTGTAACAGGACACAAGGTTTTGGGGGATATGCACATGCATCCCAGTACACTTGTTACAGGCCTTAGGCTCCTTGAAGTCCGGAGCTGCCAATGAAGGCCACGTGTTTGCTTACAGCTGTGTGCCTTACAGGAAATCACATATTGGGCTTCCTGCTTCTCAGGCAGAAGAGTAGGCGAGAGACCCAGGATTAGGGAAGTCTTTCGAGTGGGGCTCACCACTGTGGTTAGGAAGGTAAACTAAAGAGGCATGGTGCATCCTTTTCCTGCCAGCTAGCAAACCCTGAAGCAGTTGGTTTTTAGTGTTTATTAGATTTTGTTTGACCTCTTCCTTTATTTAAATAAAGCCAACCATGCAAGAAGGGTTTTGGATAGGTGTGCACTGGAAACTTTATTCTACTTCCCCAGTCAGTCAGCTTGTCCACTGGCTTATAATGATCACATCAAATAAGGGACTTGGGTTTTTTGAGACTGGGCTTGTAATTCACTGCTTTGCTTTCCATCACTCTTGCCATGTTTCTCCCATTGGGGGGTCCTGACCTAAAATGGGGGGTGGTCAAAAAGATGTTGCCGGCGCATTGTGGCATTGCCGCCCTTAGTTCTGCTCTGTTTTCAGAGCTGGCAGCCAGAAAGTGGTGGCTGCTGGCCAGGAAACCAGCTCTGACGGCAATGCTATCACAAATAGCACCCCAGAAGGAAGAGTGGCATGGTATGGGGAGTAGAGTTGTCACTTTTTGTGAGAGGGACACCATAGTCTGACATTTTCAAAAGAGGCTTCGGGTGGGGTTGGGGGGGAAGCAGTAGCCAACACCCTGCTTCCCTGCTGTATTGCATGCAAGCAACAGGAGCATGAAACCCCCTGCAATTAAAGAGAACATACCAGGACTAGGTGGCGTGCCTTAGCTCGGTGGTTTTCACACTTTTTTCCTTGGGACCCAATTGTAAAAAATTGCTTCTGTCTGCGACCCAACAATTACATCGTGGAGCAATGCATTTCAGTCTTTTGGCGGTGGCTGCAGCTGGTGTCGCAACCCAGTCTCTGAGGGTCTGCAACCCAGTACAGAGTCCAAACCCTAAGTTTGAAAACCACTGTGTTAGCTGAAAAATTTACATAACTCCGATTAGCAACACAATAAACAACACAGTGCACAATCACAGTACCCAAACCTCAAAGTGGGGGGAAAAAAGCACAGTCAGAAACTGAGCACCTTAAACACCCAAAAACAACCTAGACAAGCCAAACTCTTTATCAAATAACAAGATCATTCCATAATTTGTTCCATTTGCTCATAACTGGGCCACTTCACCTAAGGCTGTATCTTTCAAATTACCGTCTTGAGGGGTATTCTTGTTGTGGTGGTGAGGTCATTGTTTGTTGGCTGATAAGAAAGGAATTAATTCCCCTTACCTTTTCTACCCAGTCACCCTGTGGTATTGAAAGTTATTCCAGTACTACAGTTAAAATGGAGAAGTAAAAATGGAGGCCAGTTTGTACCCGCAGGTTGACTCAGTTCAGTGTTGCTGCATTTTGATTATGCTTCATCACTGGTTGTGGTAGTTTGTAGGGAAGGCTGGATATGTCAGAGTCCATCCTTGCTTTTACAATATGTCTGCTCTAACAGCTTTACTGAAGGCATTATTTTTTTGTTTTTGTGATGAATAACATCAATAGCTTACAAAAAAGCTGCTCATCTGATGCATCTCAGAAATGACAACTGGGGTCAAACCCATATTAACACAACACCAAAATGGAAGCTTGAGTGAACTGGAGAGGGAGACAGAAGTCTGCCTCATCTTCTAAACCACTTTCTGTTATGAGTTTTGGGTCAAATCCTTTAAAGCTTTTAATATCCATATCATACTAAAGGCACCTTTTGTCAGGGAATACTTACTTGCTCTCCATTTCCAGAGGACCTTCCGCAATAGGGGATGATCACTAGCAACAATGTAAAGGCTGTTTCAGTAAAGAGCCTCACTTTTACATATTTTCTTTAAGTTTACAGAGGCTGTTTCCATGTATCTATTTTTTCAGTGATTTCATCGAGTGATATCAAATATACTAAAGAGTAAGCCAAACTTGACTAGGGTCTCCATTTATATGCTCTGACTGGAAGCCGTGAGGGGAACAGAATTGCTTCAGCCACTCCCTCCATAACTCAAAGTATGAATCATCTAAAACTGAAGCAGTGAAATCCTGGCCCCACTGAAGTCAATGGCAAAACTTTCCCTGATTGGGCAATAGCTGCATCTTATCCACAAGAGAGAGAGAGTTCGCAAGGTAACATGGCCACTGCTTGGCACAGGCTGAGCCATTTTCTGGTCTGCTACAAAGCATTAAGCTAAAGGTTGTGGGTCTACAACAAAAGAGCGCTGTGTGCTTGACACCATATTCGCAGTGACTGAAAGTCAAGCAACAGTGCTGCAAGTGCTGGAATGATCTAAATTATATCTATAATATTTTATCTTGATAACCTAGGAATACAGACTGTGTAAACAGGTTAACTCTGCCGGCAGACTTACACCGCAGAAGAGTTGACAGCTCCCGTTTAGACACACGGCAGAGGTTTGTGATTGCTATACTCAAGAACGCCGTCATGAACCAAATCAGGAGCATAAATTATGAGCCCTCAGAAAATCCCTTATCCATCTGATAAGAATGAGAACAACATTATTAAGCCTTTCAGAAGAGAGGATATGAAGGGGACTAAATTTATCTTAACCTGAAAAAATACTGATTCTTTGTCCCTAATAGAAAACAACCTTGGCTAACTTAAACATGGGCAGTAACAGAAGCCAGACTCAGTAGCTGGAATAGTATTAACTAGTATGACGTTATACCGTAAGCAGAGAACAATGCATAGTAAGTAATACCTAGGAAAGGTCATGAGACATTTTCAAATCTCAATTATACCTTTGTAAATCCATACTGCTCAAGCCAATGCAGGTACTCCATATTTATTTCTGTATAACAAAATATTGGCCTGCGTGAGCATGTGAGTATGTCTGTATAAAAGCAGCGGCTAATATTCACACATTAACAGACCGATTATTTTAATTGTCTTTAAAAGAATATCAAAAAGCCTAAATCCAAAGCAGTGATTATAAACCACATTTTGCTCTTGGTTGTACTGATGTAAATCAGAAACCACTGACTTTGATGGAGTTCTTCTAGCTCTGCACCAATGCGAGACAAAATCTGACCCCATGTGCAGCTCGTGTGTGCGTGCACGTGCCTTCATATGGTATGCCAAAAACAAAACGTTAAGTTTTCTATTGAAATTTCTATTTATTTTATATAGAAATAAAAACCTGTCAAAGCAGTGGAGTAGATATGAATCCTCTGGCTGAGAAACATTGGTATGATCCCTCATCTAACTGCAAAAGTAAATGGTGTTCCCATGTAATCAAGCAGAAAAGTATAGGACACTCTAGTCTGTGCTATAGTACATGCATCTGTAAATAATCAGTGTCTATTTATCATGCTCATAGTTTGCCAGACAATCCACCTGACAGACAGACAATTCAAATGACCAGAATTGTTTGCCATTATTGCCTTTCTTGCTGGTTAAGTGTCTCAAACCATTAACTATGATCAAATAACACCGCATTTAAATTAAATGAAAATAGCATCCAAGTAAATGGAAAGGGAAATAGTTCCAAATGCCTGTTCTGAGTACTAAAACCATAAAAATTCAGGAGCCTTATCACTTACATTAATCCAACAAGGTGGCAGTGATTTCTGTTGAAGCTCAGCTTCTGGCTGAGACATGCTTGCATGACCCATGCAGCTACAATACAAAAGCCTCAGTTGAGACAAGACTTTTAAAAGGCAGAATAAAAACACACATAGGCTGGAGAGTTTATGGCATAGGGAGAACGTGTGTTAATAAAAATAACTTCTGACAGGTGATAATGCCCCCATTGTCAGTCACATTAACAACCCGCCAAGCACTAGAATTTCCCTCTGTATTTCATCCTCAGCCAGTATACAACCAAATATTCACAGGTAACTGTTTTGTACAATGCCTTTCTCTAAACTTCAAAGAATGCAAGGGCATACCATGAGCAAAGAAGGCTTTATAGATCAGCCGCACTCAGGTGAGAGGTGCACACCAAGGAATAATCCAATCCTCTGGATGCCTTGATCCTGGAACATGTGGTGTGGATTCAGAGAGCAGACTGGGAGAAATCCAGTGCAGTAGCCCTACATGTCCATTGAATTTCAGCTGCACTCCCCTGCCACAGACACTCCCCCTTCAATATGCCGGAGATTAGCAAAGGTCTAGCCGCTATTTCAGACCCTTTACTGTTGTGGCAGTTGTACAGTTGCACAGCATCATAAGTGCAGACTGAAGGCAGTTTATTCAGTATCCTATCAGTGTATTTTAGCTACCAAAACTTTTTACACTATTTTTTTACTCCACCTTGCTGTGCATCTCGAATTCTAAAAGAGAGTGACTTGGGTTCTACTCTTTTTTATGCACTGTTAATTGAATTGTTTGCTCAGTGCCCATTCCAGGACCAGCCAGCGACAACTGATCATAATAATGGAAGGCATGGGCCAGAGGTTGCACAGGTGCCACTGAGGACCTGGATCACTCTGTAGAATCTTTATAGTCATTCACGCATTGGGGGGGGGGGGGATTGACTCTGGGATCCCAGGATGAGTTCATGGCACTTGTACTTAGAAAAATATGTTTACTTCTAATCTGAAAATATCTTAACTGGAAGTCACTGAGAGACAAACATGGAACTCCATAGTGCCACATTATCATTCACTTTTCCAAGCAGTACGGTACTTAAAAGCCTTGCACTATGTTATAAACACATTTAATACCTATCACCAAGATATGCATACTGTTTTTTTCTCTTAAACTAAATATTATCACATCTGTCCATCAAGGAACGATATTTCCAATTCTCATCTCAGAAGTAAGTCTCTTTCTGTTTTAAATATTGCTTGAACAGTCAAAAAAAAAAAAAAACAAGGAGCCCTGCAGCACTTAAAGACTAACAGATTTATTTTTTGCATGAGCTTTTGTGGGAGAAAACCTTCACGGCATCTGATGAAGTGAGATTTTCTCCCACGAAAGCTCATGTGAAAAATAAATCTATTAGCCTTTAAGTGGCACAGGGCTCCTTGGGGTTTTTTTTGTTTTGTTTTTTTGTTTTTTTTTTTGCTGGACTACACTAACACGGCTGCCCCCTTGGAACTTGAACAGTCAAGACCTTTCTGTCCAACAAGCTCTTATCTTTATTTTTGTGACTGCATTTGAACTGAATTAAAAATAAAATGCACATGACACAGTGGGGTGGGTATTTAACACCATCATTAAAATGATACATAGTAAATTCAGTTTTATATAATTAACAGTTTAAAAGTCCAGAATGTACTGTTTTAGCAATAATACCATTGTGTGCAAACTAGTGCGCATACAGTACAACAGCACCATAGGTAATGTCTGAGCATCAGTTTATTTACAGTGGGAGACACCATGCTTTTTTAAAATAAATAAATAAATAAACTCCAAACAAAAACCTGGAGTTGCAGAAAATAGATTTTTATTTAAATTAAATGACATCAAGATTCATTAAAATATACAAAATAACACTGCCAATGAAGGCTTATTTTAAGTTCTAGTAGTTCTGATCATGTCCCTTTAGGTTTTATTTTAAACAGAAAGCCTCACTTTTGCTAAAAATAAAAATTACTGTATGCAAAAACTGCTTGTTTAAAAAAGTCCTATTTTAAATAACTTAAAATGTTATTTTCTATTAAATTATAGACAATAGCATGTTTTACAACATATAATGGGGAGTTTCTATGAGACTATTAAAATCTCCAACAATGATCCTTATTCATAATACACCATCTCTCAAAACACAGAGACCCACTTCTGCACGTCCACCGTACATGAAAGTCCATTGACTTCACTGTGTGGTCTAAAATGATAAACTTGCAGAACTGAGCCCATAACATTATATTGCAGTCTTAATGTCCAGAAAATACATTATAAAATTTCCAGTATATGATGATATGGTACATGTTGTCTTTTCAGAAGAACTGAAAATATGTCTGAAAGAAGTACTGCATCAAAAGAAATCAGGAGAAATTAATAAAAATCATTTATTTCCTGATAATCATGCTTTTAATGATTGAAGAATTTTATCTTTCTATTTGAACAGGATTAGACCTTTTTTATTTCAAATTAACACCACTGGGTTACTTATCCATGTCATGTGACATCATAGTTTCAATTCCCTTTAGCTCTTTAAAAAAAGAAAATTCTAATAAACTAAACTATATACATGCAAATTATCTAAGTTATTTCCTGTGTAACTCTATACATAGAATTTATGATAATCTTGTTTTAAAAAACCACTTTCCGCAAAATTCAAGCATGGACTCCTCTTATATAACGAAGTAGCAATTAAAGTACACCTTTCAAAAAACAATATATAACCTTTTTTCCTTGGCAGCACAAACCAGAAAAATTTCTGTCAATGCAAATAAAATTTAGGTATAGTACCACCTACCACAGTTGTACTCAAGTGAACTGATCTTTTAAAATAGATAATACTCAGGACCTGAAATAGTTTTATAATTCCTTTTTGAAGGAGGTGAAGATTTTTTAATACTGACGTGTCACTTGATGATTTAGTATAAACGCATTAGAATGGAGAGTGTCAAAAACACTTTATGTATATAAAGTTTCTACTAAACAAACAAACAAAAATCAGGTGCAGTAAAACACATCCAGATGTTCATATAACTTGTCATTAAAACACACAAAGCTAATTATGGTTTGTGTACCATTTTAAGGAAAACAAAAGACGGGCGTTAAGACATGATCTACACAACAGTTACACTGGTATGGACATAGTTATAACAGCATGAAGATTAACTTAGGCCAGCTCTACACTACAGAGTTTGGCTGGCACAGCTTATGTTGGAAGGGTGAAAACAGACATGCATCCAAATCTCATGCGATAAATAAATCTGTTAGTCTTTATGTGCTACAAGACTCCTAGATTTTTTGCTTTACTAGACTAACACGGCTGCCCCTTTGAATCCTACTGATGTAGTTGTATCTGGAAGAAGTCATTACCATACCTGTAGATGCAGCTATACCAGCAAAGCTGAGGTTTTACAGCATAGCTTGTTTCACTCATGAAGAAAGGTTTTACTAAACTGATACAACGTGAAGCTTTGCTAGCGTAAATGCATCCACAGTATGACAGCTTTTTTCTGGCACAGTATTCTTGTATTCTTTTGCTGGTACAGCATTCCTAGTGTGGACGTGGCCTTGGATGGGTATATCTTACTCCTGTAAATTTAGGGGAATAAACTGTATCAGTATAAGCACCTTTATACCAGTATAATTGCATGGATGTTTGGGTGCACTGTACCACTTCATCTATACTCATATAGTTAAAAAGGTATGCATTTTTGTGTATAGACATGATGTGTGATGCCCATGTAAAGAAAGCATAGAAAAAAAATGAGCATATGCTAATTTGTTCAAAAGTTACACTAGAAAATTCAGAATCCAGCTGAGTAAAAGGCCATCTTTTCACCTAAGCCTTCAGTTCTGTGCGTGGAAAACAGTGAAAAAATATATGAGTACAGATGCACGAACAATGTTGTGGGCATAAACAGTTGTTATCCAGTCTCCACTCTCATAATAGCAGCATGATGACATCAGAAACTGACCTTTTTTGCAGTTGCACAAATCAGAAGAAAATTAAATTAAGGCTTTGCATCCAGATGCAGTCTAATATTCAGGCAATATAAGATGATGGTTAACACTAAACAACAAGGTAAACAAAAATGTTCACAAGATTTTAATTTGATACTCCTACTTATTTACAATATTTTTATTTTTTCTGGTTACTTCATATTAGGGGTTAAGGAAACACTGGGCCAGACTGTCCCCACCTATGTTAACAGTGGAGGGAGAGAATTGGGGAGATTTAAAACAGAATGAGGAATATTTTGTTCAGATGTTATAGTGGTTCAATGGCACATGTAAACAGAGTTAGTGGACTCACAAATGAACAGGGATGCATGACACCACTGTTAGCACTAACTGGTGGCATCCTTTTTTGCGATCTCAAAAGCCAAGTCAAAAATGGTTGTAGCTGGACACAAACATGTTATTAACCTCAGTAATAGGAAAACATGTAATATTTGTACTTGCACAGAATTTTTACTCTCAAGCTATTAACCCAGCACCTTTCATGAGCCTTATATTCATTAAAGAAAAAAAAATATCAAATATTCCTTTTTTCAGTTCTGTGGGAGAAACAGAACAATTCCTGAAAATTGTTTAATAAACATATTAATATCAGCAATGATGAAAAACAGGCCACAAGGCTCTTGTTTGTTGTTAACACCCTTCAAAGAGACAATGCTAGTTTGAAATTTATCTTTCTGTATAATATTTTGTATCTACTATAATTAAAGTAACACCCATGATGATTAATATGATTAATAAAAGACATTAGTGAAAAAATGTTGCTTGCTTTGTGTCTTCAGGCAGTTTACTGTTTCCCCTACAGTGCCAGATAATCAGTTCCTCCTTACTGAAAAGACTCAAACTTAAACAAGCAAGCAAAACAATAATTCGAATACTTGTTAATGATTTTTTTTAAATTCAGAATACACTGTTTAAAAATAGTCTGTCAAAAACTGGATTTTTTAAAATCATTTTTAAAAATCAAATTGCCTGTTTCTCTTTAAATGAAAAGCTTGAAAGAATCAATTTTAACTGCAAAATCTCCTTATAAACTAGCCTATCTTAATCAAATGAAGACGTACCGCAGTCTCTGAATACAGCACTTCCCTTTAATTCTCCCAAGAGTGAGTACTTAACTTTTATTAAACACTACAACTGATCAAATGTAACATGCCTGTCTCTTGTGAAGAGAACAGGTTCTTTAAAACCACACATTTTCATGTTCACTTCTTCCAAAAAGAAGAGGTGAATTAGACTGAACAATGCATTCTTTCCTCTGTATCCTGACAAAGCCACTACCATGAAGATGTATCTGATTTAAGTTATAACTCAATCCAACTGCAGAAGGTTAGCATGCAGGCCTCACGGTTTTATCTGGAGCTGGAATTCCTCTGCAAACTCAAATAAGAATCATATGGAAGAAGTATATTCCATATTCCTCCACTTCCAGGACCGGACAGATAGCCACCAATATACAGAACCATAGTTTCTGACAACACACTACCATCCTGCACAGTAAAGTCTGAAAGTTTGATGGCCCGTCTTCTTTTCCACAGCACTTTGCATCCCACATAGCTGATCTTATCAATTTGCCACCTACAGTAATACTGTTCAACACCAGGCATTTTTCCCTTTGAAGCGAACTTAACAGTATTAAATATCACAGGGTTAAGCAACCACTTCTCCCAAACGCGGGGCTTCCATATTCCAGCTCCCATTCCTGAAATGGTTATATTCTAAATTAAAATCAACCAATGTCCTTGTTAATGAGTCAGGAAGAAAACACTAAAATGGTACTTGTCACTTTCACTTTTGCTTAAAGCCAATTTGTAAGCACTCCTGCTAAAACATAAATAAGTAACGAGTCTAGTAAAATGAAATCCTGGCTATACAAGAACCTTTCTTGTCTTCAAATCAATAGGTACCACTTATAAATATCAACAGTGACTTCCAAGAATTATTGAAATAAATACACTCAGCTAGAACCAGTATACCAAAATCTAAAGGAGAATGGGCCACCAAGTAACTAAACACTAATTTAGTGCTAAAACTCAAGCATACATATACACCATGATTCAGCAAGAACCACATGAATGCATATGGTTCTTTGTTTTGTCTTTATAGTAACAAGGTTTGTAAACAGATCTCACACAAGAGGAAACCTAGTCATTTGGGAATCTAAAGATCTGTCTTTGTGACGACCAGTTTATATATGACTGAAAGTTGTCTGCTTCAGCCCAAATTCTGTTCTCATTTCACCCCATGATACCAATAAACTGAAACATGACTCACTGTAGCCAGAACTTTTTCCTGGTCACATTTAGTAATGATCAGTAAATGCTATCAAAAATATATAGTTCATGAGAAGATTTCATCGGCTGTGTCAAAGTTAACGATACATTGATTTTGTAGCATGTCAATACAGCTATCCCATTGGAACTTATTTACATAGGTGAAAACCAAACCAACCTACAGGTCATTATGGGAATAAAAATGAAAACCAAAGTGCAAAAATTAGCTTTGTGCATTAAGTAATCTGCATTTTCACTGTTAAGATTAAAAAAAAAGAAATCAGGCAAAACAACAGAAGCCACATGGAAGATACAGGATCTTCTAATTCCCAAGTCTGAGAAGTGATTCCTAACTTAAGAGATGAAGACATTTGAAATATAATGTTAAAAGACCCAGTAATAGAATTTATAAGTGATAAGGCACCGACAGAAGTATGTCTGCATACTGCAAACGTAGCAGGCACAGACTAAACCTTAGTGTTATTAAGATCACTAATTTACATATCATTCTCTTTATGAAAATATCTATTACTCTAGTGTATATCATGTCTTTTATATGAATTCAAAGATTACACTCCTGTTGAAGTCAATGGGAATTTAGCCTGAATAAACAGATTAAAGTTGGGCCCACTCTCTGCTTCTTGTCCTTGGTAGACCGGGTGTTCTTTCAATACAATAATAATTATTTTTTATTTTACATCACAGTTGCACCTAGAACACCAGTCTCCTTATGCTAGATGCTGCCAAACACAGTAAATGATGGTGTCTGCCCGAAGAGCTTAACACAATGCAATACTGCACCTACCTACTCATTATTTATTGCCTCCTTTGCAGGCCACTTTATTTACGCCTTCCATCATAAACCACAACATAGATTCGTTACAAGATCAAGGTAGTCAAAAAATGAGAATCCTTAACTCTCTTGGCACACAACTTTTCCTACCATTAGTAATACATGTATTATACAAATTCCAATGCTTAAACATTTTCCATCTCAGAAGGAGGAAAAGAACAGAAATTGCTGAAAGAAATTAAGCTGGATGCTATTTTCCAAGAGTTTAATTTAAATTTTTAATTAAAACTTCTTATAATAAGGGCATGATTAACATTTTAGTCTTTAGCCTTCTTGATTAGTACAATTTTTTCCCCTGGTACAATAGAAGTAAATAATAATAATCCTTTGAATACTCCTGTCACTAAATTTGAAAAAAAATGGAGCTCTTATGGCAGATTAGAGTGGGGGGGGAGCATAATCTCTTACGTGAGGGCAAAACTGAATTAGATGGCAGCAGCATGAGAACAATAAGGAAATTTAACAGTTCACATTACCACTATAATGCAAATACTGGAAACGAACCCATGAAGAGAGGCTTCGGCCTTGTGAGACCTCTTATTGTATCAGTCGCACTAAAAGGATTATTCTGCAGAATTATAGATCCTAAACGTATTAAACGAAGCACAAACAGCAGATCCTAAATGTATTAAACGAAGCAGGAATAGCAGATCCTAGATGTATTAAACGAAGCAGGAATAGCAGATCCTAGATGTATTAAACGAAGCAGGAATAGCAGACCCTAAATGTATTAAACGAAGCAGGAATAGCAGACCCTAAATGTATTAAACGAAGCACAAACAGCAGACCCTAAATGTATTAAACGAAGCAGAAATTGCAGACCCTAAATCTTTTAAAGAAACCAGAAATATCAGCTCCTAAATGTATGAAGTGAAGCACAAATATCAGATCCTAAATGTATTAAACAGAGCACAGATAGCATCTCCTTCCTCTCTGCTTCAGGTTCCCATTTGTAAAATGGAGAGATTAATGTACTGTACCTCTCCCTCACGACTGTGTGGGGGGGGGAATGTTTGTGAACCCCCTTTAAATTGTCAAGAAAGCCAGACAGCAGGTGTGACTTCACAGTACCCCCTCTCAACCTGGGATTTCCCCTCCGACCACTCTTTTCCCACAGTGACAGAGCCGCCACATTCCGAGGAAAAGGGCAAAAAACCAACCACCTGCAGACTCTCTCTTCCTTCCTCCCTGAGGGCCACTCTCCGGCTGCACTTTTAGGACTCCCCCGCCCTTCCCCCGACATCGCGGCGGCGCTGTCTCAAGGTGGGCTGTGAGGCAGCCGGAAGATGGATGCGCCTGTTACGTAACGCGAGGCGGCCAGAGGGAGCCACGGATTATATAACGCGCTCAGTTCCGCAGCGACGCCCCGGGGCAGAAGGGCGGCTGGAAATGTGCGAGACGGAGGAGGCGAGGCAGCGCGCGGCAGCCCCTCGCTCACCCCCTTCCTGTGGCTTCTACCACGTCATGGAACATTCCCGGAACGCGCCAACGTTCCACCCCCTTCAGGGAACAGGCCCCGCGGCGCAGCAGCAGCGGCGCGCGCGCGCGCGGACCCCTCCCCCCCCGCAGCGCGCGGGATCGCCGCCCCCCCCCTGCCTCCCCGCACCTGGCCGCCGCGCGCCCCGCGCTCCGCCGCGGGAGGCGATTACGCAAGGCAGCCCGCTCCTCATCTGCATACCGGCTGGGTATTCCCCGCCCGTCCTCCGAGCCCCCCGCCGCCGCCAGAAGAGCCATTCCCGGCAACGCGGGGCCCCTGCTCTGCCTCAGCCCCTCCCGCTCGTCACCACCCCGCCGCACACTTGCAGCGCCGGGGCGTGCTCTGCTGCAAGGGTCCTTGCAGCAGCAGCAGCAGCAGCAGCGGCGGCCGCTCACCTGGAAAGTCACCGAGCCGGAAGGAGGAGGAAATCCCTCCCGGTGCCCTGGGTGGCGGCGGCGGCGGCGGCTCCTCTTGCTGCTCCTTTGCTAAGGCGGCGCCAGCAGCGAGGTGGCCCGCGGCATTGCTTTCCCCTGCGATCCCGGCAGCCGAGGGGCGTCTGGTTCATTGGCTTACAGCAGGGTGGCCCATTGCTCTCGGCCTGCCTCCCGCTGGCTGGGAAAAATCAGGCCGAGGGAGAGCCGCAGGTTTTGCTTTTCTTTTAGTCGGGGGGGGGTTCCTGGGGGGGGGGTTTGTTTTGGTTTGGTTTGTGTTTTCCGGAGGAGGGAGCCTCTCGGAGCTGCAGACGGAGCGGGTTATTCCTGGCACCGCTTCCCAGAACAGAAGTTACAAGGAGGAGAGAGCTCGGCCTGTGATGTCATCGGATCCCCCAGCGCGTCCCAGGGAGGGAGGCTGAACCAGAAGATCCAGTTCACCCGAGGATGATGATGGGCTGCGTGTGTGTGAGAGGCAGGGAGAGGTGCACCCTGCAGCCAGAGAGAGAGGAGGAGGAGGAGGAGGGAGGAGGCAGGGCTTCCGAGTGCAAAGCAGGAGATCTCTGCTTCCCCCTCCCCCTGCTCTGAAAAGGGAACTCCCAGGAGAGCCAGTCTCAACTCGCCCTGCAAAACTCCTGCGTCTTCCCAGCTTGAGAATTTCCTTTAAGGATGTGGGATCCTCCTCCCCGCCCTTTTTCTCGTCCACCCCCTCCGCTCCCTCTCCCTCGCCTGGTCAAGATCATGTTATCCGTCAGGAAGAACAAAATAACACCCGAGTTCCTGAGGCTGGCTGCGTTTCTTTTGAGCCTTTGGAACCTGCTTTCTCGCAGTTCCTGTCCCCACGGCCTGCTTTCCCCCTGCTCCCAAGGGGAAGGTTTATAGGATTCTCTCAGCAAGCATTCCATTACTTTCTAAACGGGATGTTAGAAATGTGAAACCAAAAAACCCAAACAAAACCAATTGTTCAAAGCAGTACTGGTCGTCCCCCCCCCGGCAAACTCACTGTCCATTTCTAAACTCGGGGTGCATTTCCAAAGGAAAATCTTCAGTTTTAACTGTTTTCTAGGGTTCTTCTGTTTATTTGTTTTTAAATATTTTCATTAGCTTTTTGGCTGGGGAGTCACTAGAAAATAATTTTTAAAAGGTGAAGTAACTTGTTTAATACACATTTATGCAATAATACAAAAAAATTGTTAGTCGCAAGACTCCTTGCTTTCTCCATATTACGGGTGACAGTCTGGTGACATTAATCTTAAAGAATACTGGATGCTATACCTGTAAACTTGTTGGCAGTTTTCAACTTTTCAAGGCTGTTGCTTTGAGTACCGAGGCCTGCAGGACAAATGCCCCTAGCACGCACTCGTGCCCAATATGGTCTCTGTGGTTTGCTGTTAGCTTAAGTGGGGACCCTGCCAGCCAATGAGGGTTCAGAACGTTTTATATCAGCAGCTATTGCTCTCATGTACAAGTAAAGGGAGATAGGAAGGGCAGGAATATGAAGGTGGGGCCAATTCCTTTTCTGCTAAAATATCTGTGCCCATCTTTTTCTTAGTATAATTTGTCCCCAGTCAGCACATAACTGAGAGGAAAAGGTTCCAATGAAATATTATGTCAAGTAAGAAAGAAACAAATTATTGGGTTTTAACTTTTAAGTTTGTTCCACTATTTTCCTTACTACTTCATAAAATAAACCAAGTCTTTGGCATGCCAAACCAGTAACAAGATACATTAAAAAAGTCAAAATAAAATAATATATTTAAACAGAACTCCTTACCTGTGGAGTAATAATATCATTGATAATTAAACCAGCATGGATGTCACAAATCAGTTGTTTTTCACCATTTGTGTTCTTGGTTTTATTTTTTTGCTCAGAGTAAAATTAAACCAACTAGTTTCACTTTTGTTTCTAGTTACTAGCACAATGGCCTTATTGTTTGACTTCTCAGTGCTTGAGCAGACTGATTATTTTTTTAAGTATTCTTTAAGTTATTTTTCATACTAAAAACTATTCATATTAGATTTTGTAAAGAGCTCGTGAAAATTTAGGTCCACACTAAACTGACATTACTGCATTGCCAACTTGCAACATTACCACTAACCTTGCAACATGTGGTGATTTCTTTAAAATCGCCCGCTCCTGGAGTCATACAATTACACAAGAATCTCAGCTTTCCTTAAAAAAAGTTTATAGTCCCCATAGTTGCAAAGAAAAGTTTGAAACGTGAATCCTGAACACTCAAATACCAGAAAGTGAATGAAAAGAAACCAATATTTCTTATTTTTAAAGTCTCATGATTTTAAAGCCAATTTCATGATGGTCTTTTTCAATTCTGGCACCAAAGTTGTTTTTGACAAGCTGCAGAACCTTCATTTTCAGGGAGCCCATTTTATTTATTTTTTTCTTTCTTTTCAGTTTTCACACTCACTGCTCCCTCAAGCCCTCATGTATGCTCACGCTAACTTTCCCCCAGACCCACATATGCCTTTACACACACTGTCCCTCAGGCCTATAAAGGCACCTCCTCATGCTTTTGGGGATGTCTTTCTGATGCTGGGGGGAAGAGTGGTTTGGTTTTGTTTTCTCCCTCTATGAGAGAAAGGACTGCTGATAAGTCCTTTTATTTTATCCTTGAGGAGTCAGTCACTGAACTGGATACTTAGGCTCAGGCACTGGTCTGCACTCAACTGACTGTGCCTCGTTTAATGTATTAGACCAGGCGGTGAGCTGAGCTGCAATCAGCCACTCATCATGTGTTCTGCTGGAGAATTCTGGGGACAAAGGGAAAGGAGCTGCATCGGGAGGGGAAAGATTGGTGGGGCAGGGGGCAGTGGTTGAGGTGACCAGCAGGCTTGTTCAGTAGGTGCTGTGCGGACTGGGTGCTAGACTCATGGAAAGGTCGGAAGGAGGGAGGTGTGGAAAGGAAAGCAATTGTTTTAAGTTGTCATTCGTCTCCCACCTTAATTATGTTGCCATAGGGAGTAGCAGGGTCTCTTTTGAAGACCATTGCTTTCACAGGTGACTGGGGGTATTTTTATTCATACAAACATAATCTTTTTATGGTTATGTCTTATTGGCAGGGAGTTACCCAAGTCAGTTATTCATTATGTTAAAAAGTGTTTCCTTTTATCAGTTTTAGATATGGTGCCTTTCATTTTGACTGAATTCCACCTCGTTCTTGTATCAAGAAATGGTAAACAGGAGCTCCTAATTTATTTTGTCTATCCAATTCATTGTTTTATGCAGCTCCTTTTCACCCTCTAATCTAAATAATTCGATTCCTTCCTCATATAGAAGTTTTTCTGTGACTTTTCCACATCATACAATGAAGCAAATCTTCATTAAAGACATTAATTGGAGATCACTCTCAAATGGCATGGAAAAGCCCCAAAGTGAAGGTCTTTAGCTTTTCACTGTGTGTAAATAATCTTGCAAAAGGGTTTAGGAGGGATATGCAATTTGTACGGCAAAGAACTAATGGAGCCGTTTCCTTGAGGAAAATGTTTCGCTAAGCTGTCTATTCAAAATGTAATTTTCTTTGCTTTCCTTTACTTAAATTAAACATTTCCAGGGGCAGAACTAAACTTGCTATGTATGAACATCTGTAACTTGATAGTAACATCGCCATTTGACATGGTGATTAGGAAAATACGAGAGGGGGTAGATATTTCTGAAAACTGTAATTATAGATATTTGGTCCTTTCAAAGGGAAAAAAAGCACTTTCTAAGGCTCACAAATCCTGGAAAAATTTTGAATAATGTAATTTTTACTCTTCACATTTTTTCATGGCTAATTAGCAAGCTGGATAGGAGAATACACAATACTGCCTGCATATTCTGCCAAGCCATTAAGAGCACTTCTAATTTAAAATAAATTAATCCCTTGAGAGCCACCCCCAGCTTGTCTTTGATCATGCATTTTAATATCAGAATCAGATTAGGGTTTAAAAAAAAAAAACCCTTACTTTTAGGCATTAAAAAAAAATTTCCCTGTCAAAATCCACACTACATTAACAAGCACAGGTCACTCTCTCTCAATCTCTTTTTCAAATGAAACAACTTAAATTCAATTTTTTATTTTTTATTTTTTTCTTTTAGTTTTTCCTACCACAGATGAAGTAAGAGCTTGCCAAAATCATTGCATGAGTTAACAACATCTGAGTTATATAACCTTAGCAATTAAATGGATTTATTTTTTTTTTAATTAACTACTTGCATTCTCATGAGTACCTAATAGCCTCTGCTTAGTGGCCCTCTCAAACAGGCAGCTTCAGTTTTTAGAATACCTTCATTCCAAAGAATCCCAGAGGACTCTTTATTTTGAGAGAGAATTTCACTCCTTTGGGGATGGAACACCACACACGGTAATACAATACTACCTGTCAATTAGGGAAGGCTAGCATACCCACTTGAAATGGCAGGAGGCATTTAGATGGGGAAAATTAAATGACACAAACGAATCAGCTGAATTTTGACCATATTACTGAAGCTCACATTGTTACTTTTCTGAAACATGGCATGGGACTCTTAATGAAGACAAGTGGTTGAGACCTTGGTTTTATATCTCATGATGCTTCCAACAGCACAATGCCCTTTTAATACTACGCTGGTGCTTTGGTTCAGTACTGTCTCGTAGGGAAGTGTGCCACCTGCTGAATGACCTATGCTACTTTCTACATCAGAGGGGTAGCCAATGCAAGCACTAGCCAGCACCATTTGACAAGTCGAACAAGCTCAGACCTTCAACAGGCATTGCTGCTGACACAGCAAAACTTATTATAGACTGATTCAGTCCATTACATGTAGAGATAGTAGTGTAGCTTCCAATGAAATGACATTCTCAGATGTTAAAGCCACTATAAAAGTTACACCTCCTAATGCTGCTGCTGCTGCTGCTGCTGCTGCTGCTGCTGCTGCTGCATTTACAGGTACACTAAGACTCAAAAAATTAATTCAGGAACTGAAAAAACTCAAATACTAAAATCTCAGTATGATATCCACATCAACTGGATGTACCAGTGTACCTACCTTGAAGGTATTTGCTAGCTATGTGTTCTAACAAATTAGGGAACACCCTCCCTTGCCTCATTGTCAGATAGTAGTTCCCTTTGTGCACTTTCTTCAAGTACTCATTTGGTTGAGCAAGTACAAAGGCAACTCCCCACAAGTGCAGTCATAAACTGTTAAACACACCTGGAGAGTTTCCTGTGGTTACCTACATTGTATGTTATTGTGTTGCTTTGTAGAATGTGTCATTCTGTAATGTTACTTAAACACTTTAATGACATCTTGGAAAAAAAGCTTGGTACATATTTAATGCTGATTTATTACACTTTTATCTGCTTATACTTATATGATCTTCTATAAATATAAAGTACAATAGGATTTTAAGGTCCTTGAACCATTTAGTATATTTTAAATAAATAATTAAATAGCAGGTAAGACAGTCCCTCTGGTGTCAGACGCTTCTTCTAGGTCATATACATATTTGTTCAATTTGGAGCCGGGAGACAAGGTATTCATTAGAGAAACCTTTTACTTCTAAGTCACCAATCCAAATCCACTTCAGATACGTGGTGGCAAACCCTGAACATATTCAAGTACCTAAAAGGTTGTTACGAGGAGGAGGGAGAATAATTATTATCTTTAACTCCTGATGACAGGACAAGAAGCAATGGGTTTAGATTACAGCAAGGGAGGTTAGGTTAGACATAAAAAAAATTCCTGTATTGGGGTGATTAACAAATTGAAAAAGTTGCCTACAGAGGCTGTGGAATCTCCGTCACTGGAGGTTTTTAAGAGCAGGTTAGACAAACACCTGTCAGGGATGGTTTAAGATGGTACTTGGTCTTACCACGAGTTCAGGGGGCTAGAATTGATGATCTCTCATGGTCCCTTCCAGTTTCTAAGATTCTATGAAATCTGGGTTCACTGAAATTCTTCAGGACAGAAGTCTTGAAGAGATGAACACATTTCAGACTTAGAGCTAGTTGAACAATGAATACGACTTTTAAATTTTCAGGAAATAATTTAATCAAAGTTTGAAAAATTTCAGTAATTTCAATCAGCAGGTAAAAATCCCATAATTTTGCATAAAAAGTTCTTCACCTACATTTTGAAAATTTAGAGATTTCTACCAGGTCTCTTCAGCATTTCTACCAGGTCTCTTCTTCTCTTCATATATTAATTATCCTTTAACACAGTGTTTCCCAACAAGGATGACACGGCCCACAGGTATGCCATCACGCCTGAGCAGGTGTGCCACAGAATTTTTTGAAAAACTACTTAAAGGCTGTGTCCACACGGCACTTTTCTTTCAAAACAACAGCCGTTGTTTCAAAAGAAAAGTTGCCATGTCCACACGATGTTTTGTTATTTCGAAACGATGGGACTAGGTCGTTTCGAAATAACAACCGTTATTTCAAAAGCAGTAAACCTCATCCGCTTTCAAAATAGCTGTTGTTTCGAAACAGCTGTTTCAAAACAATGGCGTTTGGACACGTTGTTTTGAAATGGCTGTTTCGAAACAACACGTCCAAACGGTTGTTTCGAAACAACGGGTCCAAAAACCCGTTGTTTTGAAACAACGCTATTTTGAAAGTGGTTTTAGGTGACTTTCTTCCTCCCAGGGTGCCCTGGGCCAGGAAGTGCCCTCTAGGCTCTTGCCCCATGGCTGTCAGGCTGCCTAGCAGGGCCATGGCTGAGGCACGAGCGGCTCCCTCACAGGGATGGCGTAGGGGATCTGTATGGTCCCACACCGAGACCCTTGCCCTTCTCCACATCTGGGCAAGTGATGACATCCTGGAGCATTTCAGGGCCAGCCACAGGAATGTGGACATGTATGCTGACATCGCCCAGGCGCTGTCAGATGAGGGTTTTGAGCATACCACAGAGCAAGTGCGCTCGAAGGTGAAGGGACTCCGGCAGGAGTATGCCCGGGCACAGGATGCTAGGGAGCTCCGTGGGGCAGCAGCTACCACCAGCTGCCCCTATTATGAGGAGCTTGACCGCTTTCTCAAGGATGAGCCCAGTGGCCCACCGCACCGTAGGCACCTGCGGGACTCCGCCGAGGCACACAGTAGCGCCACAGAGCTGGAGGGGACCCCCTCCGAAGCAGAAAAGCCCCTGGATGTGGGCAGAGCAGCCGCCTGAGCACAGCTCCACCTGCAAGCCCGGAGCTCATCCCAGAAGGGGAGCACTGGACCAGCAGCCCTGAGGCGCACCCAGGGGAGCAGGAGGTAGCTGAGTCCGATGGGACATCACACTGGACATCAGGCATCCCAGTTGGTGAGTGTCCCCCCCACAAGGCAGGGAGGCCCCAGAATGCAAGGCATGGGTCCTGAGGGGGGCACGGCCCTGGGACAGTGGGGCTCGGGCTCGGGCCTGGGGGAGGGGGGCACAGGCTCTCTTGTGCAAGTATGCCGCAGGGAGGCATGTGGAGACAGGCTCCCATGCCCAAGCAGGATGGGGGGCCCTCAACACAGGGTGGCAATAGGCAGACTTGGCAGCATGCAGGGCAGAGAGCCTGCAGCCAGCATGGCTGTCACATGGCTCAAGAGACTTCCCGGGCCGCAGGCTGCCAAGAACAGCTCACTACCTACCATGGGCCACGAGGCCCCGTGCCCCCTGATTGCAGTGTACAGAGCCCACCCAGTCTTGGAATCCTGTTAGCTGTCAGGACAGGGGTGTCTGTAGCTCACAGGCTGCACACACCAAGGCTAGTAGGCTGACACCTAACCGTTCTCTCTTTTGCCCCTGCAGTTTGTCCGCCCACCTGCCGGCCGTCTCCCAGGAGCCTGCCACTGGCCACCAGGTGGAGGAGGAGAGCCTGCCCCACATGCCACAACATCCTCACGGCCACACTCAAGCTCAGCCAGCAGGAAGAGTCGTCGACCTGGCTGTGGCGTCTGGAGCAGGCCAGGCACCAGGATGCCGCTGTCCGGCAGCTGCAGCGGGCCGCTGACGCCAACGACCACATCGTGGCGGTGATGGAGCGCTAGGCAGCGGCGATGGAGCGGCAGGCGGCAGCGCTGGAGCGCCAAGCGACAGTGCTGGCGAATATACACATGGAACTCCAGTGCAGAGGGTCACATCTTGCCCCCCAGCCTGGCACTGCCGCTGCTGCTGCTGAGCCCAGGGACCCAGCTTCCCCTCGCCGCCGGTGCCCCCCGCATCCAAGGTAGCCTAGGCGAAGGCCATGGGGCTGCAGGCCATGCCCCAGGGGTGCCTCCCCCCAAAAATGCCCCCCCAGTTGTCCCCAAACCCCCACCCCACATGCTCTGTCCCAGTTCGAAACCCCCACCCCACATGCCTGTGCCCCCAGTTTGAACCCCCCCCCACGCGCTGTTCCCAGGAGTGTCGCTGGGGTGGGGAGGGACCCGGGGCATGGGCCCAGGCCCTGCCCCCAGCCGGCAGGCCCTGCCCCCAGTCAGCAGGCCCTGACCCCTGGCCACGAATAGGGCCAGGCAGGGCCGCACCGCCTTGGGTGTCTAGGCCACGGTAGGGCCAGGCCAGAAGCAGCCGCAGGAGGCCGGGCCCACAGCCGCGGCCGTGGGCGGCCAGGCCCCCAATCCCGGGCCGGGGATCCAGGGGCCTGGCTGCCCACGGCTGTGGTGGCACGGGGCCCAGCCTCCTGCAGCCGCTTCTGGCCCAGCCTGGCCACGGCCTAGCCGCCCGCGGCAGTGCGGCCCCGCCTGGCCCTATCTCTGGCCGGATTGGGCCAGAGATCTGGGGCACTGGTACTGGGACTCAGGGCACGTGCCCCGGAGTGCCTAGCGCCAGCAACACCCCTACCCTGTCCCAGTTTGAAACCCCCACCCCACATGCCTGTGCCCCCAGTTCGATGCCCCCACTTGACCCTTTCCTGTCTCCCCAGTTCTGCCTTCCCATACCCCCTTGCTTGTTTAATAAAAACAGTTCACTCACGTTGAGAGTTTATTGCATGTTTTATTGGATTGAGGTCAGGCTATGGGTGGGTTGGGTGGTGGCTGGCTGGGGCAGAATGGAGGAGCAGGCGGTGTGGTGGGGTTCGCATGGCAATGTGGGTACCATTTAGTATCCCCCCAGTTGGAAAGCCCAAGGCAGTGAGACTGGTGATGCTGTCCTGCAGCGCTCCCAGGGTGACAAGGCGTGGCAGCAGGACCCTGCTGATGGCATGGGCAACCTCCAGCGGCACTTCCTCGACAGTGGACGTCCTGATGCTGAAGACATGGGCAACAGACCTGTGGGACTGGGGAGTGGCCATTTTCCAGAGAGCAATGGCCACGCTCTTGTCCACAGGGCTGCCTGCCCTCACCACCGTGTCCCTTTGGCGCAGGACTGGGGTGAGCTCGGCGATGAGGTGGGTGAAGGTCTCCCTGCTAACCTAGAGGTTCCTTGTCCACGACTTGTTGCTGCAGGTTCGCTGGAGAACCCACTCCCATCAGTCTGTGCTGGTGCCCAGGGCCCAGCTGGGCTGTGGCACAGAAGGGGACGGGAAGCTATCGGTGCTTTGAGAGCCGTGGAGACGATGGTCTGGGGCGCAGCTCCGGGCTCATCAGTCTCAGGGAAAGTGTGTCCCACAGCAAGGGAGCACCCTGCAGGCTAGCAGTGGGTCGACCAAGTGCTCGAGGATGGCATGGGAGCTGGGGAGCATCTGTAGCCATCTGTCTTGCAACCTCTTCGGAGTTGCAATGGACAGGGAGGGGCGGCCAGTTCGTGCTTTTAGGTGATTGGCTGGCAACCTGGCTGGCAACATGGCCACCAACATGGCCAAGTGAGCCGGCCATGTTGCCACACCTCCCATGCTGCCCCTCTCCTAAAATCGAAATAGCATGTCCACACACAGAGCATGCTATTTCGATTTGAAGGACTTCCCTTAATTCAAATTAACAAACTGTTAATTCGAATTAACTTATTTCAAAATAAGGATTTTATTTCTAAATGAGTTATTTCAAAATGGGTTCTTTCGAAATAACAGTTACCATGTGCACATACCCAAAGAGTTCTGGACTGGCTCATGAATATTCATGAGTTCATTTGGAGATGATATGGTGGTGTGCCTCAAAATACTTAAAGGTATCAAGGTGTGCCATGGCAGAGAAGAGGTTGGGAACCACTACTTTAAGATATGGAAGTCTTTCAGCCTAACTGAATAAAGATACCAGTACTAGAACAGTGAAAATTTGTTAACATTTTTTCAGTTAAAAAATAACTTTGTGTTAAAAATAGAAGCTTTTGAAAACATTTTGACTTGTTCAAAATTTTCTGTTCTTCTACATTTTTCAGCAGGTGCCTTTGATGAAAAATTCAGTTTTTTCTTCAAATTGGTTTTTCATACTGAGAGTATACCACCAGGTACAGTCACAAAATGTATCGTATATCCCTCACTTTCAGAACACAAATATTTAAAATAGATCTGGCATTTTATAAACAACCCTATAACTGTGTATTGATTCTCCTAGGAAGTAGCCAATTCTAGTATCTAAAATACCACTGTAAAATTTCTTTTGTGGATGCCACAGGTTCATAAACATGATATATTAAGGACCACAAACTTTTGTATTAGCTGAAAATATTATGGACTTCTTATGAAGATCTTAAGACGTATTGTATCTCCACGTAGACGTTCAGAATATATTTTGTAGTTTATAGTCCAAATCTTCAGCTGTAATAAACTGATATGGAAAGGAAATGAGTCATTATTCGTACTCAGAAAGTAACATTTCTAATCTACTGCTACATGACAGTTGCCAATTAAGTAGCAATCTGTTCCTCATGAAGATAAAGATTAAAACTACATATTTTAATAATAGTTTTGACATATTAAAAATATTGTAAACCATAATAGAAACAACATTTCTCTAATGAAATATTGAACATCACTTAGGACCTGATTCACACTGAAGTCCGTGTGGAGAGTCTCAGTGACATCAATTTGAATATGGTCTTTATAGTGGAATCATAGAAACTGGAAGGGACCATGACAGGTCATTGAGTCCAGTTCCCTGCACTCATGGCAGGACCAAGTACCCCCATTAAACCATCCCTGACTTCTTTGTCTAACCTGCTCTTTAAAACCTCCAATGTAGGAGATTCCACAAGCTGCCGTGGCAACTTATTCCAGTGTTTAATCACCCTGACAGTTAGTAATCTTTTCCTAATGTCGAGGATGAATCTCCCTTGCTGTAATTTAAGTCAGTTGCTTCTTGTCATATCATCTGTGATTAAGGAGAATAATTTTTCTCCTTCCTCATAACAACCTTTTAGGTATTTGAAAACCGTTATCATATCCCTTCTCAGTCTCCTTTTTTCTAGTCTAAACAGACCCAGCTCTTTCAATCTTCCCTCATAGGTCAATTGTTCCAGACCTGTAATCACTTCTGTTCCCCTTCTCTGGACTTTCTCCAGTTTCTCCACATCCTTTGTGAAATGAGGCGCCCAAAACTGGACACAGTACTCAAGTTGAGGCCTAATCAGTGCATAGTAGAGTGGAAGAGTCACTTCTTGTGTCTTACTCACAATACTCCTCTTAATACATTCCAGAATGGTGTTTGCTTTTTTTGCAACAGTATAACACTGCTGACTTGTATGGAGCTTGTGGTCCGCTATGACACACAGACAGATCCCTTTCTGCAGTACTCCTTCCTAGGCAGTCATTGCCTGTTTTGTGTGTGTGCAATGGGTTGTTCAACCCTAAATGGAGTACTTGGCATTTATCTTTATTGAATTTCATTCTGTTTATCTCAAACCATTTCACCAGTTTGTCCAAATCATTTTGAATTGTGATCCTGTCTTTCAAAGCACTCGCAACCCCTCCCAGCTTGGTATCATCTGCAAACTTTATGAGTTTGGTCTCTATGCCATCATCTAAGTCATTGATAAAAATGTTGAACAAAACCAGACCCAGGACACATCCCTGCGGCACCCCACTCCTTATGCCCTTGCAGCCTGAATGTGAACCATCAATAAGTACTCTCTGGGAGTGGTTATCCAACCAGTTTTTAACCCATCTTATAGTAGGTCCATCTAGTTTGTACCTCCCCAGTTTATTAATAAGAATGTGATGTGAGAGCGTACCAAATGCCTTACTAAAGTCTAGCTATACCACATCTACCGCTTCCTCTCTATCCACAAGGCTTGTTACCACATTATAGAAAGCTATCTTGGTTTGACATGATTTGTTTTTGACAAATCCATGCTGACTAGCCCTAAGTACGTTATTCTCTTCTAGATGTTTGCAAATCAACTCCTTAATTATCAGTTCCCTTATTTTTCCCAGTACAAAGGTTAAACTGACTGGTCTATAATTCCCTGGATTGCTCTTATTTTCTTTTTTGTAGCTGGGCACTATATTTTCCCTTTTACAGTCCTCTGGGACCTCACCTGTCTTCCATGATTTTTCAAAGATAACAGCTAATGGGTCAGTGTGACATACCGCTCCCCATATCTGACCTGGTGTGCTGCTGTGACTCCCTCCCCTCGATTCCCACTCCTGAAACTCGATACGCCCCGCTTTGCCAAGTGACCACTTACTCCTGAGTCAGTCCACTCTGGCCTGTAGCATGCAACAGGTCCCAAGCAGTGGGTGTGTACCCTCTAGCTACTGGAGGATGGTCCTCCAGCAAGCACCCCTGGCCCCAGACACTACCATGGAAGCCACTGTCTACAGAGATTGCGCCCACTCCCAGTCATAAATTACTTGAGTTCACCCACTTAACAAAGAAATGGATTGTGCCCAGCCTTCTTCACTCATGCCGTCTAAAGACCACACAGCTGTAGATAAAGCTACTACTAGTTCATTGATCAGATTACAGTTCCAAGTGAGAATATGGCCAGTCATGGCAAATTCACAATATAAATGAGTTAGGAGAGACCACAAGAAAACAAAAGGTAAAACATGCATGCTACCCTAATATTTCTACTTAAATCAACCTCATACTTCAAAAGTTCATGCTCAAGGCGTTCAGTTGTCAGATGTCTGCATAGCCAGTCTCTGCCTGTAACCAGGCAGGACCCAGATCTTGCTTGAAGTTGTTTCAGGATAGAAAGTGCCAGCTAAAAGCTTCAAACCTCTCAAAGTTTATTTCTTTGTCTCCAAAAACCTGCTCTAACCCCTCTCCTTCTGGAAAGAGGTGATGTCTGTATCATCTGAGCCAGGGAACTTAATTAGCATATCTTTGTCTCCTCCTGGTGCTTGCCGGCTTGCTGTCAGAAGAGAGCTATTTGTCTCTTACCCCCCTGAGCCACGCTAAACATGCTACACGTCTGTGCACATGCATGATGCTGTGGGAAACATGACACCATAGAAATCATGTAGAATATGTTATGAACATTCATAAAGAAACATTGCATGGTGTAACTGGCAACAAATCATACAATCACAGTGTACAAGTGAACAGGAAAATCATATAGATCATAAACCAGGGTGCACAGACACGCATCCCGTGACACTCAGATATCTCCTGAGTCAGCTCTTTGAGTACTCTAGGGTATATATCGTCAGGCCCCGGTAGCCTGAAGACGTCTAACTTGTCCAAGTAATTTTTAACTTGTTCTTTCCCTGTTTTAGCTTTTGACCCTATCTCATTCCTATTGCTCTCCTCTACATCAGCCATCCAAACTCCATCAACCTTCTCAGTGAAGATCAAAACAAAGAAATTATTTAGCTTCTCTGCCATTTCTACATTTTCATTTACTGTTTTACCCTCTTTGTTGAGTAAGGGTCCTACACTGTCCTCGGTTTTCCTCTTGTTTCTGATGTATTTGAAAAAAGTCTTTTTGTTACCCTTTATACCTTCATCTAGTTTGATCTCTGTGCCTTGGCCTTTCAGATTTCTCCTCTACATAACTTTGTTATTTGACTATAGCCCTTCTTTGTAATTTGACCTCATTACCACTTTTTGTAGGACTCCCTTTTTATTTTTAAATTATTGAAGGTCTCCTAGTTAAGCCAAGGTGGCCTCTTGCCAATATTTCTTATCCTTCCTATGCAGTGGAATGGTTAGCATTTGTGCTAAATCAGTTTAGCAAGGCCCCAATTCAACAAGCTGCTGAAGTACTTATTTCTATTCTAGTGCTAAAAACTCTTGCTACTGGTATAATGATTATGCCCAGTAAAGAAATAACTGAAAAACCTGTTCTACTTTGGACAACTAAAACAGATCGCATGACGGGCCCTAAACTGTTTATATAGAGGCTCATTTCTGAGACATGCTCAAGCTTCTGATACTCTGAGTCAAATTTCTTTGCCACTGCAGTGGTTCCAGTGCAACAGGCTTGAAATAATGTGACAGATTCATTAAAATTATGCTTTTAAAAATAAACAGTAAACTGGGAGTGCCATTGCAAACTGTTTGGAATACAAGGACCCTGGAAGATTTGCAGAGAGTAAGTATAATAACTAGTGAAAAACAGGGAGAAAAGACAAAAATCCCCCCCCCCCCCGCTTTTCAAAAATGTTTGACATTTTTTAAATCCTCCCCAGCATTATCCAGTACTGATCACACTCAGGATACATCATGAATGTGGAAGCCTCCATCACAGCCTTATCCATACTCATAAAAAATTGAAAGGGCATAATTTTGTGTAATTTTCTCTGCACTGGTCATGTGAAGAGTTCTGTTGAATTTTTTAGGTTGAGTGCTTTTATCTTTAAAAGATCAGAATGGGGTCTTTAGTCTGAGAAAACAAACTAACTAGAGGCTATAGCTCAAATATTGCATTGGCTTATGCAATCAATCTGAAGTCAATAGAAATTCCTGGCATGTAAAACAGCACAGAATTTGGTTACAAGTTATAAATAAAAAAATCTTCCATTGTACTAATTAGGTGAAAAGTGGGAGTTATTGGGGGAGCAGAATAATTTTTATCCCCAATTTAAGGTACAATTGCAGTCAAAAGGAAATAAAGATTGGAGTCAATGTGCTGTTCAGTCACTATATGTTGGAACACTTTGTTTGCATAAACTGCTGGTTTCCTACCTGCAGCTTGCAATGATGCCTTCCTTTGATATTCAGGTAGCACAAGAACACTAATATTCACCAAAACATGAAAGGCCTGAAATGATAGAAACAGCTTTTTTAGCAAGGTCACGGACCACCACCCACTCACCTTACCCAAAAATGTTATACAATTTTTGTAAAACAAAAGCAATTTAGAATTTTTCACTTATCATAGTTTTTGCACCACTTTTGACTATTATTAAGCAGGCTATGTCCAGGGAAATTCTGTGGACTTAAGCATCCCTTTCACAATAATCTGAAGTTCAGTTGTAAAATGTGACAATTTATGTCTTTGGAATTCCACAAGAATTAATTCTGTGCTCTACCACTGAGCTGTTTAAGGCAATAACCCTCTGTGTCTTGCTCTGTTGCATGTCCCTCAACCTTTAATGGCTGCTGTACATCCACAGGTTGACCTCGGTGCAGTAAAAGACTAGTCAAAAGGCAGAAGAAAAGGCTGAGGCTTACTGTACAGCTTGAGGACAAGATTTCAGCACTGAAGCAGGCACTTGCTACACAGTTCCTGGAACAGGAAGGGTGGCTAATGGAGGAGAACAAAATTCAGCAGCGGGAGGCGCTTGAGCGGCTCATCTTAATCACTTCTACAAGAGCACCTGCTCCTGTTGCCTCTCCCACTCCATGACCTGATTCCCCTGT